>OW052220.1:73316909-73475046 GCA_932526605.1 Nephrotoma flavescens
ACCGCATTCAATATGCTCGCAAATATTATACATGGAATATCGAAACACAGCGAACAGAAATTGAAATATCAAAACAACGCCAAGCTACGACGCAAGTGGCTTGCGCATATATTGATGCGTACGTCAAACACCACATAATTCGACATCAGCGTGGCCTATGGTGCACAAAGATAACTACGAAATATTCTCAGAAAGTCTTTTTTCCATTTTTTAAAATATTGGAGGGCGGTGAGGGGTGACATTTTGGGGTTATATGAAAAAAATAAATTCTTAGAACCCGATTGCAGTGCCACCTACCTCACGTACGGAGGAGTTCAGTCACATACACACGTACAGAAAATTTTGGGGTGGTAGAGGGGTGGTGAAGTTTTGGGGTCATATGTTCTGATATGCGAAAAATCTAAAAAAAAAAATAAAAAAAAATTCGTCAAAAAAAAGAATCTGTGATCCCGATCGCAGTGCCAAATACCGGGTCCAATTGTGAATCTAAACCATCCAGGAACCCACTCAAAGAGACACACAAAATTTCATTAAAGATTAGGTCAATTACATACACCTGTACAGAAGAATTATATATATAGAGATAAAAAAATAATTTGTTGTGTGAAAATTTAGTGAAAAAATTGTTTTTTTAATATTTTTAATATACCTACGTACGTTGGGTTAAAGAACGCTATCCAAGTTGACTCAATAATAAGTGTCCCATTCAACCGGTACCCTAGTACAACGGAACCCAAAATTATTAACTAGTGTCGCAAATAATGTACAACATTGTTATCAATTGATGATGCACGAGCCAACACCCAACGGTATTTTCGATTACTGCGGGACAACGCTCAACGGTATTTTTATTATCAAAGGCGGGAAGACTCCCAACGAATTCAACGGAATTGTTTTTATTACCAAAGGCGGATTCAAGGGAATTATTTTCATTACCAAAAACGGGAAGATGCCCAACGGAATAACGGTTACGGTTGGCCAACCGAGGCAAGTCGTTTAGTTAAAAGAGGGTGGGCGCCCAACGCCAGGTGGCCAACTGGCCATTTATAAACTGATTTTGGTATCGGTGAAAGGCACCGCAATCCTCACGGTCGACCTCTATGAGTTCCAAAGGTACGATTTTATTGTTGTAATTTAATTTTTTTATGGTCAATTTATTTTTTTCATTTAAATTTATATTTTTTCCAATTTTAAATATTTTTCATTTTCAATTTTTCAATTCTTATTAAATACATAATCTGTAATTAGGAACCGAATAACGGTTGTGGTGCGCGCAACCGAGATGCACATTGGTTTCGCCATCCAAATTATTCACATTCGGCGATCATATTTTAGTTTGATTTATTCTTTTTTTTTGATTTTATCCCTCCTTCCTTCCACATCTTTTTTGTTGAATTTTTTTTTTTAAATAAAAAGAGTGCACGGCGATTATTTTTGGCATTCGGCTTATTTTTTTTTCCTCGTCGGGCTGAATTTACTTTTGTTCAAACCTATTATCCTAGTTATTTCGCTTATCTTTTTGTTTTGTGTTGCAATAAGATGAAGTGCTAAATTTTTTGAGGTGAAGCCAGGAGTTGTTCTTGAACCATTTCGCAACAACGTTTTGTCACAACTTTTTATTGTTTTTATTAACAGTTTGAGTCCCAAGGGTTATTGAAAAAACACTGTCGAAGAATCCCAAACAGCGCACCCGCGCTTTTTTTAAATGAAAGAAGAAGATGAAATGAATGAGATGAAAAAGTAATCTATTGAGACAAAAATATTGTAAAATGTACTATTTACATTAAAAGAGCTGTGTGATGTACCTGCCTGCTACACTAAATCTAAACGCGTGAATTCGAAAATCGGTAACGTACCGTCAATTGTCGACAATGTTCGAAATGTGCTGGGGTTTCTAGACATAAAATTTTAACAGCGCGATTGCGCGCTTGTGACTTAAACTGTAGCTATTTTTCAGAAATATTTGTACTCTAATTTAGATTAATTGTTACAATTGTTAATTAAATGTCGCGATAGTATACATAAACTTGTATAGTATTTCATAAGCAACTTTTTTGATTTTTGGAGATAGAAATTTGGGATATCTTCACTGATGATTTAACAGGATTAAGTGCTAGTTATTTAATTAGATTTTGATTGATGTAAATCAATTGAAATCTTGACCCCCCCTTGATTGAATATGTAAATACATATTCAATTTATACATTTTTAAATAAGAAGACCAATAACAAAGCAATTGGTGGTAAAATACTAAATTAATGTGTCTTAAGGCACAACCGAAATAAATTCCAATAAAATTAACAGAAAACCATGTAGCAGTAATAATAATTATAATTTTTAGTTACACCGTCATTAAACTTACTGTATACCTCATTAATTTTCTACGGTTCCAATATGAAATTAACTGAAAAATGTACTAACATTGTGTTATGATTGCATGCTTCTGTATGAGCGCCTTTAATGCATTCCAATTCGTTACAATACATTTTTGTGGTAAAACATATGATTGAAACTTTAAACAAAATTATTTACATTTAGTTTATCAGAGAAATTTATTTGTCTATAGCAAACCAACCGCCTGGTGTTTTTCGAAATTCATCTTAAATAATTATTTGCTATTTGCTTAAAATTTAAACTTTTTTTTCTCTACGAGTATGAAGCATAAAAACTATCTATTTCCATGGTAAATAACAAGTACAACTGTACGGACCAAATAACAATTTCAATTTTCATTAAAAGGAAAAAAAAACTAAAGTGGATGCTTGTTATCGATTCAGTCTATATAGTTCTACCCAGGTAAATATCGATAAGAAAATTGTTTTTTTATTTTAACGATTCCAGAAATCCATATAAGCAACAACAACAATAAATACGGTACAAAACATACATAAAAGTTTTATTATGTATATACCTAGAAAGAATGCTTTTCTGATGTATATAGTACACCCACAAAGAAAAGCAAATACTGTTCTTCCTATAATGAATATAATATTTTGTTCTAATTTTGAAAATATCAAAAATTAAATAAAACATAAGGAAGGATAAACAAAATATTTTTTGTAAGACTGAAATCGTACCTTTGGGAATTTTTGTCTAGCGATATACTCTATGGATACACATACATATACGAGTGTACATATACGTTCTCATTTTCCAAAAATATAATTAAATATATTTTAAAAATAGAGTTTTGAAAAATTATTTTACTTTTTACGTTCGAATTAATTAAAAATTAAAGATTATTAAAAGTAATTGAGATATACAGCAACAACAACAAAATGGAATTGTAAACAAGATTAAGTTTTTCAAGAATTGGAAAAATATTTAATTTTTTTATTTTTTTTAATACATTTAATTTGGAAAATTAATATTAAAATATTAGAGAAATTCTTTTCTGGTTGAGTTTAAATCAATGAATAAAGCCATTTGAAATATTTAAATATAACTAACTAATGTTGTTATCATGATACGTATTTTAGTAATTAAATTGAAAATCTTTACATTTAATTTTTCGATTTTGTTTTTGAAGTTTTAGGGGATTAGATTTAGATTTAATTAAGGACAATCTGATTTATACGAAACAATATACCTTTGATTGGTCTAGGACTTTATACTAGCCGAAAGTTAAGGGGTCGTGAAAATCAAACGAACCGGATAGATTCAACAAAACATTTAGGAAAGATAATACCGATATTGGATGGGGAAAGCGACTAACTCCAGTCATTCGCTTCAAAAGTAATATATTGTTACGAACTATATTTTACCCAGGTGTATCAGTTGGTGGTCGGGTGGTTAAGGTGTTACAGCACCAAGTGTTTTCCAATTGCACGGGGGTATGCTAATTACAAAAGCCGGTAATCATCATAGAAATTGGCGCTGCTATTAACAGTGATGTTAATCATCAAGACAGGGGAATTAGTGACGTGTTATTTGCAAATACAACTGCTTGATAGTGATTTACAAATTTCAAACCACTTACATCGCCAAATGCAAAAAGGAATAATCTTGAACAGCGATCTATACACACAAATAAGTATATAAGCGCGAGCGATTCGGAATGCAAAGCCAATTGTAATTTAACCAGCAAACAGTGCAAATCAAATAGTAGTTAGTGATCAGTTAAAGTGCAACAGTTAATTAGTGAGCAGTGAAGAAGTAAAAGTAGTGAAATGCTGCAGAAATGAAAGAGGTTGGAAAATAAAGTTTGTAATTTAAATCGCTGAGTATTTTATTTGCAAAGTCGAGTACGAATCACTATATCGAACTTCAGAAGTGGGATTTTGAAAATACCAGCAATGGTTAAAACACTAAACATCTATATACATTAAGGTTAGTTGAAGGGAAAGCTGCAGAACCGCGGGATTTAAACTGAAGGCAATAAAAATGAGCTGCTATCGAGACTATGGAGAGTGTCATGGAAGAGAATGCTAAAACAGGAGGCCAGCATCACCAGTGTCAGCACCATCATGAATGCAGAACAATAAGCAGAACGTTCAGCCTTACGAAGAAGAAAACAAAAAGAGAAAACATGAGCGGTGGAGCAAACAAAAACAAACATGTCAGTACAGCCGCGCCTACTCTTGAATAACAGAAAGCCTTTTTGGCATTGGCGAAATAAAAAAAGACACTTTTGCTTAAACTCAAGTGAATGGACCCTAAATTAGAACTGCAATGTGCAAAACTTGACCAACTCCACACAGAGCAAGGTGCAGTGATTTGCGGGATAGTAATTTTGGAGTGGGGGTAATTCAATCGCAGGTAGGTAATACATTTTGTGGCGGGTTAGATGAAATTGGCTGTAAACGTTAATAGATTCAAATATTTAATATAAAAATTGATCTTACCAAATTTAACAGTTTATTACACCACACCACTACCGATATTTGGTCAAATGTAACTTCAGATGCTCAAGAATAATAAATTATTTTTGTGTCAGATTAAACGGAATTGATTTCAAACAATATGGGTTTCAGAAATGTAATATAAAGGTCGATTTCAACTTGTCCAAAGCTTGTATCGTCTTAAGCCAATTCCGTTTAATCTGACACAAAAAATATTTATTACTTACCGAAATATGATTGACCTGTTCTCTTTAACACCCATTAAGTAACATTTGACCCATTATCTGGTGACGGTATGGTGTAATAAATTATTAAAAATGGCAAAATTATAACTATAAAATAACACATTTTAACTAATGAACCCGTTTAAAAGCTGTTTGACGACACACAAAAATATTTTGTTCCGCTAAACAAAACATTATTCCAACCGAACCAGTTGTTGGAAACTATAGAAGAACTTTTATAGCCTCTGACGTTCGACGGAAGCAAAACAGCTCGATAGAAAACTTCAAATATCTTGCAAATATCCGCTGCAGGGATGAGCTAAGAGCGGATCTACGATTGGAGCAGTCACACGTCGTCAGAAAGTTATGCAATATTCAACTCTAAAACAGGGGACAACTACTTGGGGAAAGCCTGCAAGACCTAGAAGGCGAGGTAATAAAATTGGCAAGTGTAACAGTAGAATGGACTAACCCTGGACGCGTTTATCAATGTTGTCAAGGATGCCAATCTGAAGCTTCATTTGAGTACCAATACTAGAGATTAAACCATGAAAAAAATGTTGCATTGGCGTTAGAATATGAGGACGTTTGGCCAAGTTTAACTACTGCTACAATAAAGTCGTCTGGTAGTATTGGGAAGATACAAACAGTACCAAGAGAGCAGTTGAGACGGCTAGCACACAGCTATTGGAGTCAGAGAAAATTATAATAATCAAGTGAAGAGCCAAATGACATAAAAAGTCAGAGAAGATGCAAAGAAGATAGGGTTCAAGAAACACCCAAATCCAGAGGCAAACGCTTGCATCCCAGATTCTGAAAGTCAGATTAAAGAGAGTTTAGGGCAAGAAGGCTTATTAATGCAAAAATGGCATGCATTGGAGTTAAGAAGGACGTGCGCTGAAATATGACGTAGCGGAAAAAGTATATTAGGAACATGATGATTCAGTAAGGAACTGCAAAAATACCGTTGCTGAACAACGACAGCGAATGGACAAGGGTCGATCCGCAGTAGCGAGCAGCAGCACGAACTGTTCAGACGAAATCAGTCAGAGGCGCTATACGATCAGAGTAGGAAATTTGCCAATTTTCCACGAGGAAAGTGGAAAAGCAGAACACGAGATGCGAAATTGAAAAGGTCACAAAACTGCACAGGATGATCATCGGCCATATGTATAGAATACAAGAGCGCTATGGAGGTAGACGAAAATTTTTGAAGGTTCATAAATTGAAGCGATATGCTGGATGTGTCTGGTGGAATTAAATTTTTCTGCCCCACTAATTGAATTAGTTTGGTGTAAATATTTTCGAATCAAAGTTAATTGGGAAGCTTTTGTTCCAAAAAATCTTTATAGGGAAAAATAATTCACAATATATCTCTGCTTTAAAAATATTTACACCCAACTAATATACACCAAACTAATTAATATTTTTCCCAATTCCCAGGGAAAGCCAGAATAGTGGCACTGGCCCTAGATTCTGATCAAGTGACAAATAACAAAGGACAATTCTTTGTGACATTGTTCTAAAAATTATGCTACAAATTCTGTGACAAATACTTGTGAGCCATACTAAATCGCGATTAGCATGCGGTGACTTTTCCGAAATGTCTCAAAAAATAAGCTGACAATTTTGATAATATTATCATTGTTTTATTATCGTGACTTATAAGTTTTAATACAAAATATGTGTGAGTCTTTATAATTTTAAACACCTCAAATATATCTGATATAACTTAAAAATGCAGCTGCTGTAAACTGCTGTAAATGTCAAATATCATTTTATCCGAATTGTATATTTTCAATGATTTCAATTTGTACCAACAAGCAAATGACACGACAAATTGTCATTTTGTCGGAATCTACCCCCTGTGGCCCTATTTGGGCTTTCCCTGGGAATTGGGAAAAATATTTTCATAGTATTTTTGTCTAAGTTGTATTTTTCTGGCCTACTGAGGGAATAAGTTTGGTGTAAATATTTTGGAAACAAATAGGAAAATATTTTTCCCTATAAAAATTTTGTGGAACAAAAGTTTCCTAATCAACTTTGTTTTACAAATTTTACACTAAACTTTTTTCTTCAGTAGATCAGAAAAATTCAATTTAGACAAAAATGCTATGAAAATATTTTTCCCCAATTCCCTATTCCCAGGGAAACCCAGAATAGTGCCACTGGTCATACCCAGAATAGTGCCACTGGTGACATAAACTGGCCACCTGGAACATGCAATTTAACGCAATTAGATTACTTTCTTTGAGGTTTCTTGAAAAATAAAGTTTATGTGAATATACCGACAACCGAAAAACAACATTCGGACAAAATTGGTGAACCTACCTAATGCGGTATTTTGATTTTCGTACAGAATCCTGTACACGTGCCCGTGGTGGACATTTAAAAGATGTCATTTTTCACATATAATTGTTAAAAGCCATATTTTTATTTCTTAGAAAAAAAACTAAGCATTTCCATGTTCTATTTAGGCGCGACTTTTGAAAGACCCTTTAAAACATATTGTCAAGTATTTCACTTGCACTGTCGACCTGCGGCACTATTCTGGTAATCCCCCGGGAATAGGGAACTGTGGAAAGAATTTATATGTAATTTTTATTTAAATTTTTTTAAGGCATACTGAGGTAAAAAAGTAGTGTTAATTTTTTCGAAAACAAAATAAAATTGGGAATAATTTTCCTGCCGATTTCGATATGGAAAAATTATTCCCAATTTAAAAATATTTATATCTTTCCTCAGTAGGCCGGACAAAAATATTTGAAAAGAAATGACATATAAATTTTTTACCCAGTTCCCTATTTCCGGGGACTTACCAGAATAGTGCCCCTTGTAAACAATAATTGCCGCATCGTCAGCATAGCATTGCGTTGACCCTCTGTTATCGAGGTGAAAAATATCATAAATGGTGTGGTCTTAGTGGTATTCGACTAGGCTTTCACTAACAGTATTTTGAATAAAAACGAACTGCATACGATTACTTAAATACTCATTCAATAGGGTTAAAGGTTTCTCACTTAGACTTTAGTATTGCTAATAAAATTAAATAAGTAACGCAATCAAATGCTTGTCGTTTATAAATTCTCAATGAAAAGGTTTTTCTCTAAAGTCCATTATAAACTAAGTTACATAAATTATAGCTACCGCAGCTTGCGGGTAACTATAGATTTTACGAAACCAATTTGATTCATATCCTCATCAATAAAATGATGGATATGGTAATCCTAAGAAAATTGATGCGTAATTAATTCACTAGTATTTAATGATCCCAGTGGACACAATATTACTGTGATGGGCTCTACTGTGATGGGTGCCTTATTTTGACCACTCTATAGTCCAAGAGATGTTTTATTCTTAGATCGCATGATAGCATTACAAAGAGTAAATTTAGTATTGAAATTAAAGTATTGAAATAAAAAGAATGAAAATTGTACCTATATTCAAGAGAGGAAATAAAACTGACGCATTAAACCATAGGTCAGTTTAAAATTTTTTTAAGAGAACACAATTTTTACATTGGGCACCCTTATAAGCTTTTCAAGCTGTATAGCTTGAAAAGCTTATAAGGGTGCCCAATGTAATAATTGTGTTCTCTTAAAAAAATTTTAAACTGACCTATGGTTTAATGCGTCAGTTTTATTTCCTCTCTTGAATATAGGTACAATTTTCATTCTTTTTATTTCAATACTTTAATTTCAATACTAAATTTACTCTTTGTAATGCTATCATGCGATCTAAGAATAAAACATCTCTTGGACTATAGAGTGGTCAAAATAAGGCACCCATCACAGTAGAGCCCATCACAGTAATATTGTGTCCACTGGGATCATTAAATACTAGTGAATTAATTACGCATCAATTTTTTTAGGATTACCATAATTTTTAATAAATTTATTGGAATAGAAATATGTGATTAAAGTTTTGTCCAAAGAGGTGCTCTAATTGATCAGCTACCTAAACTCGTTGTTTGGATATTTTTATGTAAAACATAATCTCTTTCACGATCTTAAAAGTAAGTTGTTTGTTAAATCATTATTTGTGATGTTTTAACCCTAAAGATCACAACATTTTACTAGCGTTAGTGAATATTAGTTTCTTTGTGTCTCTAGTTTACCCGAAAACATTCCGAAAACGCCTTTTAAATATAGGTGTCTTTCTCCGCAAAATTCATTAAAAGCCTTTCAGGCCGAAAAATAAAAAAGTATGGAGAAAATCAAATTCCATCCCGAGAAAATAAAAACAATTTGCACATACACAAAACAAATTTTACGTTTCAAATTTATTACAAGAAGATATGTACCACACTATAAATTCAGAAATTTAAAAAATAATTCCACCAAATAAAATTTATTGAAAATGTATTACAGCCATAATATTCCAGTTCACAGAGGTCGGCAGAATTCACGATACATGCCGACAACCCAAAGTGTAGAAAATCGTGGGGTAAGCCCAGTCGTACATAAACTTAAACCGTCAAACCAAATATTCATGGGAAGAAACTAATACGGTGAGATCAGTTCGGAGGGATCTGCTGTGGGCTACTCCAGGCTAACGAAACCATCACTGGAGAACATTATCAACAACAATTAATGCAATTAAGCCAAGCATTAAAGCTCAAACACCCATAATATGCCAACAAATATGATAAAGTGATCTTTCAGTACTACGACACTCAGCTGTATGTTGCAAGAGTCGTCAAAGAAACTTTAGAGACAGTATTACACTGTCAGACAGTATTACAGTATTACACTGCACATACATTGCCTCTTCCGACTATCACTTGGTCCGGTCGATGACTCATGGGCTGGCCGAGCATCACACTTCACTGCTCACGAATAAGTCATAAATTGGGTCGATTATTTTATCGCGTCAAAACACGAGGAATTTTTTCGACGCGGAGTAAATGTAATACTATATACCAAAATTAAAGATGGCTGATTTTGACCGAAGTCAAATGAATTTTTACTAAAGATTCGATTTAATTATTTAATGATTTGATTAAATATTTTAATGTTTTATTAAACTTTTTGCATAATGTTCCTAAAGAAATTACACCAAATAATTTATTAAATATTAGTTTTTTTAATAAAATATTAGCTGATTACTAGTTAGGTAACACTGCTGTTTAGTTGTATTTGGTATTTGTATGTCATATATTTCTGTGATTTACCGAGTGAATACCGAGAGTTTGTCTTTACCGGTTTGCTTGCCACTCGAAAGGATGATCTTTTTGAAGTCGGATTGAAGTGTGATAAAACTGCAAAAAATTGGCAAATACTTTAACCATGTATATAAAATAAAGACCCTTGAGTTAGCGAATTATTATAATAATGGGTCTCAAATAAATGCTGCATTCATTTATATAAATTATATGAATTAACAAATCTTAATTCTATTTAGATGATTTTTAGATGATTTAGATGATTTTTAATTTGTTTAGTAAATTCAAATAACAACTACTAATGAATTCGTAAGATAAACTTTAACAATTATTTTTAATGTTTAAGCGAAAGATATTATTAAAATTCTCAGATATATAATAATGCAATGTAATGCACAAAATCGACTAATTAAATTTGCACTGTATTTTTTAAAAGGAAAATAGGAGGATAATACAAGGATAATACATTGCCATTTAATTTAGATTTATTACATTCTATTTTTTATGTGTAAGTTACATCGCCATCATGTGTTGATTAAACACTAATTGGAAAAAATACCGTTAAAGCAAAGCTGTGGCTTAGTAAGTGTTATCCACACTGGTATGCAAAATTTAAAGGTGGTCTCTGAGAAAAAAAACAGTAAAAGTAAAAAATATACATATAAAATCATAAAAATATACAAATATTTTTTAGGCGAGAAGTCTCATTTTTAAAATCAAAAGGATAATCTGTTTAATTTTAAAATAAATATTTTCGCCAAATTTGTTTTAAAAAGAAAACAATGGTCAAAAATACATTCCTTACTTAATGTCAAATAGTTGTCTTAAATTTTGAGAGATTGTTTTTTAAGAGCAGAAAACTATTGGCTAGCTTTAAAAGATTTATTTTAATTTTTAAATAAGTATTTGTTAACAAATGTCACACAATTTCATTAAACCAAAGTAATCAGTAATACATTTTTCAAATACACTAACATTCACAATGTTTGCGACTGTTAAAGCTAGCAATTAAACAAAGAGGTCATCTACTCATAATATCATATATCTACCACAAAAAGTATAAAATTAACTCCTCCTCCCCAATTTTTAACCCCCAGGGCCATTGTGTAAAAATACACACAACCCTTAAAAAAATATAATGAGACCCTCCGCAAGTTGTTTCTTGGCAGTTTGGCTTCGTACTGATAAAAAGTTGGTCTACTCATCAGCTTGCATTGCAATGCAACGACCAAACTGCAAAAATTCAAGACCTTGAGTATAACACAAGAACACATCTTGAGTATAACACAAGAACATATCGATTTGGCAAATTATATAAAATATAGACGAATTTAAAAATAAAACAACGGGATTTCTGGTAAAACAATAATTATAAACATTTTCATAAGTTGTCATTATTATCAAAAAAATTGTTTGAAAATTATAGAACTGTTCTTTTGAAATAAATTATTCTGTTTAAATAAATAAACTTTTTAACCCTAATGTGAGTGACGTGGGTACACGGGACCTTTTGCACCATTAGACGTCTATTTTTGTATGTTTTACTTCCAATAAAACTTTTCATCTTACGAGAACTTCTAGTTCAATTGGTAGATTACGATCATATTTAAAATTGAGAAATGTTACAACTTGGACGAACGTTGAAAAATTTGTTTCCTTACAAAATGCATGTAGGTACTAATCACTCAAATTGAGATATTTTTTCTTCACTCACATGAGGGTTAAATTTAATAAATATTTTATAAATCATTTTACAAAATATGTTATTAAAATAAAAATGCTGTTTATTAGTTTGCAAAAATTTCATTTAAATTAAAAAAAAATTATAACTTTTACAAATTAAAAACTTCGTTTTGTAATTTTGCTCAAAATCAAAATTTTACTCAGGGCGTACAACCACCGATTATGCACCACGCTCTGGACGCCTACATGAGTCTGTGATTCCAGAAAACATAAAAAATACAAGAAATGGTTTTGAAAGACCGTAAAGTGAAGTTGCCTGAGATAGTTTACAACCAACGTGTTGGTCATATTTTGCACAAACATTGTCAATGGAAAAAAACGACAACGCGTTGATGATTCCGTGCCCTCTTTGGAGCTGTTTAAACGCAATAAAAACTATCCACGACTATACACCAGAGTCAAATTGGCAATCAGCTGAATGACCTGTGTCCGGTAAGCCTTGTCCAAGGCGATCAAAAGTGACCAAAGATGAATCGTTGAACAAAAAAGGCATCGAAATGTTATAGAGACGTTGGACTGATTGCATCGCTCTAGAAAATTATGCTGATGATTAAAATTTATTATTCCTAAAAAAAATTGTTACACCGGGAACTTTTCAGGCGATTTGTTATGTTCTTTAAACTGCTTATTTATTGTGAAACTGTTGAATATTTATTTGCTGTGCATATATACGGCCATTAAGACACCAAAATTTGTGTATCATTTTATTTTTTTCAAGAGATCTAAATTCATTTATTAATTTTACATAGGTTGTAGTTAAATAATCACGAAAATAAATAACTTTTACTTTGATATTATTATCTGGATACAATTGATCAGCATTAATTGGTTCTAAATTTCCTATATTTAAGAGAAATTTTTCTTTCCCAGCGGCCTTAAATTTTTGTGATTCAATTAGTTTTCAATCTTGAATTGGTGTAGATCGTCATTAATTTGGTTAACATTTTGGTAGATCCTCGATCGGCTAGCAAGCAAGCAATTTGCTAGTCGAAATTTTGGCTACTAAATAAATTTTACCAAGTAAATTTGCGTTTAAAATTATATTTTCATAAAATGTTTGTTTATTTTTGCAATTCCACTGTAAAACAAACAACACAAAAATTTGCTGTTCAAGTTTTGAAGCCGCAAATTTTACTGTGCAGTCGCAAAAATTAACAAACATTTTATGAAAAAATAATTTTAAATTTCCTTGGTAAAATTTATTGAGTAGCCAGAATTTCGACTAGATTGCTTGCTTGCTACTCGATCGAGCATCTACCCCCTTTGAGCTTTAGATTTTTTATTTTAACTTTTAAGATTTTATTTTCATTTTTGGGTCACACTACGTCCAAATAAATTTAATCCATTTTTTCTCCAAAATATTCGACATTCGACTTTTTGACATTAAAGCATTAATCTCACACTTTAAATGTTTTTTAAATTTAGGAGAGATTATAAGTTGATAAGTTGATAATCTTGCCTTCGTTAGTGTAGCGGTCAGAACGGAAAAACAGTAAAATTTTTAAAACGCTATTACCACTTTTAACTTTATCTAAAGAACGTCAAACTAGCATAATATAATTTAATCATAGATGAATACATGCGCTATTTAAATTTATTAACTTTATCAAATTTTTTTTTTTTAGTTATTAATTTTAAATTATTTTTATTCCACTGCGTTCTTCACTGAGACACCATATTCGAAAAAAGAATATTTCATCTGTGTGAAAGCAGGCAGGTTCTATTGGCGGCCTATATATATTCGCATCTACACAGAAAAAAATGGAATAGAAGAATTATCTAATCTCAATTAAATGATAATGAATTTTATAATTACATTTAATATTTTATTTGTATTAACTAATCATTTAACAAAATACGAAATGAAAATTCAATGATTTGGCTAAACAAAATTGGTTGATTTTTTACATTACAAATTATATAATTAATTAAATGAATTTATTACAATATATTTTTGGGAAAATCAAGTAATATCTTTCGCTAAAACAATAAAAATATTGGATAAAGTTTATTTTACGCCAAATTTATTAAAACAGCTAAACATTGTTTGATTTCTACTAAAATCATTAAAAGTGGCTATTTCAGTTTACTAAACAAATTGATAAATCATCTAAATCAATAGCAGAATCATAAAATTTAATTTGTTCTTTCATATAATTCAAATGAATGCATGCAGTTTTATTTTGAGAGATGTTTCGCAAAATTATAATAATTCGCTAACTCATTGAGTTTTTATTTTATATATACGGATGAAGTATTTACCATTTCCTTACAGTTCTGTCGAACCGAAGTCTTGCCCTAGTGGAAAAATTGAAATTTTTTATACTAAAAATAAACTTACGATTTCATAGAAATTTAATGATAATTTTTGTATAATTTTAGTAGGTTATGGCAATATAATTTTAGCATAATTTTTGAAATTAAACAGAAATTATACTTTCGCAAATTATCTAGTTAAAAGTATAATTTTTGTATATTGTGTTATAAAATTAATACCAATATCAGTGGATTTTATGTATTAATTAAGATAACACAAGAACCAGAATAAGGATCTTTTAAGTATAATTTTAGTAGGTTATGGCAATATAATTTTAGTATAATTTTTAAAATTAAACACAAATTATACTTTCGAACATTATCTTACTAAAAGTATAATTTTTATATATTTTGTGTTTTAAAAATTATACCAAAATAGGTGCATTTAAGGTATTAATTATGATAAAAAAACAACCAAATTAAGAATTATTTAAGTATAATTTTAGTGGGTTATGGCAATATAATTTTAGTATAATTTTTAAATTTAAACAAAAATTAAACTTGAGATAGAATATAATGAAAATATTCCATTTATTGTCAATTTTAAATCATTTCCATGTAGTTGTTTGTATTCGCGGACATGCCACGTCATCATTCCCCTGCATTAATTATTTCACGCCGTTGTTATTATAATTCTAGAATTTTCCTAATTAGAATAATAATCGCTTATAATTTTGGATTTCGACTGGACTCGATCCGACGACTTTCCGGATGATAACACTTAGCGGTGTACACCTTAACCACTGCACCACCAAAGCAATAACTATGTAAAGTTTAATTCCTAACAATATAAATCAATATATTTAAATACACAATTAAACTTAAAATATACTTAATTTGGTTTATTTCATTTGCTGCAAACTACACCAGCACAGCAACATACAAAATACCGCGAAATACGACTACAACTAAATATATTTTTTCAGCACGATAGTATTGATCAGTGTTGCCAGGTAGTGTGAAATTTTTCCTTTTGCGGAAATTTCATCGATCGTGCGGGATGAAAAGTGATGATTAAAAAAAAGTATTTTTCTAAAATGTGTAATACAATTTTCGATTCCAATAATTCGCTTAAAATAATTTTTTAAATTTATGTTTAATTCTGACTAAATTTAAATATTTATATATACAAAATTAAAATTTAAATGTTTATAAAATATTTAACCATAATTAAACTTTAAAACCGCTGTATTAAGTTTTATCCCAAACATACTTAATTTAGTTTAAAATTTGAATTTAAGAGTTAATTTTAGGTTAAAATATTTTATGTATATTTATGTTTAATTATAACTAAATTTACATACTTCTATATACAAAATTAATATTTAAATTTGTATAAAATATTTAACCACAATTAAACTATAAAACTGCCGTATTAAGTATTTATCCCAAATATACTTAATTTAGGTTAAAATTTGAATTTAAGAGCTAATTTTAGGTTAAAATATTTTATGTATATTTATGTTTAATTTTGACTAAATTTAAATTTTTTTATATACTAAATTCATATTTAAATTGGTATAATTTTTGAGATGTATAATTTAAGCAGAATTTTGGTCTATAAATATATTAAATTTTAACCAATTTAAAGTATATTTTCTATTTAAACTAATCATTTATACAAAAATAAATTGATTTTGGTATTCTTCAGTATATTTTTTTGGTATAAATATTCGATTTTTTCCACTAGGGTGGCCTTCTAGATGAGATGAGCGAATTCTTTAAATAAAGTACGAGTATTCAAAAATCTTATTAGTTCGAAAACCAAAGTTCCAAAGCCAAACTCTTGGTATTTTTGATTGATTTAATAAAATCACTATTAATAATTTAATTAGAACAATAGTGTAGTTCTAAACAAATTATTTTGTTTGGTTTCCTTGGAAATTTATGAAAATCATTCAAATATTTAATCAAATCATAAAAAATGATTGATCATTAATGTTAATTTATAAATAAATGTTTTATCTAATAATTTATTTAATTTTACTAATTAATTTATTTAATCACTAACTATTTGTTAATAAATCAAATAAATATTTTATATGTTTTAATAAATGTTTTAGTTGAAACATTAATTTTAAGGTTTGTTAAAATCATCTAATTAAAATTAATTAAATCAACCAATCACATTCAATGGCAAAAAATCAATCCTCAACTTTAAATGAAATTGATTAATCATTATTTGAAAATACTAATCTTTTCTTTCTGTGTATATATAGAACCTAATCCACTATAATTTTTCCAGTCCAAAAAAAACCCGGCTGGAGAGTTTATCTTTCATTATTGTTACTGTACTCACCGCCCATCACTGCGATTAAATAAGCTAATAGGGTCATCAGACATGATGCCATGGTGCTTCTCTTCTCATGTAATTTGAATCGCAACATTTCCTCGTTTTTATACAATCAAAAATTAAAATTTTGGTAAACGATGTACAACTTAAAATAGAAGAACTTTAACACACATGCATAAGTGATCATTTAAAATAATTATTTTGTTACTTTGGTTACAATTTTCGGTCACTAATTAATTCGCGCTGCCGAAAATACAGTTTAGTTTTATAAATAAATTTACTTTATGTAAGAAATTGGATTAATGCTTAGAATGATTACCAAACCCAATGAATTATTTTACCTCTATTATATCAATCAATATTTACCTCACTTCACATAATATCGTACTTATCCCATCAATACAATAACATTAAGTATTCCAGATTACATAATCAGTTTCATTGTTTGTATATAAAACACAAAAAAATATGCTTCGAATATTTCACAATGAAAACATAATAATTTCCACTCGTAAATCCAATCAATCAAAAAAAAACATCCTTAATCCCTCCAATACACATTTGTATACATTTGTATTTTATTTATTTAACAAAACCATCTAATCTCCTCAGAACCAAACGTATTGTTTTAATAGAATTGAAATTATATTATAATCTAAAATAAAATCATCATCCTTATTTTCCAAAGTGAATGAGAAAAAATCTAAAAGCTCTATACATAAAATTGTTTCAGTGTATAAATGAATCGTAAATTTAATTGTCAATCGATACATAATTTTCCAATTTTCAAAATTGAAAAATATACATACACACATCCATGTTCTCACACATTCACAAAAAAAAAAAATAATTTTAAAACATTTCACTGACAATCAATCTAATCTCGATGTTGTCGATTTCGATCGAATAATAATCGTACAAAGATAGGATATTTCCATATTGTGGTATATACCAGATGAATATACAACTGGTAGATGGTGTGTAGAGATGTAAACCAAGCATAAAAAAAATTAAATCGTGAATATATAGGCATAATACAGTATTAGTTTGATAAAAACATGATTAGTTCGTTATTTTAGGTTTTATAAAAGGATTACTGATGTATTTGCGTTTTATAAACGCTGTACTGCGCTTAAATATATAAAAATAAACCGTCGATGTAATATGTGCTTTTTAGTAGTTTATTTAAAAATAATAATAAATTTGTATACAACACCAAACCACGATTTTCAAAATCTTGATATTCGAGTAGCGCAGCCATATGTGCTATTTACTCGTATACGTTTACGTATAGACATAAAAAAAGCTCCATAAAAATACTGTGCATTTTATTGCTGTGAAATTTTATTACGGCTATTTATTATAATTATTATATAGTGAATAGAAATAGTTTGCGTGTGTGTTAATATTATTTTATTTATTTAATTTAAAAAATAAAAAGTAATTTCATTTTTATTTTGTGTAACGATTTGATAAAAGATTTTTAATTTGTACTTACCGATGCACGGATTATGATTTACCATGCTAAAAATTTTATCACAACGTCGTTTCATATGATTGTTCGGGCATATGCAACCGAACATTGGTGATAGCCGCAAATTTGTCCAGGCTTCGTGGCATGCCTCCCTGAAATTATAAAAATTAATTATTCATAAATGAACGGATTTTTAACAAAACTATTTTTTTTTTTTATTTACTTTAATTAAAAACTATTATCTAAACATAATTCCATTAAACTGAACAAAATCATTTTAATAATGTAAATATTTTGAAATATGTACTTATTAAAGTAAGACAAAAATTTAATATAAATTTAATAATGTTAATTTTAGTATATAATATTTAAGATTCAGCTATAATAGCACGGTTTATACATTATTGGCCAGATAACAGAAATTCTACCATGCAGAGACATTTATCAAATGATGGCATGAAAAGTGCTCTTTGAAATATACTTGGTCGCATTAAAAATTGTAAGACTTTGTTATTATTGGTAATTTGTTGGAAATCAAGTTGCTTAAAATATGCATGCGGATTTTTGGGCCTCAGTGTATAATTATTGACCAGATCACAGAAATACACAGGGCAGTAACATATCTCGAATGATGGCATAAGCGATGCTTTTTCTCATTTGTTATTGCGGTAGAAAATAGAATTGTCTAGAATATGCTAGCAGATTTTTGGGTTTCAGTTTATTATGAATGAATATGACTCCTCCTTTTCCAACTAGGTGTTGTTATAAGTTCTGCTTACTTGTACTATAAATGACCAATACTTGATGTCAGCTGTCAAACGCAGTATATGAAATTTGGATGAAGTGTAAACAACTAATATTTTTAATTCCTCCGAATTTTATTCCGAATAAACATGCTGTATAAGATAGCGGAATTTTGACAGCGGAAATAAGAGATTACGCTATTCGCCGCATGTAGCAGCACTATCACTAAAGAGAATTTATTTAGTAATGTAATTTGTAATGTAATTATCAGCGGACATTTTTTATTCATTATGTATATATTTTTTCACTAAATAAAACATCTCAGCGGAATAAAATATTAGAAGTTATCCTTAAAATGTCAAATTGATTGATCTCCGAAGTAAAGAAACTCGGTATATGAATCTCTTTACGATCTAAGCTATTAGAAAAACAACCGAAAGTATTGGTTACTAGTAGAAGTTTTTGAGATATTGGCCAAAAACGGAAAATAACTTATATAGCCGCAGAAAATCAAAAAATTCTTGTGAAAATTCTAGTTCATGAATTTTCCCCAAATTTTCCAATATCAGTACAACCTAAGCTATTAGAAAACCACTGAAAGTATTGGTTACTAGTGGAAGTTTTTGAGATATTGGCTAGAGACTGAAAATAACTTATTTGGCTGCAGAAAATCAAAAAATTTTAGTGAAATATCTAGTCCATGAATTTTCCCCAAATTTTCCATATTGTCTCCGTATGACCTAAACTATAAGAAAAACTACAAAAAGTATTGGTTACTAGTGGAAGGTTTTGAGATAAAATTTACACCATAACATGGAAAACCACTTCAAAAATTTGGAGATGCTAAAATAAAAACATTATTGGTTGAAGATTCTTCTCAAACAAGCTAGCAACTGGGTTCCAACTCGAATTAAAAGAAAGAAACCTCAAACGTTGGAAAACCATCTGTGAAATATTGCTTCAAAGATAACGAAGAAATTCTTTGTATCTGGTGGGTTCAGAAACGTGTGGTTTATTATGAACTGCTGTGGCACTATTCTGGTAATTCGCTGGGAATAGGGAATTGGGGAAAGATTTTATATGTAATTTCAGTTCAAATATTTTTTCCGGCCTACTAAGAAGAAAAGTTTGATGTAAATATTTATAAATTGGGAATAATTTTCCCATATCTAAGTTGGCAGGGAAAGTTATTCCCAATTTTATTTTGTTTTCAAAAAAATTACCACTATATTTTTACCTCAGTATGCCAGAAAAAAAAATTTAAAATTGAAATTACATATAAAATCTTACCCCAATTCCCTATTCCCAGCGAATTACCAGAATAGTGCCACTAGAATCGAGCTATAGAGGAAAAATAACCAGAATGAGTGAACAGACACAAGAAATTAATTTTTCAGCACAATAATGCAAAACCACATGTTGCAAACATTGTGAAGAATTGTACGGTGTTCATACAAACTTATTCAGGTGCATTTTAATAAACAGAAACAAATTCTAGTGCACAGTGTTGTCTACAGAAAATTTCATACAATGTTTTAAGCAGATAAATAATTGCTGGAAATTATACCACGTATAATAGCATACCAAACCAGTTCGAAGTTTAGGCGAATAACAAAATATCGAAAATTCTATGGAAATCAAAGCCGAACACTCCATTTCAACATAATTCCCAAATTTGTAAACTGACGTTTTTATTTGAATTAGCGAAAGTTTGAGTGTTTTTAGTTTCAGTATTAAATTATGTTTTCGACACTCAGAAAAAATATATGATAAATATATGATAGCATTTATCATATTATTATAATACTAAAATATTGTTATTATGAATATCATCAATTATTTAAATTATTGGTTTTATCATATTATTATAGTATTGATCATTCTTTTTCTCTTCTTCATCATAACAATGATGATCACCCCATTGTTATGATGAAGGAGAGAAGGATGATCAAGAATATCATAGTATGATAAAATCAATCATTTAAATAATTGGATTTAACACACAATGATGATATTAATAATAACAATAATTTTGTATTATCATAATATGGTAAATGCTATCATATATTTATCATATTTTTTTTCTGATTGTAAATGCAATCAATTAAATGGTGACATCTGGAAAATGGTAAAAATTTAAATTTCTCTGGTAAAAGAAACAAGTGCAGAAGAAACATTTGTGCAGAAATGCCTGTACTATATGTTGCGCTAGAGTTATTTAATGAAAAAAATATATGACATTACGAATAAAAAAATGGAAAATGAATTAGATTTTTTAATCTAATATTTTTTATATCAGATGATCCTTTAAATTCGGAAAATGGGCGAAAAGAATGAAATGAAAACATATACTATGAAAACATAGACATATTAGACATGACATTAGAAATAAAAATTTTATGTTTTTTTTGAAATATTTAGTTATTCGAATATAAAAAATTCAGTGTCAGATGTGATCGACGATAAATCAGTATGTGATCGACTGGCAGATCACGATTAATCTTATGAACAGCACAGTTTATTTTAAAATTTGAGATTCTTATTGCCTTAATATGTACTTGATAGGTTCTGAGGGTAATTGGAAACTCCCTTCGTAACTTAACCTTCAACAAAACGCTGTTTTTATTTCAATGTTTGCATTCATGTCTGCCAACTGTTTGATAACAAAATTTTATAAAGTTTAAAATTTTTATAAGGTAGGCCATGGTTTGAAAGTATCCGGGGACTAATCATACTATTTTGGAATTGAAATTTCTTAATATTGAAGCACACTCGATTGAAAATTAAATAAAAAGAAAATGTAAAGCAAATCCGCCGTTCCATACTTTGATTCTTTCGTCGTGATTTTGTTGTCGTGATTCTTTCTTCGTTTCTTCCCCTTCACCAACAAACTAATTTTGTAGCGGAGAAATTTTTGATTCTTTTTTGAGGAATTTTTTTTTTTTGATACAAAGATAAATATTTCAAGGACACCTTGTTTATTTGTCGTTTGTGGATTAATTTTAAGTTAATTTCGAGAGAAAAAATGTTATTTTTCAAACAAAGAATCAGGTTTTGCAGCAAATAATAAATCTTTTTTATGAATAAATCAAAAAAATATAATTTTACATACATACATAAACAAAGAAATGGGCAAAGAAACGCGCAAAGAATCAACTGATCTTTTGAAACGAAAGAATCAAAGTATGGAACACAACCAAATGTGAACATTAGGTGGAGGATCGAACAATTTAAGCTCTATATAAGCAAATGTGTTTTGTTATGTGAATGGTATTCGAAAACTTTTAGCATTATTTCAGTCAATCTAGCACTATTTTGATGTCAATTTGACATCTTGTAACAACAATGGTTCATTGTTACTTGGGCTTCCTACAGCTAAATGCTTATCAAATTTGGAGTAAAAATGCAGCTCGTCATCTTGAAATGTTTCCATTAACAATGAAATATTAGAATATTGTTGATTATGCTAACAGTAGAGTAAAATTAGACATTGTCGACATATTGTCTACATTATCTACATTTTCGACACCATTTTTTTAGTTTTCTACATACATGGTCTACACAATCATGTAGAATACGAATTTTACGCAGCGTAGACAATACGGTATAATACTGAGCATGTGTAGCGCTAAGCAAATTTTACATGCAGCTATACACTAGTACTAAATGCAATAAAGCTTTTTTTTACCTATTTTTCGTTTTGCTTTGAAACGTCTTAGGAGCTCGATTCAATTTCTATCCCTGTCGTTTCAAGTTTTTATGCAAAATAAATTTCCGTTCGAATGTAATATATTCCAATTTCTTACCTGTCTTCCATTCGACATCGATTATCTCGAACTTTACAATATGTTTTAAAGTCTTCAAATAATTTAATACATTTTCGATCTTGTTGACATAAAGATAATGCATGATTACATGTTGGCAGCGCATCTATTGGATATGGATCTTTTTCAGCTGAAACGAGAAAAAAAAATGAAAAGTTAAAAATTAAATTTTTGTCATATAAGGATTTGTTTATGAATTTTGAAAGAAACGTTTCGAAAACCACTTTGAAATATAACTTTTAATAAAATGTTGTCGATATTAAAATGGGTTTACCAAAAAAGCTTTGAAATTAAATTATCATTTCCGAACAAACAACGCAGCTCACATATGATGCGAGCGAGAAGGATAATTCTGTAAATTTCATATACCTAATCATTTTTATGTTGTCATAGTAAATCAAATTATTAAAAAAAAAATTAAAATGAAAAATGAAGCAAAACTTGAGATCTGAAAAGTGAAAATCCAATTACTTTGCAACTTTCTATATTTTTTTTTCTCATTTATTTATTTTGTGCTTTTTCATCTGTATACTTATAGAGAGTTACTAAGAATTATCAAAGAAATAAATTATCTGATGTTTTCTCTTTATTTTTGCTATTTTATGAAAAATAAATAAATTATATCGAATGTAATTTTATCATAAATAAAATTAAATTAAAAAAAATGTATAAATTGGCCCAAAAAATAAATGAAAAATAGAACTTGAAATCGAATCAAATCGAAGCGGGAAAAAATATCGAATCATTTCGTGTAAAATAAAAAATAAATAAATTAAAAGTAGAAAATGTATAAAAAGTTTGATGTTTGACCTTTGCAAGGGGGGATGGATATGAAGTATACACGATTGTTATTATGGTTACACTTTTTTCTTGGCTATGAACCTATATACTTGTAATTAAGTTAGGTTTTAAGTTTAATTGGAAAAATGAAATGACATAACTTGAGGAAAATGTTATTATTTGATTTTGGTTTTTTAGTCGATATTACTGAGAACTCAAGATATTTGATATAACATGGTGACTGTATTACGAGTAATGGATAAAAATGCCAAATGAATTTTTTTTTTGTTGTTCAACATTACGTATATCTGGAATAAAGAACAAAAATATCACATTTGCTGTGGACCAATACTTGGGTGAAGGCCACTTTTACGGTAATTATAACAGTGTTTTGAGCAAATTGAAATACTGTACAATTGCTCATACAATATCCGCGCACAAATCCCGACGTGTCTGCAGGGATTTAAATACTGTTTACATCGGTGTCCACAGCTCTTTTTTCCATAACAATATAGCTAACGAACTTTGACTAATCGTATCCGTATACTACGAGTTCTTCAAGGCCAACTGAGATCATAACCATGACAGCAAGCACACATTACTTGGTAATAAAAAGGCAATAAAGTGGTAACATTACTTTGTAATAAAAAGCCATCGCAGCACTTGCGGCAAAAGGAAACAATTTCAATCGGCAAAGTTGCTCAATAGGCCGGTTCCTCGAAACTAATGGCTCTTGACACACACACACAACAGATATTATTATGAATGGACGATGCAAACCTCATCGTTTGCAATTTCCAAATTAAAAAAACAACCGATATCGCAGTCAATCCCACTCAAAACAGCAGATAACCAATCATGCGATTTGTTGGCACAATGACAAGCATGGATCACGAGCGAAGAAATGCATTAAACTATGCAATTTTAGTGTCAGTATAATCAAACAACATCAAATCCGCAGAGTTATTAAACACCGCACTTCATGCGGCAAGCCACAGAAATCATAGAGCTGCTTCACGAAATCAAAGAAATTACACATGAGCCGTTGAACCTAAATACAGTAAAACTCAAATTCACTCACTGTATGTTGAAATAATCGGCCAACCGTGCCACGGAAAAGTCCGACACCTATACTTAGACCAACTGACCATCGGTCGGTCGACCATCAAAAATAGAGACGCACACAATTTGAATCTCTATTTTACGAGCAATTCAAAACAGGATTCCATCATATACCACAGCGTATAAAACAGCGTTCAATGGTTTAATAGAACGATGGCATCGACCAAGGGCAAAACAATCGACTATATCTTTAATTTCAGGTCATTTACCGTTACCAATATTGATTGCTCAGAGAAGTGACCAAGAGAAACGTCGCTTCTTTAATGAACCGTTAAATTCATCTTTGCTTTAGGCACTGCAGGTATAGTTTGCCGGGAATCATCAGCCAACAATATCATGGAATTCATATCGTAACTGATGAGCCTTAACCGTTTTCGGTCAAGTAAAGGTATACGGTGGATTTTATCGGGTGGGCTAAACTATATACTATGTGGTAATTTGTACATTCAAAATGTATAGTTTTAATATTTCTGTCAAAGGTCAGTGAGAATGCTGACAGAACACCAATAACATTTTAATCAAAGTTCACGGGAACAACTGGTATAAAATGGGAATATGACACTCAGTGTTGTCGAGGTAGTTCATTAAAACTCTTATAGCGCTTGGTTCCGTTTTACTTCAATCCATAAGCTATGACTTTTTTCCTTGTTTGATTTTTTTCAACTTTACTTATAAATTCACAATAAGTTATCAGCTTAACGAGAAAAATAAATTAATTAGATATTTAAGAAAACTTGAAAAGTGGAGGTTTGGGGAGAGTGATTGACTGAAACAGTGACGGTAATGTGGTAAAAATAAACCCACTGGAGATTCGCTTAGTGTACAACTGATTGATTGATTGATTGATTAGAATGTACGGCCAAAACTAAACAGGGATCCCGGATACGCCGGGCCTACCGTACACCCTCTTTACATATAACAAGATGGTGGGATAGGAAAGGTTTTTAGATATGATAGACTTGGCCCGGTTAGACACCTAAGTAGACAATAGTTAACAAATTGTTAGGCACAAGACAGCACAATTATTTTCGGTTTTATGGTATAAAAGCTCAGCAATCAGCATCCTGAAAAAATTTATTAATTAATTAAGTACTTATATATAATGGTACATATCCTGCAATATGACTTTATTATTATGAGTTGAACTTTCCACAAACTAAATAGTTCAATCGTTCATAAACAAAATTAAACTGGTTTCCCAAAAACATATTAAATCATATAAAATTAATCCAATCCAGAAATCACCTATATGCATTAAAGAATAAAATAGGAAACCATCTTTCAGTCTTTAATTATTTCATTTATTTGTAGAAAATAATTTGAATAATAATGGTTTAAATTTAAATAATGTTCTAGTTTTAATTTAAATACAAAATGCATTTATTTGATAGCTAAACGCAAATGGATCAATAGTTCACGGAATATACTGCACTTTACTCGTACACTGCAAATTATAAAAACAGATTATTACATGCACGAAGTGAATATTAGTATTCATTTAGTAAGTTTCATTAAAATTACCACATGTAGTAAGAATATATAATATACTTAAATTTCACTCAAGCAATAATAATAACATTTACACAAATAAAATTAGATTACATTTATATTACATGCAGGAAGTGAATCTATCCATTGTTACAGTCATATATAATTTCTAGTTTTAATTTAAATACAAAATGCATTTATTTGATTGCTAAACTCAAATAGTTCAATAGTTCACGGAATATACTGCACTTTACTCGTACTCTGCAAATTATAAAAACAGATTATTACATGCGGGAAGTGAATATTAGTTTTCATTTAGTAAGTTTTATTAAAATAACCACATGTAATCAGAATATGGTATATAATATACTTAAATTTCACCCAAGCAATAATAATAATATTTACACAAATAAAATTAGATTACAACAATTTCATGCAGGAAGTGAATCCAACCATTGTTACAATCATATATGATTTCTAGTTTTAATTTAAATACAAAATGCATTTATTTGATAGCTTAACTCAAATGGATCAATAGTTTACGGAATATACTGCACTTTACTACACTGCAAATTATAAAAACAGATTATTACATGCGCGAAGTGAATATTAATATTCAATTAGTAAGTTTTATTAAAATAACCAAATGTAATCAGAATATGGTATATAATATACTTAAATTTCACTCAAGCAATAATAATAACATTTACACAAATAAAATTAGATTACAATTTTTACATGCAGGAAGTGAATCTATCTAGTGAATCAAGTTGGGTAACTCTAGTGAATTTGAAATCAAGGATTTATTAAACTGCCTCGCAACTGCTGATTTACACAAAAGTCTCTCGTATCGTTGAACTTTTTTCGCCTATTTATGGTACATACATTTTTTTGTACCGAATTAAAGTATTTAGGGCTTTACAGATTCCTTTTACTAACTTCTACAGAAGAACCAGCATCAACAAAGGATTTCTTTTAAATTGCGAGTATCCATAATCTATTGTTTCTCTACTTGTTATAAGAACCCGAGAAACCCTTTGTTGCAGCAGGAATTTCAGCATATTTGACATCATAGATATTGTTTGCTTGCTGCTTTTCTTACTTTCTAGCAATTAAGTCATCAACACGTTCATAAGGGGTAAACATACATAATGGCGTATTACAGCACCAATTTGCACATATGCAGTTATTAATTTACTTTTCAAAATTTTGAAATTTTCTATAAATTACACCACAATACACCCTTTATTCCTATCTGACTTGCCACAAAATCCGCCTGAGTTTACCTAGGAATATCATCTATCTGATAGCTTTAGTAAGATAGATGAGCAATTGAGTAAGCCATAACCTACAGACAAAAGTTATTAATTAAGTTTTTAAAATTTCAAAATTCATTTTAATTTACACGCTAAGGGGTTGGAGCCAGGGGGGTTGGTTTAGAGATGCTGAGGGGTTGGTTTAGAGATGCTGATGTCGAAAATACCGCCGACTATTGAATTTAGCGTGATTTTAGACAATGTAGGTAAATGTTTTTTATTATTGTTTTCCAATTTGTTTTTTAGTACGAGGACGTCATCACTTTTTCTAGTTTTTACTAAGGTTTTCCCATATATTCAATTTTTGCGAATCAAACAGGTGTGAATATAGTTTGCTAAAAATAATTTAACATATTGAAACCCATTATCAAATTTTTTATTGGTGGTATTACTCAATATTACTGTACATATGGAAAAATTTTAACAGAGAAGTATTTTTTTTTCAAGAGATGCAACCAGTTGGTCAATTATTACAATTTTGCAAAAATACTCGAACTAAACGTATACGGTTTGGTTTAGTTGAAATATTTTATTTGAAGTTTATTTTTGGAATTGTACGTGTCACTGACACTTGCAAAGATGAGAAATGCTGGCAGATAGAAATCCACCAGTACCAGCTTCCTTCGTCAATTCAAATTAAAACTTTTATTAATGAAAAATTAATCAAGTATAACAACCGCTGCCTTTAAATTGTTCTTCCAGCTAAATATCAGTATTTTTTTATTCGATGTCTCCCAAAATTATAAGAGTGTGGCGTTATTAATCCCCTCAATGTTAAATACATTTAATATCCATCACTCATATATAGGTAAGCAAAACTGTACGCATTTTTCATAACACCGTTGAGTACTAAAATTTGGTACTGTCCATTGATTGATCACTCGCAGCAAACTAAAATTATCACCGTTTATGTCGTTAAAGAATTATCGTGCGACATTCGGTTACTGGGAGCATCGCTGCCATCGGGATATTTTCTTCAAAATATTTGAGTTTTGCAATTTCCAAGGGAAAATTCTTGTTAATTGAAAATATGACAAAGAACAGTTATTTCATTAATAAAGTTCGGTATCCAGCTCGCGCTAAGCTAAATTTTACTTTCAAATTTGACGTAGAACTTAGCTAGCGAAATAACAAAAAAAAATATTTAGCTCACAATTTCGCATATGCGGTACGCAAGTTGACGTGAAAAGATTGTAGTTATCTCATTCACATATACACTGCGCTAGTGAAAACGTTTTTGCAGCAGTTTAGCTGCATAGAACAATAAAATTTAGAAAAACTTGGACAGCAAAACGTGAAATTTTTTTTTTTTTTAAATGGATGAACAAAATAATTTTCTAGACTATGAAAATAGTATTGAACTATATTTTTGTTTGATGTAGCACAAATAAAACTACCACCAAAATTTATCTCTACATACAATTTTTAGCTTACTAATTTATCTGTGATTTAGTGGAGGCTTGTGGATACCGCGTTAAAATTTTTCTTTGCGCGAGCTGGATACTTAAATTAATCGGGTGGTTTTTAATTGCATATAAGAAACTTTTATTTCACACAGCGGTATCGAAATGCTTTCATGGGCTTTTTCGTCAATCACAACGTTGTACGAGACTACAGAAATTTCCTTTTCAATGTGCCAAACGTCATGTACTCCTTCGAAACGAATACTGTATACATTTTTATTGCCAAGTTTAAAAACGGTTTGTTCTGCAATACGGGCGGCAAATAGATATGGCGACCATACGGCAAGGTTATGTATACAATCGAATGTTTTTCTTCGACCGATTAAGTGATCAGGATGAAGCTTCGACAGATTAAGTGATTAGGATGAAACTTATAATACGTAAATTTCTTAAATAAATTTGCAAATCTTAGAAAAATTTGACGGAAACACGAAAAACGCTAAAAGTTTCAAACAAGTTTAAAGATTCCTTATTGTTTTCTGCAAATTTATGCGAAAGTCAGTAATTTTTATTACTCCCTTTTGGATATTTGTCACAATATATATACAACACTTCTCCACAAAAGCTATTTGAATTTTGCGATTAGGAAGTTCAATTGTCTTGTACTTACATTATAAACTACCCTAGTTATAATTTTTTACATAAGCGATTTTGTAAAATTAGATTTAAAATAAATATTATGCCGAAGTTCGTTAAATCGGTTAACAGTTTTTCCATAAAATTTAATGTTTTACTTTTACAACCACCTTTATATTTACTACCTATATATAAGCTACAGCATCATTAAATTTTATTCAATTTCTGTTCAATTTTATAAATAAAATCTCTATTTTCATTACACTAAACAAAAAATCTCTAGCTGTATTATATAAATTTTCAATATATCGCACAATACCAATAAAATCTCTAAGAACTATAAAAACACTGTGTTTATAGCATCATTTCAATTTTCATTTAGAAAATAGAAAAAAAAAATCTGTTTTCGATGCCATTTTTCAGTTCCATTCAAAATTATATTCGATTGAAAAATATTCAATTTAATGATTTATTGTTTTCAATTTCAATCACACCGCTCGAACTAGAAAATTTTTATATTTTCAATCTACTATACGAGTGTAATAAAATAGTTTTGTAGTTATAAACATTTTTTTGTGCCTTTATACATCCAGCTGTATTTTTTTGCTCAATTTTAATTTCGATTTCCGTTTCATGCAGAAACTTTACAGCAAATAAATGTCACGCTGTACAAGTACATTAAAGTATTAAAGGTAAGTGTTATTATAAGTAATAAAATAACAGTCCCTAGGGATTTATAGTGAAAAAAAATTGAGATATGTTTCATTGTCTTTTTATCATTCAATGTCGCAATGCAACACTTCCTTGCCTCGATTTTAGACTGGCAGCGTTTAATATAATATTCCCGGCTAATATTAAATTGAGAATAATAGTAGATTGTGCATTGTGAGAGTAAATAAACAAATTTTCTCATGAGGCCGAAAGACATGCTGGGTAACTTAACGAAAGCCATAATCGACGTTTACTCCCCAAATTACGTAAAATATATCGACAAGAATTTTTAAATTGCTATCAAATTTTCATTAAAATTTAAAGACTATAAAATCAGAGCCATCTATAATTTAAAGAGCCGTAATATTAAAAGTTGCGCTTTATTTAGAGAGGAAAATTTTACTATTTACTCAGATAAGAAACAATGTAAAATAATCAATTGTGGAATTAATGATTTTGAATAAAAATTTAACTGAATAATTAAAATTTAATTTTTGTACGGTTTAAGGGCCCGCTTCTTGAATCATTTGATTTCTATTAGCGAATATAAATAAGAAATTACTTTTATTAAACAAATTTTTATTCAGCACCCTAAGCTTGTCAGAATAGAAAAATATTTTATTTTTTGTTTGCTTGTCAAATGGAAAAAGGAAACGTTTTGCTTTGGGTTGCCTTGTTGGAGGAAACAGCCGGACAGACAAAAAATAAAATAAGGCAAAAAAAAAATACACGGTGAGCTACAAAAAAATTCCTGCTCCAAAGCTAGAATCCCTTGCAGGGGAATTAGGTTTGACGCACCTTCCGTAACAAGTGTTCGATATGAGGAAATCCACGAGTAGATACCTACTATTAAACTTTCGAAAATGTGGTCGTGGTTCAGTAGAGCATACGATGGGCTTTTGGAAGGAAGGGAAAGCAAAAAGAATTTTCCTACTGATTTTTTCCTTATCAATATAGAACAAACTAACCCTGGAGTGATTCCCATTAATATGAAATAATTTCATGTTACCATCAAAAGCTCGGATGGAAAGTTTGACGACACTTTCTTAACAACCCCAACCATGGGTATGCTCAGAAAAATCAATGTATCGCTTTTCGTGATGATTTTCAGAACGATGGAAAATCTTAAATTTCGATGGATTGAAACAACCCAATATTTATGATCTTATATTTTAATTTGGACCTTTGGCAAAACGTTTTGTTTTTGTATATGAGGCATTAGATCAGTACATTTTTGATTTCGTTTGTCCCCAAGCTGACGCATTTCTACGGAATTTTGTTCGAAATTATCCCATTGCTATAGATGGCCGGAAATTCGTGATGCGCCGTGGTTCAGATGACCGTATGAAGAAATAGAAGCCCAATCCAGGATTTTTATGAGATTGCAATCGTGTCGGGAATTCGTTGGCAATTTTATTTTAGATATGAAGATTCAAAATCGTTTGATAACTCACCGTTTTTCAGATATGGAATTACTTAGCATAATATAAAGAACAATCTCTATCTAGCATTTAAAGATAGGATCATGTCAGAAAATATTCGGTCAATAGAGCATCGGTATATCTTTTGCATAAAATACAACTATCTGTGGTGACATTCCGGTTCTGACCCAAGATTCCGTGATGATAAGAACTAAAAATGGTGTTCGGTTATTAATGAAGTGTCCTTGCAGTGGAAATGAGTATGAAAGACCGACCAAGGGCTGCCCGTTGCACATAGAGGCACTCAACGAACGCGGAAATTATCGAAACCCAATATTATACTGGATTTGTAAGGCGCAGCAAGTTATTACTATTAAAATTGTCCTCACGACCTAGTTTGCGTATTTTGTTCACGTCATTTTCGGATGCGGGAAAAAATTTACTACTATACGGATTGTAAACCAAAACCTCTCCAAGAAACAGTATCTCGGATATTCGTCAACCTTCAAATAATAAAGTTCAACTTACGAATAGTCTTAACCAACCTTTTGATTTGCTTTTGCTTCTAGAATTAAAAGGTACTTGAAAGCTAGAAAAGCTCTTTTATCGAATGTGCCGCGGCAACCATATTAAATACGATGGTCTCCGATGACTTTTGGCCTCATGTCCAAATAAAAGTTTAAGGCAAAATAATCACTAGACTGTTCGATAGCAGAGACACGATCAACCTCCACGTTCAAACAGCCGACGGTACGAGAAACAAAATTATTTAAGACGTCAAACTGCTATTAACATTTTCGTCCAAAACCAGAAGTGTACTTTTCTATATTGTTTTGACGCTGAAAGGAATACTTTCTTTCGGACTTCTGGCAACTGGCATGCCCTCAGCATAGCGCCGACCATTTCGAAACAAGAACACCTTTATCATCATATACACATTGCATAGTTCCATTCCAGCCTACACTGCGGCGTGGAAGATGGACCGGCCAATGAGTTTTGCACTCTGGCAGGGGATCATAGATGTATTTCATTTCATCACAGATCGTAATCTGTTGCTGAAAATTAGCTTTGCATCCTGCCCCTTTCGGGATTCGAACACGGACACGGTACCTCCCGATCCAAACGCCAAAGCTTTAACCACTCTCCCATTTGGTGGGTTGACTTTTTGTTTTCGTAAACATTACAAATTTTGCGACCTAAGATATATGGAGGGCTCACCGTACCATCGTCATCACCCAAATTATAGATAGCGTTTCTTGTTTGGTTTTGGTTTTTTTGTGCTCACATTTAGTGTTTGGTCCAAATTTCATCAAGATTCGTTCAAAGGGTAGAGGGGTTAGCCTCGGGTCCTTTTCTTTAATTATTGTTATTATAAATTTGGTGCGGTGAGTTTTTAAATAATAGGAATCGTTTTCTTGAGGGATGTTTTGTAGTGTTCCACTATGTTGTGCATTGTTGGCTTGAGAGTTTCTTTTAGAATTCTATTTAGTTTGAACGATTTTGATGAATTTCCAGGGCAAGGTTTCCGAATGCAACGAAATGATTATGTAATGGTTTTTTGTTCCGTTATCTAATAATCAATCCAATCGAAACAAATTTTATTCATTAGGAATCCTGCCACAACCTTAATCTAAGATGTCATGTTCACAAGAATCTGGAAAATATTTAGTCATTGACGGATTATAATATACACTGCATTAAAGCCCTCTTTATTACCAATTTACATCTTTTCAAGTGGTCTTACAGTTTTCTACAAGCTTTGGCGAATATTGAGGGAGTTGGCGAATATAAAGTGGAGTCACCCGACTTTTTAGGGACGTACGTCATAACTGGCCTTCGGTAGGTGAGACTTTATTGATCAATTGTCGACTTACTAACCAATTGGGCCCTGACGCCAAACCATTTGTTTGTGTTTTATCTATTTGTGACAACAAGAAGTAGAATTATGTTTCACTAAATTATTTAACAAAACAGCTACGGGTTAAAAACCTTCGGATAAGGATCTCCATTCACATTGGGTCCGAAATACTCAATCCCCATTTTTTTTCTTTTAATGGCATTATGCTTTCATGTCCCAATATACAATAGTGTACAGTAATCTAGGTCGCAAGTTCCAAAAATCAAAAATCCCACGACAATCACCTTAACCTCTTCGAATTGATGGGATCAAAATCCGCATGGGATGCTACATGGAAAAGCGCCATCTATTAGGTTTATTCTGAGTTGCTATGGTTAAGCCGAGGTGGACCTTGAACCAATTACATGGAATTATGATTTCTCGATAACTAAGTTAGAAGTCCTCCGGATGGGCCGTCATGTTGCTTTTTGCTGCGTAACATGTTGCGGGATATTGCACCATGTTGTTTGGTTTTGTGTTGCTATATGTGTAGAATGTTGCGTGATGCTGCACTTTTTGGCGATTTTGTACAATGTGTCTTGTGTTTTTGTTAATTAGCTAACTGGCGTCATGTTTCATGATATTGGATGCACCATGTTTGCAACATTTGCTATCTAATTGATTTTATGATGTTGGTCCCATTTTCACATTTTGTTCCGCCTCAGACGACTTTTATGTCGTCTGGCGCGGGCGTCTTTATAAAATTGTTTTTCGGCTAGCATGATTTTGATAAAAATTGGTGAAATAATTGCACATCAATTAAATTGCAGGAACCAATTTCGGTTTGTGCTAATTTCGAAAAAAAATTGTTAAGGAGGTCATTCGGTGGGGAGCCGGACACTTAATTTTTTTCGGCTCGATCCATTTAGTTGAAAATTGCAAGATAAAGATTTTACAATACCAAAAACGGATTGCGATATAGGTCCTAATTTTGTTGAAATATATTTAAGGTTTTTCGGGTCGAACGAGGGGTTCTCATATGGGAAACCCTTATTTAAAAAAGAGATCAGTTTCAACGATTTTGATGAAAAATTTGGGATAGAATATTTCCGAGATGATTGCAATGGATCATGATTTGTATGGGACTTCTCTGGTTTAGTGGCTATGTTGCGTCTTGTTCCACGATATGCTCGCTACTGATGAAATTCGGAATGTAATATCAATAATGGACAGGCCTCTGATAAATTTGCAATTCAAATAAACTTTGGCCATTTCTTAATCAATCGGTTATAACTTTTTCTTATGTGAAGATTTGGTTATGATTGTGTAGAACTCAGCTGTTGCATAACCAAGTGTGGCGTAATCGTTATGTTACTTTTACAAAGTAATAGTAACTTTAATAGTCAAGCTTTTTGCAGATTAATCATTTGATGTACTTCCCAAGTCTAAAAAATAGTTTTTGAGGTGGTGTGTGTATCTGACTGTATCCTCTTTAGGCGGATTTACTAATTTAAATTGAAACTTCATTCTTAAACTTTTTTCATAAATTGGAAAGTCTCAATGAAATTTGGCGGAAATTGGCCAACTGATACAAGTAGAGTAATAATGAAAAATTGTAAATGTGAGATTTGTCCAGATTTACTATTGCCGGACTCAAAAACAGTATTTTTTTAAAATATTTATGTGCGTGTTCTTTCTTTTATCAGCGAGGTGCTAACTGAACCATGCCAAACTTAATACTATTTACATAAATTTTCGGCTAAAATTTTAATAAAATTTGTGGCTCACACCACTTTTCCTAAATCAGAAAACCTGAAACTTCAATAAATCGACAAGGAGTCGACGTACAGAAGTTTCCACAGCAAGTTCGTTTACAGTTACAAACAGCAGCATATTTTTTGTCTTTTAGGCAATTTGATTTTACTCAAAAAAGACATAAAATATTAAATAAAATGCAGGGTGGGTCATCGTTAGTCCTTTTTTCATTTGTAAATAAAACACACATTTTGGGATGACAACATTTTTTATTGAAAAGGAAATGTGGTTCTGTGCCATTTATGTATGATAAAAAATATCGTTCGTATATATGTCCACCACGGCTTTTTGTACAGGCCTGCATCCGAACATCAGAATTTTCGATGACTTTTTCCAACAAAAGCGGACCAATGTTTTCAATTTCAGCTCGAATGTTGTTGTTAAGCTGTTGAATTGTTTTCGAATGATTAGTATACACCCTACCTTTCAAATAACTACAAAAAAAATCAAGTGGTGTTAATAAGCCCGAATCTATTGGTGGCCAACAAACTTGACAATTTTTATGAAATTATGCGATCAGCAACTTTTGTTGATAACAACAACATTTTCCTGTTTGTTTTCAAAGAAAAACGGCCCAATGATGCTACCAGCCCATAAAACACAACAAACAGTGACTCTTGGAGGATGAACTTCTGCTTTGTGAATTACATTCAGGATTCTCCATTCCCCTATTTCAACAATTTTGCTTATTGACGTACTTATAAAGATGAAAATGAGCTTCATCGCTCAAGATGATTTTTGATGAAAACTCTAAAATTCGTTCAAGCATTTAATTGATAAAACGACGACGATTTAAATGGTTTAATGGCTTCAATTTTTGGTCAACATGCAAAATGCGTCAACTGGATGAACATGTTGATACGATATACGACTTCCACTGAACCGGTTTCTTCAGAATGATCAATTGACCAAAGCTCTCACGTAATTGACGAAATGTTGTTTTTGAACGATTATTCTTGTAATAGATTTCGGCAATCAAAATGCGTTGTTTTGTTGTTAGCGACTCCTTGATGATAAATTGCATATTTTTGACTTTTCAAAGAATTTTGTAGAACAGATAATATTAAGTACTAAAATTCATCGATTAATAAAGGGACCTTCAGATGGCCCACCCTGCAAAACGGATAAGAAGACAAAATGTGCTTTAATTCTGGTTCAAATCTGGATATTTTTTGGAAAACAATTTCTGTTTCGATTTTCTTTTTGTCGCAGTGTATTTATTAGGTGTTCACTAGGGGAATGGTTTCTGGCCAAAAGCTTCAAGCTAATTGTTGAGTTCTCTCCTGATCTCAGTATCTTTTTATTTATTAAAATGACATTAAGAACACATAAGTTCGTTGTCAAATAATCTACTCCTGCCTTCTTAATTTATTTTTAAACTGATTCACCTTTCAAAATACGCTTGGACATCCGTTAATAAAAATTATTTTAAGTAAACAATTGTTTGTGATTCTCTTTTATTATAGACTAGGTGTTTCGGGAGCGGCTAAGCCGCCCGTCAAAATTAAAGTACTCTTACAAAAAAATAATAATAGTGAACAGTGCAGGGTAGATAGTTTTAATTTGGTTGTAGGTAGTTGTAGTTAGGTTAATGATAAGTAAAATAATAAAATCCTTCGCACCAATTTAGGCGACAAGCAAAAATTCGCATAAAAAAAACGCTCACCCAGCATAATATACAGCAAGACAATGAATGTAGCTGTCTTTGAAATACTCTGTCAAATACTAAAAGATAAATAACTACTATTCGACTAAATTTAAAAACAATTTTTATTGCTTACATTTTTTACATTTGGAAGGCTTTGCGGAAAACGATGTTTCGAGTGAAATGACGTACATCTTGCAGCAACTTCCCTAGCTGAGGATTTTTAATTATGCGGACTTTCATTTGTGCAAGATTTCTGCAGCGTGACAATGCAACGTACAGCTGTCCATGCTGTCCATGCGACTTTGCGATTTGTTGATTGCGTAGGCAGGAGTGATCAGAAATTGTCGTCGCTTCAGTATGAATGGCAATGTAGTGTCTGTTGGAGCCAAATCAAATTGCGGTATAAAGACAATACCTCCACGATTGCACTCTGATAAAATTTCAGCTGTTATAAAGTTTCGGTGCAGCTTCTTAACAATCATTCGAATTCCATTGCAAATATTCCTTTTTTTTGGGGGTTTAAATCTCTCTTGTAATATAAATTCGCTGTGAACTGTTCGACCACTCTTCAGCAAAGTAGCTGTTTTTCCCGTTGTTGCAATATTGAAACGTTTTGCTCAATCCTCCTGGTCCATGAAAGTAGAAACTTTGGCTCTAGACATTTTCATTATCCACTGCAGCTGTTATTTTGTGAAATGCCTCCAGCTGCTTTTTGCTTAGCAGTTTAATTCGTAATTCAGCTTCTCGAACTAGATCAAAGACGATGGAGTTGGTATAAGCTGATCATACCGTAAGAAGAGCCAAATTTTTTGCTACATTTTTAATGTGGTGTCGGCCGTAATGGAGTGGAATGTGATCTGCATACTTCATCCAGGTATCAAAAGGTTTTTAAGGTTGACAAAAGCAACAAATATAAGTTAAAGTCTCTCGAAGCTTTCTTGGCATTTGAAAGACTGATGCTTCTGTTAAGCAGTGATCACATTCATCATCGTTTACCACAAGGCCCCGTGCAGCTGCAGATTCTTTGAAGGTTTTGTAAATAACACCATTGAATGTTGGTACAAATTCAAAGCTTGTGGCACTTCGAATATGCAGCAAAAGCAATACAGTATACATTCGTGCAACAACCTTCTCGCCACCTCTTTGACGAAGTTGCCGTTTACTGCGTACAGATCCAAATTCTATACATTATTGCTCTTTTTTAAACCAGGTGGTCAAGTCGCGTTCCGTGAAATAATGAAAATGAGAAGATCTTTTCATTAGCAATAGAGTAGCTTTGCATTCCCCATAAAAAATTTTGATTACACGCACAGTAACGTGCGTGTAATTAAAACTACTAGATTGCCAATGAAAAAAACTTTTCATATTCGTTATTTCACAGAAAAGGACTTGACTCACAGTTCCATTAACTTAACTTTGTTTAGCTCAACTATGTCTTTGGTCAATATCACAAACAAAATTATCGAAAATATCGCTGGTATTGGAATGGACTATAGAGTTGGCAGATTTCAGAGTAAAGCGTGGCCATAGTTCTGTCAATTTGATTATGTATAAAACAAAGGTAACTGAGATCCAGATATTATTCGAAATAATTCAAATTTTTTCAAGAACTAAAACTGCAATAAAATGGAACAATTATAAACTTTGTTACGGACGGCTCAGCAGCCGACCCGCATATATCATATAAACCACCCAGAGGCCTCACACGGCGATTTCTCCGGCTAAATCTCAGGAAGAAATGCTATGGGTCGTGAGGTTTGAGGCTTTCGTTACTCTCAGGCTACACCGTGGTTACAGAAATTGATATAAATAAAACCAAAATAATAATAAAAATAAAACAACGCAAGCGCTGGTTCCGAAACCGGATGCGGGCACCAAGAGGCCGAAAAAGAACACTGCCACGGAACGAAATCTCCGCCCCCATCATATACCGAACCAAAGAATAATCATTTTACTTAATCAAACATCCAGAAAAAATGTTACCAAAAATAGAAAGAAAAATCAAACCCAAAACGGAATCGCTGAACGAGACGCAAAAGACCGTGAAAATATAAAACCAAACAACGAAATGGCCGCCGAAAGTAAAATGTATGAGGCGAGACTAATGTGCGACCCAAGTCGCGCGTACCACTTTCTTTTTTCTGTGCTCGATCACAAAATTAATTTTTATAATCCAAATCAAAATGTAAAATCAAAATAAAAATTTAAAAATAAAAAAAAATAAAACAAAAAGAATCGTACTTTAATACTATCAGAACAAACATTGGGTGACTTCCCGCCTACGTGGTAAAATCTTGGCTGGTTGGGAGCTACTATGTTGATTTGGTGAGGTGACCTCAACTGGCCACACGTATGTTGCAGTGTTCTTCGATAACCGAGAAAATTGTTACCATATATCAGTAAAACTCGACGAGCCACGTTTCGGGTGTATGTACGGGTTACGGCTTCCCCAACTATCGATGCAGGTTAATTTAAGCCACAATAGGCAACCTATAATAGGTTGTGACGTTCACCCGCCGATATAACCAACGGCCTCGTTTGGTAAAGTATAGGTATACAACTAACTGTTCGGCCAGCACCAAGGTAAATTGTAACAAAACCGTTGATTTGTTTGTATACTTTTCTTGACCAAGCAAGCAATTTCACTTTATAATTTTTTTTTCTTAGATCGTCACAAATCTAAAAACCATGAAATCAAAGGTGATTTTTACACTCTATTTATTTCTCACTGAACTAATTCCAAAATGTTTACAAAGATTTACATTTCATTTTCAGCGCACCATCAAACTGGAGAGCTTATCACAAAATTTAATCTCAATTTTATTTTATTTTTAAAAACAAAACAGAACTCTTATAAATCCAAAGTGAAACTCTTTATTTCAAGAAAAATTACATACATTTTTTTATAACTCTCTACTCAAGACTCAAAAACGGTGTGTGATTGTACACACATACCCGGTGCACATTGGTCTCGCTCCAACATTCTTTCGTCAAAACATCGAACGGTGGTACAAAAGATAATAATCAACAAGAGATTTTAGACAATACACCAATGACCCGATTACAAAGAAATTAAGTAAAGACTCAAACCAACCGATTACAATGAAATCAAGTAAAGGATGTGGAGCATTGTTATGACCGTGCAGTCGTAACAACGTCTATGTCACTGACTGACTTACTCGAGAACGCACTCAGTGACCAATTTTTTTTTTTGTATTATAACGTCTATGTCACTCACTCACTGAAGGTGAATTGAATTTACTCTGTAGCAAAATTTTCTGCATAAAAATTTGTTAGATAATAAAAATCGAAGAGGGAGAGAGAGATAGAGAGAGAGAGAGCTAAAGAGAGTTATTCTGTAGTTAAATTTGCTGAAGGCAAGCGACCTTAACAAAAATAAATTCCTAACTTCACTTCAAACTGCAGTAAATTTTTCTGCAAAAATTAAGCGTTTTTTTCAAAATTTTGTCAACGAAATACACAAAACGCAACAGCAATGCAATCGTAAAATCGAAAGAATATGTGTTATTTTCGAAGTCTTAAAATATCTGAATTTGACAAGACGTGTTTTTAAATTGATATCAAAAGTTAAAATTCTAAAAAATGAAGCAAGCAGACAAATTTCATTAATACATACAAATAAGATTTTACTAATTATAAAACCAAATTTTGCGAGCTTTCGGCAAATTTTTAATTTAAAAATACATAAATTGAATGTTAAAAAATTCGATTGTGAGAAAAACGTCGATAAATGAAGTGAAAAACAAAACAAATATTAATTTGACGAACTGCTATTCAAAAAAATCTTTTACATTATACTTGCTACTAAAGTAAAACATTTTGCGTTTTTTTTCGCAATGGAATTTTTTAACATTCAATTAATGTATTTTTAAATTAATAAAAAAACACAACAAACCTTGATGATTGCGCTATTGCTAAAAGCTCGGAAAATTTGGTTGTTTAATTAGTATACGGGTGGAAAGCGTCCGTATTTTATTAAATATTTAGCTACACTTTGCTGGGAATAAACAGGCGCGAAGCGCCTCAGAACAACTTGTAAAAACTTACTAGTACGACGGCCACTAATAGCTCCGCAATATCAGCACCAAGTTTATGGATGAAGTATAATATATCATCCGAAAAAACAACAAATTCATTTAATATTTTGAACAGGATGAATCAACAAAAATTGTTTGCAATTCAAGGAGAATTATTTTTCGAAAAATCATTTCCCTATAGTTTTCCCTTAAATTCAAAATAGTTTAATTATTATAAATTATCATGAAGTACGAAAGAATTTTTATAAATCTTAATTTAACGTTTGTTACCAAATAAAAAATTTATTGTACAAAAAACACTTAGCACACCACAAAATCAAATAACAATTTGATAGAATAAATTTTGAAACGGAATTTTATTTGCCCGGAAGCGTTTAACAAGGAACGCAAAAAATGTAATACTCTGTGTGTAAACATCCGCAAAAGCTTCGAAAACAGCAAAATGCAAAAGAAAAGTGTCAGATTAAAAACAAGAAATGGATGGAAAATGGAAATGACCGAAATAAAAACTTTATATAAACCAAAAAACATTTTGACGCAATAAATGACATTTAAAATTTAACGTGGTGGAATAATATTGTCCTGTGCAAAAAAAAACATATAAAAGGGGTTTACTTTTAATTTATTAACGTTGTTGTTTGGTTGTTGTGCTAAACAAATACAATTTAAAGGTACAACAATAATGCTATATTACTGTTGTTGTAAATATATACGTTAATCTTTTATTAAAGGTTTAAATAGGTAAAAGTTTTTCGATTGTCGTGATATTTAGTTTTAAAGCGCACAGATCCTGTATATCCTGGTTATAATAGTGTTTTGTGTATACTGTCTCTAAAAATCATAAATTTTTATAATCTCGACAAATTTTCTACAGCAGCTAACACTATATACACTTTTAATGCAATATACAAAGTTAAATTTTATAACATTACTTGTTAGATGATTTTTTTTTGTTTTACTAGAGCAACAAACTGAAAGCTAAAACTACAATCAAAAATCTGTTTTCATTTATATCGTTACGAAAAAAAAAGTGCAACAAACTTTTTGTTACTAAAAATTGTAATAACAAAATAATAACAATAAAAATAAGACAATAAATAAATAAAATATTGTTATAAGTTCGTTCTATTTTTACTTTATTGTTGTTAAAGTTTTAATTTATTTATTGCCAAGTTTCTTGTTTAGTCGAAACGAACAACTTTTGTCTAGAATTAAGTTGAAATTTTATGGGGAGGGCGGGCATACATAAGGAAATTTCGACATCTTTTGTTTTAAGGATATTATATCATGTAGGAAATACGACATACATAAATTAATTATAAAAAATTTATATGGATGGCTTTTTTCTATTTTATTGTACAAAAGTAACTCTATATGAAATATTTCTTTATAACGATTTATTACATGGTTAAAATATCATGAAAATCAAAAAAAAAACTTTTCAATTACCAACAGATGTCATATGAAGTTGTCACACTTATGGACAAAACCAACTTTTAACGGGAATAATTTTAAATTTCAAGCAATGACATATTGGAAAACATTTCCTTAATTTAAAGAACTTTGTTGCTATCTACAAGCGTATGATATGGCAATTCTGTTATCGCAATAACTTTTGCTAAGAAATGTCTGCTATTGTTACAGGTCGCTAAAATGGTCCCCAAAGATCTCATAAATCAAAGTAAAATTAATTAAATTTTCAAATTGATCTAAAATTGTGAAGTTTTTCTTCTTGCTCGTTAGGTTTTTTGTTGTTGTCAACAAACGAACACTTGAATTTTCTTGCTTAATGAGGCCGAGATCTTGCAAACGTTTCAAAAATCGAATTTTTATAAATAAAATTGTTAACTTCATTTTAAATGGCATTGCATGATTTATGGTCGGTCAACATGATCATGAGAAAAAATGGGTAGCAGAACGCAAGCGAGGAGAATACCGACGAGCCAGGCGTGCGCGTGAATCAGAAATAAATAAAAAGCATTAGAGCCCGATATCACTAAGAGGTAATTCTTAAGACGTACAATCACTGCTTTACAAATGAAGTTTTCCCAAAGGATTGGAAAACCCTGTGTCTGGTGTTTATATAAGCAAAAAGATTGTTAACCCGAATGCTCCGTCAGCGTACAGACCAGTGTGTATATGCTGGATAGGGGAAAACTGCTAGAGTGCCCACTGAAACCAACGCTCGCAGCGGCAATCCAAGATGCAAGCGACCTCTTTTCTAAACAGTACAGTTTCCGAAAAGGATCGTCCATGGTCGGCGCAATAGAAGAAAAGGTGAACATCTTCGGTAAAGCTCTGCAGGGAAGAATAAAATAATGCTACTTGTAAAAGATGAAACCAGAACGTGAGAGTACTGTGTACGCGAAGATCCAGCCTAGAAGAGTTTTTTGCATCTCAAAGTGATATTGTGTGGTGAACCTTCCATCCGGTAATTTTTCAAAAAGGTATCAGCCAAATATATTCCAGAATCTATGAATGCTTTACATAAATACCTTTGATTAAGTGCATCAGTTACTCAGATCACTGGTGGTGCAGCACAATGTAGTGACTTCGATTGAATGCTCTTCGGAACGGTTGAATGATCAACAATCTATGATAGTACTGTTCAAGCAATATAGAACTAATATAGGTACTGATAGATGATAGGTAAACAACAATGATTTTCTGTCGCGATAACTGATTTTTTTTAATTTACCACACTCTACTAGATTGTGCTTTCCACCACATGCTGAACATAACTAACTTTTGGTTTACTTGCAAGTACATGACTTCTAACATTTAATTTTCAATTAGTTGATTTTGGTTGAAAACGTGGAAACGGAATTTTAGCATTTCTAGTGCATCGATCGAAAGTCAAAAAACTGCTTTAAGTTTGGTAAGATATAGTCTGCAGATGCTTGCGCCCATAAACTATTATAGTCTCGTTACCAAACCTGCTGATTAAAATTTGGATTAACCAGTGGTCTCTGTTTTCTGCTTCTTCTCCTAGACCCTAATCATGTTGTTTAGTGTTCTTACTGCTGGTTGATACATGAAACCTTTTCGTAAAAACGCATGGATGGTATGCTTTATGTGATCGAATCTCCCTCTTAATTTCCTTAATGCCTCGATGTAATTTGTATCCGTGATGCTAAAATATTTCAATAAATTCACTGATTCCCCTTCAACGAAAACTTCAGGTACTGCAATTTTGTGATGTCATGTATGGTTGAATAGTACAATTTGTGGAATGATTGCCACTCGGTTTAGTTGACAGAAAATTCTTGAATCTTTATTTTTGGCAGATTCAACCCAATAAGGTATTCCGGCAAGGAAGTCTCAATAAATGAGTACAATTTTTTTATTAAAGCAAGATTTTACTCTGCTTCAAACTTTTAATAATAGTCCGCAAAATCGTGGTATATAGCTTCTCGCTGTTATCCATCGTGACTAGTTTGTTTTCCATTTCGACAAATTCACTTCGTTATCGCTCAATATTTGCTAATCTCTCTGCTCTCCGCTGTCTTCGGAATTGATGGTTTCGTTAATGAAGTTTAATATATATTGGTTATGCTGCCTTTGATATATGATTGTCTTTTCTTTAAAATTATAATATCCGCAAGCAATTTTAGGTGTCATTATACTACCAAAATATCTACTACTTGTTACTTTCCACACACTAACCGCAGTAGTCATAAATTCCCGAAAATATGAGTAAAAGTGTACATGTATAAGGATACGTCTGTGTGTATCGTAGTAGGTGTGCATCATTTTTAAGAGACATCCATGTCGATATACAACATTTACGTCATTGTAATCTATTCCAATTTCAAATGAAAATAAATGCGCACAAGCTATGGAATTGATTAACTCGACTTTGAGTGAACATTTTGTGCATTATTCAATATTTAAAAAGTGGTTTGCAACATTTTGTGATGGCAATTTCAGTCTTTAGGGCGATCCACGTCTAAAAGAGGTTGTGGAACAGTTAGGAGTTACACACCAAGCTATATAACTTCAATTGCATGCAATGGGCAAAATAAAAAAGGAAGGGAAATGGGTTTCTCATAAACTGGCCGATAAAATAAAAACCAAACAGTTGCGGCATCTGCATGAATTTGCTTCCTCGGTACAGCAGGCGGAATTTTTTCCACAAAATCTTAACCGGTGATGATAAGTGGATTTTATACTATAATGAAAAACGTAGAAAACCATGGGTTGACGAAGGGCAGCCATCAACATAAGTTGCAAAAATGAATATTCATGTCAACAAAGTATTACTGTGTGTCTGGTTGGATTGGAAAGAAGTTATTTACTAAGAGCTTCTGGAATCTGGAGGCCTAATCGAAGTGATGTTCATGAGGAAAAAATACCATTTACGGGCCAAGTAAGGCGGAAGGTGATATTGCTGCATGACAACGCAAAATTAACCCCGGAACTAATCTTCTCAACAACAATTTCTCATGTTAGAAACCAATATAGCGTAACGACTTAATGTGAAAACATATTGAACGTAAACTCTCCTATTTCTGAAAAACATAGTGTATTTTAACTAGGAAGCCAGAAATGTAAGTACTTGTTTTATATTAAAAATGTAATATCTTAAGACTTTGTTAATTGAATATGTAAATTGGATGAGTTATTTTAAGTGAAATTAGTTAGATTTAATGTGTTTAATAATTAAAATAACACTAAACAGTGTGCCAATAATTGGGGTAAAATAATTTCCTTTTTTAATTATTGGCACTAAGGTGCCAATAACTAATTTATGTGAAACCACAACTATTGGCACATGCCAATTATTGTGAAAATTATTGTGCCAATAGTTATATTATAACTTACTTGAAATTCTAGAATTAAAAAGTGCCAAAGAAAAGAAACACTTATACCGAATCCTATGTACAAAAAGCATTACACGAGATCAAAATTGGAAAAATTAGTAAAAAAAGCGGAATCAAAGATTTTCAATATCCCAAGATCTACACTGCAGTTTAGATAAGGGTCTAATTTTTCGAAAATTCGCCCAGGTCTATCTACGGTTCTTACAAGCGAGGAGGAAGAACGAGTAGTTCACTGGATTAAAATTTCCCAACAAAAAGGTTTTCCTAAACGAAGAAAAGTTGTTACTCAAGCAGTAAAACAGGTTTTACTAGAGAATGATAGACCACATCCTTTTGGGGAAGAAAACATGCCAGGTAAAGGGTAGTTCAAATCATTTTTAACGCGACACCCATCTCTATCGTTCAGAGCGCCAGACCCAGTATCTTCGACGAGCGCTACAGTAGCAATTTCTGACATCAATTCGTGGTTTGATGCTATCGAAATGTTTTTAACAGACCAGGATTATATTGATATCTTGAATGATCCCACACGAATTTTCAACGGTGACGAGACAAATTTTTTATTATGTTTGAAAACAAAAAATGTTTTAGCAGCAAAAGGGTCTAGGAATGTCTATGAAGTTGATAGAGGATTGGCCAAACCCAACTTAACAGTAATGTTTACTTTTTCGGCTGCAGGAGTGGTATTACCGCCTATGGTTATTTACCCTTATAAAAGGGTGCCTCATGAAGTACGAAAATCGTTGCCCAAAGGATGGGCCATAGGTGTTAGTGATAATGGATGGATGACAAACGAGATATTCTATGAATATATCTCCAAAGTTCTCCATCGATATCTGGTGCAGGTAGGTACTAAATTTCCCATAATTAATTTTGTAGATGGGCATGCTACACATTTGACATTATCAGTCAGTGAGCTGTGTGTTAGGTTGTCAATTATTTTAATAGCCCTGTACCCCAACCCACGAGAATACTGCAACCGGCCGATGTCGCTGCATTTAAACCACTCAAAACATGTTGAAACAATAAGGTATTAGAGTGGCGAAGATGTAATCCATTGGGTTCGCTTACAAAGGAAAAATTTGCGGTTGCACTTTGCATGTGATAATTATTTACCTTAACCCTATATCAGCCATTTTTTATGACGGTAAAGAAAAATTTCAATGTCGGAAAATTGAAAATTAGGTCCAAAGTTGTCGTACGAATAACTAATACTGTTTACGAAAATATGACAAATTATGTGAATGATTAATTATGAACTTAATAATAACAATAATAAAAAAAACATGATTAACTTTTCAATTAATTTAAGTAAGCTTATATTAAATTTACAATTCAGCATTTTGTAGTTAAGTTTAAATTTTATTTGTATTTACAATCTAAACAAAAATTCATAATGAAAAACTTGGCATTCAGAGAATTATTTGAGCAATATAAAAAGTAAAACAGATTGCGATCTGATCTTCCGAAAAAAAGGTGAAATTTTTTTTTGTCGCTTAAATTAAAAAAAATTGTAATATAAATTAGATCATAATTTTTTTTTTTAGATTAGATTATTTAACAAAATGGAACTATTAAATAGTGGGGAATATCAAGGAGAGGTTATCAAGATGATGGAAGTTTGGTTTCGAACTAATGAAACATTGAATACTTTGTATTAATAAATTAATAAATTTTACAACAAAAATATTGAACTAATCAAAGTATAACCACAAAGCCCTAGCAAGTTTTAATGATTCGCTACGCAATTTTCAACACCTCAAATTTTATTGTTTTAATTTTATTGTATTTAACGCATACATGCGATTTCTGGCAGTGTGCTCCGTGAACTATTGATCCATTTCAGTTTGGCTATCAAATAAATGCATTTTGTATTTAAATTAAAACTAGAAAACATATATGACTGTAACAATTAAAGGATTCACTTCCTGCATGTAATAGTTGCAATCTAGTTTTATTTGTGTAAATTTTATTATTATTGCTTTAGTTAAATTTAAGTACATTATATATTTTGATTACATGTGGTTATTTTAATAGAGTTTACTAGGTGAGTATTAATATTCACTTCCTGCATGTAATAATCTGTTTTTATAATTTTCAATGTATGAGTGGGGTGCAGTATATACCGTGAAATATTGAGCCATTTGGGTTTGGCTATCAAACAAAATATGCTTTTTGTATTTAAATTAAAACTAGAAGACATATAAGACTGTAACAATGGATGAATTCACTTCCTGCTTGTAATAGTTGTAATATTATTTTGTTTGTGTAAATATTATTATTATTGCTTGAGTGAAATTTCAGTATAAATATATTCTGATTACATGTGGTTGTTTAATAAAGTTTACTAAATGAGTATTAATATTCACTTCCTGCATGTAATAATGTTTTTTATAATTGGCAATGTATGAGTGAGGTGCAGTATATTCTGTGAACTATTGATCCATTTGAGTTTAGCTATCAAATAGCTGCATTTTGTATTTGGATTAAGACTGGAAAACAAATATGACTGTAACCATGGAAGGATTCACTTCCTGCTTGTAATAGTTGCAAACTAATTTTATTTGTGTAAATATTATTATTTTTATTGCTTGAGTGAAATTTAAGTATATTATATATTCTGATTACATGTGGTTATTTTAATAAAATTTAGTAAATTAATATTAATATTCACTTCCTGCATGTAATAATCTGTTTTTATTATTTGCAATGTATGATTAAAGTGCAGTTTATTTTGTGAACTGTTGATCCATTTCAGTTTAGCTATCAAATAAAATTATATTATGTATTTAAATTAAAACTAGAAAACATATATGACTGTAACAATGGATGGATTCACTTCCTGCTTGTAATAATTGTAATTTATCTTTATTAGTGTAAATTTTATTATTATTGCTTGAGTGAAATTTAAGTATATCATATATTCTGATTACATGTGGTTGTTTTAATAAAATTTAAAAAATGAATATTAATATTCACTTCCTGCATGTAATGATCTGTTTTTATAATTTGCAATGTATGAGTAAAGTGCAACATATTCCGTGAACTATTGATCCATTTCAGTTAAGCTATCAAACAAATGCATTTTGTATTTAAATTAAAACTAGAAATCATATATGAATGTAACAATTAAAGAATTCACTTCCTGTATTTAATAATTACAATCTAATTTTATTTGTGTAAATATTATGATTATTGCTTGAGTGAAATTTAAGTATAAATTTATTCTGATTACATGTAGTTATTTAAATAAAATTTACTAAATGAATATTAATATTCACTTCGTGCATGTAATAATCTGTTTTTATAATTTGCAATGAATGATGGATTAATTTTACATGATTTATTATGTTTTTCGGGAACCAGTTTAATTTTGTTTATGCGGATAACTGCTCTATTGAGTTTATCGAAGTTCAACTCATAATAATATTGTTTTATTGCAGGGAATCTACCATATATGGGTACTTAAATAATATTATTAAATTTTTTCAGGATGCTGATTGCTGATCTTTTATACCATAAGACCAAAAATAATTGTGCTGTCTTGTGCCTAATAATTTATTAACTATTGACTACTTAGGTGTCTGTAACTGGGTCAAGTCTATTATATCTAACAACCTTTCCTATCCCTCCATCTTGTTATATGTAAAAGGGGTGTACGGTAGGCCCGGCGTATTCGGGATCCCTGCTTAGTCTTGGCCGTACATTCTTATCCATTAATCAATCAATCAATCAATTTAACGCATACATGCGATTTCTATATGAAATTTTGGGTTATTCTGGATTGATAGTCAGATACTATTTTTACATCAATGTGAGGTTATCAAGACGATGAAAGTTTGGGTTCGACATAAAACTTTTGATTATTTCAAAAATTTTTGAATATTTTTGTAGTTTGGTCACTGCAGTCTGATGAGGCGACTGAATTTTTAATACAAAGAATTCAATGTTTGATTAGTTCGAAACCCAACTTTCATCGTCTTGATAACCTCACCTGTGCACTAATTCTCTAAAAACCAAGATAAATTGTAATGTGCAAAACTGATAACCTTTACACACGAAAAAAATTATCGTAGAAGTCTAGATTTATTTGGATATCGTGATGTTTTAGTAAATTCGCATTCACTAAATTTATTTCAAGATAAAATGTAAAGTGGCAAGATAAATTTATGTCAAAAAGTATCACCAACAATTTTTCGTTGATTAACTTTACTTGAATGTGTAAAAGGCTTTCCTTTGGACATTATTAATAATTATTTGCAAGTTTTGCTATTTTAGGTTTTTTTTGAATTAAATAAGCTCTAACAATTTAATTAACTGCGATACAATACATAAAATGTTATAAAATTATTCAATTTAGAATGTAAATTTGTGAAATTAAATGGACAGTCCATCGTTGGAATGAAAATATTCTTTCAGTAAAGTTAAACATTCGAATATTTTACTCGATCGTCTTCACTTTTACCTATACTTTTGCTTAGGTTTATCTCCCGTATTTCCACAAAAACGGCAAACGTAATAAAACAATTTTATGTTTAAAGTAGGGAATAAATAATGTGCTTGTTTATATTAGAAGAAGAAGGCTTAAGGAGTGGATTATCCTAGTACAAGATGGTCTGTAGATTACTGCAAAAGCCATTGTAGTTGGTCAATTCTCTTGGTGCAAGCAAAGCTTTCAACTTGGTGTGCACATTATTTTATTTGATCATCACACTTGCATAATTAAAAAACCCACGAGTACAATAAATATGTCGGTAGATAACAATAAATATGTCAGTTTGTTGTTGTTTAATATTTCATTTAGAGGCACTATTAGCTCTCAACAATCTTTAAGATCTTCCAATACTTTAATCCTAGACTATGTATCAATGCGCCTTCGGCACTTGGACCGGTTAAAACTTCGGCACTTGAACCGGGAGGTACTGGGTTAAAATCTTATCAGAGGCTAGATGCAATCGATTACGATCGCTGATGTTAATAAATAAAACTAAGACCGCCTGATGGAGTGCATAACTCAGCACCGACCCACCGTCCACGTCAATGTACAGGTTGACGTGAAGCTGGTGCAGGTGGTAAACTGTAGTTGTGTGAGTAGGTGAATAGGTGAATTAGTTAAAGATGTGGCGTGAATGAGTATTATCACAACGGGCCAAAATTGGTATACGTGTACGATAGCAACCACTGAAACCTAACCTATGCATTAAAACTAACTTGTAACTAGCACTAAGGTCGAACAAACAATTCATTGCTAGCGAAATTCAAAAATTCTAGTACGGCAATACCGGAATTACAGAAAATATTCCAGATCCTAAGATCCGACTATTATACTTAGGTATCGTTAACTCGCGCGAGATGAAAGTGCTAAATAGTGCATTTCGTCTTCAACAACGAGATACAATGAAATTAAGGTCTGCTTAACACAGATTTGATTAGGATTTCAAAAACATATCGTAAATAATAATTACAGAATAATGTTATTTTGTACTTAGAATAAAGAATAACCTTTACACGATTTAGAATATAAAATATTAATCAAAATTGAACGTGTGAATTGTAAATAAGACTTATATTCTAAACGTCTTTGCCATACGAAAAATTTCTTTACCTATTTGACTGTTGTAATGTTCTTTTTAAACATTTACACCGTATCTTGATTTATATTTCAAATAAATTCCGGCTCCGACTATTTTTCAAAATGTTGGCGTTGGTGTATTTACAAGAATTTACGTTTCCAGAGAATGTATTTTTTGAGTTATTAAAGATTATTATTAAAATTTTTTTTTGATGTTTAAAGTTATCTTGTTGATTTGACGTCAATAGTTTTATCTTTGGTAAATAAAACGTTTAGATAATACGATTTAAAAATGCCAAGATAATTTATTGTATAAAATTTTCACCTGTAAAATTAGCCATACCACAACTTTGAACAACTTGAACTATTGTTTGTGAATAAATGCTATTTAGAATAACTTATATCCATAAAAATAATGTTGAAATTTAAATGGGAACGGTAGTTAAAGGTCCTCAAAGTCTAAATATGAATCTACGTAAATCATACGAGTGTGCTAAGTTTTGACATTTATTTATCGTAACCGTTTTAAATTTTATCTTGGAGTGCAATTAGAGAATGCGAATATTGTAAAAAGTAAAGATAAATTATCGTTTACAAGTTTACAAATTATCTTACTGCTTAGAGAATTAGGACACTGGATGTAAAAATACTATTTGGCTATCAATCCAGGGGTGGGATGTTGTAACATTACTTTTTTCGATACTATCGAAATTTATCGATCTCTACTTATTCGAATAAAACATTATGTCATTCTATTCTTATTTTATCAATAACTTATTTTGAGAGTGATATTTTATCGAAAAACAAAAAAGCGATGAATATACAATTTATTCTAGTAGTGTGCGATCGCAATATAGAAAGCAAAATTGAAAAGTAAAACGACAAGCAATTTTATTTTAGTAATGTTTTATTTTACTTATATATATTTCACTGCGTGTTAATCAGTTTCGCTGTTTTGTAAGTAGTTTTCATTTAAGATAAGCAGTCGAAATTATTTTCAGGTTGACGCAATAAATACAAACTTATTGCATTTTACCTTTTTGTTTCTTTTTATTATCCATGCATTCTGTTCTGGGGCCTATTCAAGGCTCTCCCTGCTCTTTTGCGGTTTGCTTATTCCGTTCTAACTTTTACGCCAGTGTTAGCCAATTCGAGGCCATACGGCCATAGGACCGATTTTAAGACCATAGTGTATTCCAACTTCCTTTTTTTCAGGCCGACTTCATAAAATGCAGAAAAACATTGAAGGAGTAATTTTATCACTTTCAAAAATTGGTAAAAAAAATCAATAAACTTTTGGAAGCCGTTGCGAATATAGGGATAATGTAACGATCTAACGGACAGGCATGTGGTCACAACCAATAGATACTTCTATTGTGGTACTAGAAGCCCAGATCGAAAACAGAAAAAAAAACTTTAATCAGGCAGAGGCTTCCTTGGTGGACTCTTGAAGCGCGGCTATGGCTCAGCAGTTTGGGCGTAGGATTTTGGAGGAGGAAGCTTGCCTAATTCTGGAATTGCCACCAGAGGAAATTATAGATTTACTATCAACAAGTTTTGGGATCGCTATACCACTTTCTCAGACAGTCATACTTACCCCACCGAACTCACCCATCATGTCACGGTCCCATCCTCACTTTCACTTCCTTCACTTCATCCTGGAGCACTTAATCACTTGACAAAGAAAAACACATCGCAAAATGTCGAGCAACAAACAAGGTGAATTAAAGCGAAAAACTAGTCCTTTTAAGTTCAGAATAACTCATTATGAATAAATTTTATTTAAGAAATTTTTAAACAGGTAATGAAAATTTAGATTTTTAAAGTATTAGTCAATGTTAGTAAATTGGGTAACGCTACGAAATAATAATACCACCATAACAAATTATTTCAAAAGGCTGGAATATTATCAAAATAGCAATAATATTCGCAAATAAAAAAAAATAAAAAAAACAGAAAAAAAACCCAAAAAAAATGTTGGAAGTACTTTGTTATGCTAATAATGATAACTTATGAATAGTTATTAAAATTTATATAATTCATGAAATTATCTAGAGATTTGTTTTAAATATGAATAGTAATTAATATTAAAAATTATTATTAAAGAAAAAGATTAACTGACTTAACGATTTGTATGGTTGACGCCTTTTCCATCCAATTTTTCTTCCATATTGGTTGATTTGTGGTTTACCATACGTTAGGCCGTACGGTAGATGGAAGCCATGATGAAGAGAATTCTAATAAGTATACTCTAATTTTCTACGTTTTTATTGAATTTTATTTAGCGTTGAATACGATTAATTAATCACTTTAATCAATTTAACCCCCACGCATGTGGGTTTATAATGTTTGTGCCCAAATAATTTCCACTAAAAGTTTGTGATCACTAATTTTTTCGTTCACTCACGTTTTTATGTGTACGAATAACTTTAGTATCCACTGTCCTTATACACATAAGCACTTGTTATTACACAGATGAATAAAAAAAAATTCCGAATATTATTAAAATACTATTAATTCATTCCATTTAACAAGACATTAGTACGATGCAATGATTCTAATTTTTGAACGATGCAATGATTCTAATTTTTTTTAATGAAACGGAATTTTCACTTAGTACAAAACTTTAGAATAGTTCTTTTTGAACCGGTGCTCAAATCACTAAAACACTAAAAGTTCGTTATTAATTTTTTTTGTTTTTAAACAAAGTTTTTGGTAGATGCTAAACACACATATAAAATTATGAAATGTTTGAGTTTTAGAATGCACTGTCGATTATAGGATTTTATTATTCCATTCAAATTTTAGCTTTTTATATCACATGTTTTTATTTGATTTTTAGTTGATAAATTTTATTATATTTTCACAAAGGATTATTATTATTATTATGTTATATGAATTATTAGGTATATTATATGAATTATTATTATGGAATTATTACAATATTTATATATTATATATTAGAAGTCGATACACGAAATTATTAAATTATTATTATAATATAATTTACTATAGTTAATAAATTTCACATATCATTTAGCTTAGAATCTAGTAAGTTTTAAATAGTATAAGTAAAGTAGTTAGCATTTTGTAAAAAAAAAAATTTTTAAGTTAGACTTTACTTAATTTAGGCAAATATTGTAACTATACAGAACTTAAATTGGACACTCTCGAAAAAAAAAATAATTTATTTGTTTGGTGCTACTGCTACCGAACTTAATATTCAACTCCCCGCGTGTTGATTCAATTGCCTTTTTATAGGTAAACAAAAAACCGTAATCATCATCGTGCGATATTTTTCGTTGTCAAGATCGGAAAGCGATCTCGTTTATCCATTGATTATCGTTTCTTTTAACGGAAAAAAACAAATACTTTTCGTTAGTACATTTCAATATAGATAACATAATATAAATGGGGCGAACAAAATTCGTAACAATAGTTAAGATACAAAAAACCAACCAGGGGACATCACAATCAATCGGTAATACTTCCAGATTTTCTTCGCTGTTCCCAATAAATTATAAATTTTCATTTGGTGAAATTGAAACGATGCTGCGGAATAAAGAAAACTACCATACATTTGTTACATAGTGATGGTAACATACGGAGGAGCCAGAGGTGATAGAAAAGGTGATAAAATCGTTTACGAGCTAGTAGACCAGTTGTTGTGCCTTTTACGATATAATTAAATTGACCGATTTACATTACCGAAAAGCGACGCGAAGGACTTTTTTAAAGAAAAAATTTTACGCATTTCAATGGTTTTGTATTGCAGCTAAAAGTAAAATGCAAGTTTAATGTTACATTGGGAAAGAAAAAGTCAAGAAGTTCGACATACCAGCGGCCCTAATCTTGAAATCGGTGGAAATTTTCGTAATCGGTATACAATTTGCTATGCAATTCTTTATATTACTAAAATTTTTTACGCTACCATTTTTTTCGCATGGTAACATTTTTTTAAATTTCTTATCTTTTTTAAATTAAGAAACATAATTTTTTCCGCTAACTATGGGAAAAATTCCGACTGGGTAAATCGATATGGAATTATTCGTTAGTAGGTAAATAAAAAATAGAAAAGTTGCATACAATATAAGTAATTTCATAGCAAATTTTATTCCGATTACGGAAATGTCCACCGAATAAGGTCCAAGAATAAGGCCCCAGCTACTTGTTTCATTTGGTTGTTTGTAACTTTTGCTTTTCTGTACAATGTAGAGTTGGTTTTATATTATTTTAATGATCTAAAATAAGTACGCAAATCTTTATTCGCCATTATATTCGTCAATTATAATAACGACACAACACCTTATTTGATTGTATACCAAAAATGTCAAACCTAGATTATTATAGATGTCGTACTTGTTTGGTAGACCACCGCAGCAATTATGATTTCCTCCCGACATTTTTTTGCAGCAAATAACAATAACCCCACAATACCTTTACATCTATTTAGCTTGTGTTTAACAAAATCTCTGCTGCAATAACTTATAAACCTTTACTTAAGCTAATTAGCTATTTTTTTCACTGGAATGACGTTTTCAAAAGTTACTTAATATCTATCTATACCAATTTTAACTAATTTGTGTAATTTTTCGTATTTTACGACGTTGTAAGAGCCCCGGTTTTGCTGTCTAGGACAATTCACCACCCCAATAGTTACTTGAGATGGATTGTTATTGGATAAACCAACCCGTGCATTAACAGCACGAACTGCCGAGAACATTGCACATGTTGCTTAGAATGTGTCTGAGCATCCATCAAAATAAACTAGCCATTGTGCACTGAGAAAAAATTGGGATTTTGTTTCAAAGAAATAACGTCTTTATATTAATATCTTTTAACTCAAAGAAAATTTGTAAGAAAATAAATAAATTCTTTGTTTCATATTAACAGCAATATGTTCGAAAATATCAGTGTAAATAATAAAATCCTTTGGTTCAATTGTTTTTATATTTTAACGTAAATTATTTTGCATTATGATATTTAAAAAGATAAAAATCTTTTAAATCAAATGATAGTTATAGCTGAAAAGACAAGAAACCCTTTAAAACAAAGATATTTGGTTTTGTTTTAAATGATTTTTATACTTCTTTTTTAATTTACTGTTTGTTAGGCGAGCACATCTTTTAATTTATCGTACAATTCCGCAGAATATGCAACAAATCCATTAAAAATTGTAAGTAAAGTTTTGAAAACTTGGTTTTAAAAAATTTACAGTGAACAATTATAAAATAATTCAAGTACTTTTAATATATACAGTGTTACACAGTGTTTCATCAATATTTCGAGGTATGTATGTATATTACAAGAATTTGTTGCGTTGTGTAAAAAGTGTTCAGCTTAAAAATATGTCTAAGTAAAACCAACGCGTATAATTTATAGTGTTGCTGTACATTGAAATTAATAAACCATCAAAAAATGGAATCTAATATTGCTAGTACAACGAACAATAATTTTCGCATATGTGACAATGACAATGAAAATTTAATCAATATTGTACATGAAAATAATAATGCTACTTCCGCCGATGCTGATACATTTTTGCGTGATAATGTCAATGAATGAGTCTAATGACAATATATTGGATGAAAACGATGGTTTGTTCTCGACAATAACTTTAATTACTCCCAACGATGAATTATCAAAAATCATTGGATTCCAAAATTTAGTATCATTTTGGGGCGTGTCACAAAAAACTGTCTCCTTCTTATCAGATATGCACGAATATACCATTATAACATTGGAAGTAATGGATTTGGATGGTATCGACGAACTTTTTGAAAATTATCCAAAAGGAGAGAAAATCGTTTTTAAGGCTGGATTACGAAAGTGGCGTTATGAAACGGTAAATATTTGTTCTTATTTTATGCAGAAAAATATTCTTACTGTGGACTTACATAATAAATATCTAAATATTTCATTTAGAACATTCCATTAACTGCTTCGGATGAGACGAGATCACTTAACAGCCGTATCACTTACCAGGCGTATCAATGCTTCAAGATAATCGGTAAATTACATTAGTATTTTATGTTTTAAAATCTTAAATTATCCATGTTAAATTATTTTGAAGTCAAGAATGTGTTCGAGAGCCCTATGATATACTACAAATTTTGAGAACCACGATCAAAGGGCAATTAGTTATAAATCATTATATAAAAACAAATGTCTTAATAACAAACATACACAATACATGGTACATACAATAATAGACCATTTTATGGTTAAAAATCACAAACTAACTGGATCGGATCTTAAAACTTTATCACAAAACATCTCCGATATTTTTATCACAGAATATTTGGTATGATTTCACAAATTTTGTAGATTTGAATATGTAATTCATTATTTTTTTACATTTATTTATCATGTGCAGACGGATTATTATGTTCCACGCCAAGGAAAAACGCCTGCTGGAAAATTATACAATCGTTACAGTAATGCCTGTTTTGGAACCAAATTTCTAAAACTTAAACGAACATCCACATCAACAACAGAAATAGCTTCTGCACCATCTACTCCCAACTCTTTCTCTTCTGGTAAATATGTTTTTGATTAATTAACATTACAGTGGTTAATGCTCTGCCTTTGGATCAGAAGGTGCCGAGTTCGAATCTTAATAGTCACGGGATCTTAAAGAAAATTATGTGATTACGATCGATTTGATTAGTAACATCTATGAACCTTTCCTGTGATACATAACTCATAGAATAGTGTCAAGCTTTCATATCAGAACTATAGGCTAGCATGTAGCAATGCAATTTGCACATGTAGATTAGCTCGGGCATATAGCCGTAAAATGTGGTATCATAATGGATTATCACTTGTCTAAGTGAGCAGTAGCAGCCACTTTATCATAACACAACATAACAACAATAACTTCAGAATATTTATCATTGAAATAATGATAGAAATCATTATTTTTTATAGACTTTTTGAAGAACAAATATGGCTGAAATACAACTTTGAACCATGGGATTTGGTGTGTGACAAATGGAGAGAAACTTCTCGAGATCGAATAGCATCATTTAAGTTATCATCAAATAAAAACATTACCGAATTTATGGAAGAGTGGCCGTGATACAAGCATTACTTGGGATATCAATTGGTATTGTTTTTATTTAAATTATTAAAAATTAGCCTATTTCTCAATTTTATTCATATCGTAAGCAAATCGAAACAAATGTCCATCTGACAAAGTTCAAAGTTATATCTAACAAATAATTTAAATAAAATCCACAAGTCATGTGGTCAGTTTACTAATTCTCTTGTTAAAAAATCGGAAATATTGCTATGTTTCATTATGAGAAATATAAAAATAATTTCTAATAAATTTCGTTGTCATTATATTTCAGATTGACATAGATTTTGACATCGAATACCCGACGAATTTTAACAAATTATATTGTAGAAATTTGACGAATTTTCTAATATATGCCAATCAAAAAGCTTCCAACAACAAATCAACAATTAAACGAAAATGACCATTTAGATGAAAGTAAGTATTTAATACGAGTACAGTTTTAAAAAAATTTTACGATAGATTGTGAGCTGAAAACTGGAAGAAATAAAAACAAAAATTGGAACAATACAACCCAAAAAAGTTGTTGTGGGAAGGAAATGGGAAAGCATCGAACATATTTTTATTATTTATGAGGACATAAAATATAAATGTGGCTCATTTCGTAAGTGCCTCAATATCCTTATTAAACTTTCATTTATTTTTAATATAGAATATTCCGTAATAAGTAGAGACGTCTGGTACTTCTTGCAAGAGTACTTTTTTGAAATTTTAGAGTCAATTCACAAACTAAAATTAAAATGTTTGTTCAACTTTTTAAGTAGAATTTCGTATATAACTTAATATACTTTTTAATCGCATTTTTGAAGATAAACATTTTTGATTGAATTTATAAATAAAAATGCTTCATTGTTTTTTATGTAATTTATGTTTTAATAGTATAAAAGTGTTAGTGCAACATTTACAATGCTTTCATGAGACACCGTCTTTATATCAATTTAAGTGCGCCCAAGATAACTGTAATGTGACATTCCAAAATATTTACAAGTATAAAAATCACTTAAAAAAACACGTATTTATTAAACCAAATTCACAGGAGGCGCGTGATGTTTTTAATAATAATAATATAACAGAGCTTTTGATATCGAATGTACCTAACCCAATTCTCACTGAACTTCTTGACGTAACACAAACTTTTTCAACACATATTGATGTTAATAAATTAAATTCAACTTTATTTGAATAAAATTTTGAAAAGTCAATTGAACGTTTACAACGGTCTATGCTTTCGTTTACTCTAAATTTGCATAATGAAAAGACATTACCAAGGAATATGGTATTTTTCATCCAAAATTCAATTACTGAGAATCTCATCAAACCTATCAGTTCATGTTTGTTACCGTTTTCAACTAAATTACCTGAAAACTTGCAAACAAAATTAAATAGTATTTTAATCTTCTTAAATAAACCATTCTATCATATAAGTACTGAATATAAGTTTTTCAAACACATGGAACATTTGGGTTTATGCTCTAAACCAAATTCATTTTTATTAAATAATGAACTAGTTTAAGTTTCTGTTAATGGGGTACCTTCCTTAGATAACAGTAAAGTTTCGGTATGTTTCCTTGATATAAAGTTTCAAATTAGAAAATATTTCGAAACTGATGATATATTGGAACAACCATTAAATAATATGAAACTATTAATCTCAGAAAACCAACTAAATGCATAATTGCATCACTGGTACCATGTGGAAACAAAAAAACTCACACTTTGGCATGAAAACTGTTATCCCTTTTAACCTTTACTTTGAAAATTTTGAGGTAAATAATCCTCTAAGTTCTCATTCCGGTAAACACCCACCCAATATGTGGAATCTACTACACTTTCCCAACTATACCTCAATTTCAAACCTCAAAATTAAACAACATTTTCGTTGCTGGGTTTGTAAAATCTAGAGATATGAAGGAATTTGGAAATAACCATTCTCTAAAGCCATTAATTGATATAATAAAAGCAATAGAAAAAGATGGTTTATAATTGAAAACTAAAAATTCAACTATTCAATTACATTTTATTTTGGGACAAATTCTAGGCTATAACTTGGGATTAGATACTATTTTAGAATATACATCGTCCTTTAATGCATAACAACAAACACAAACTGATGTAACAGAGTTTCCCAATTTTTTAAGAAATAAAGAAAATGTTAATAGTGACTTAGCCTTGTCGAATATTCAGGAAACAGGAATTAAGGAGAACTGTATTTTTAATGAAATTCCATCATTTCATATCACAGATAATGTCGCATGTGATATTATATGCATGAACTGTTTTTGGGAATTTGCAAATATAATCTTCGAAGGATATTTGAGTATTTTATTTATCAAATGAAATATATAACTCTCAAAAATTTTAATTATAAAAAACAAATGTTTAACTACGGTGAAATAGAAATTGGTAACGTAAGTGAACCTATTCAAACTAATCATATAAAAACTGGAAATTTTAAAATGACTGGGAGAGAAATGTGGACGTTGTAAAATTTCTTGCCATTAATAATTGCAGGTTCTGACATACCTTCCACTGACGAAGTTTACAAATTTCTACTTATTTTTATTAAATTAATTGATATGTTTGTTCAGTGTCACTACAATGAAAATAATTTAAAAGAAATGGAAACTTTAATTAGACAGCATAATACGCTTTATGTACAGCTATTTAACGAAAAGCTTAAGCCCAAATATCACTTCCTCATTCATTATCCAACAATTATTCGGAAATATGGTCCGTTAAATTTTTTTTGGTGTTTTCGTTTCGAAGCGGAACATCAAAAACATAAGCATTATGCACGAACATTATCAATAATAGCATCTTTGAAATTTTCTAAGCTTTTAATTTCAAACGAATTTTTCCAAAATGAATTTGAGTTAACAGATAAATTATTTTGTTGTCAAAATAAAGATACCAAGTACTCTTACCTGTTTACTAATTTGGAAAACATTAAACAATACACAAACAGTCTAATTTTCCGTGGAGCCGAATTTAATTCTCATGTGAGTGAAGAAAAAATATCTTAATTTGTGTGATTAGTACTTACCTGCATTTGGTATGGAAACTTATTTTTTCCACGTTCGTCGAAGTTGTAACATTCCTCAAATTTAAATAAGATCGTAATCTACCAATTGAACTAGAAGTTCTCATAAAATTTAAAGTTTTAGTGGAAATAATACATACATAAATAGACATATAAAAATGCAAAAGGTACCCGGGTACCGACGTCACTCACATTAGTGTTAAAGTAGGATATTTTTTCCGTAAAATGGATACTAAAATTATTTGAGATACGAGATAAATTAATTGTTGAAAATAATTATTTCACGGTTTGTAATTATTTTATTATTGTCATTTTTAACTCACTCTTCCATTGTTACGAAATTGGAGAACCTTCAACAGATTTATAATTAATTAGTTTCTTTAATATAGATAGTGTAGTGTACCCAGTTAATTCGTGTTATTTAAGTACGGGACAAAAGGTTGTTAGAACTAAATCACTATAATCTTTGACAACATGTTGCGCTCTACTCTTTTTATATACTATAATGTGTCGGAGAGTAATATAATTATTGTGATTTTATAAAAATTATTAATTTTAATATTAACAATATTTAAATAAAAAAATTTCAAACAAACATTTTTGAATTTTATTAATTATGGTTAATTAATATCTCACCTTCGTAGAACAAAATTTCAGTCCCTTTAAAAATTCCTTAAATTAAAACATGACATGAATTTTAATTCTTTAAGGTAAACGATTGAAACTTTTGTATCTATTGGTTAACATTATTTGAAATAAAGACTGAAATCCTTTTATGAATTTTTTAGATCGTTTGAAACAAACGATACAAATCCTTTAATTTTAATTATTTTTTACTGAAAATTATATCTTGTAATAAATACTTATAAACTTTGTTTCAAAATCCGGAAAACATTAAAACAAACTCTATAAAAAAATTGAAATTAAAGTATTCGAATTCTTAAGATTAAAACCCATGATTGTTTTGCGCAAAATTTATAGGCGTTGATCAAATTAGTTAAGAAGTTAAGATCAAATTATTTATTTTTAAGGTACAATTTTTATCAGTGTGTGCAAAATTTGAACATTTCTGAAAATCCACACGTAATCACGTTTAACTGGTCGGTGTGAATTTTGGACCGGCGATATCATTGGTCCACTTTATTCAAAAATGAGCAAAGAGTCGCACTTAACAGTCAATCGCGAGCATTTCCGAGCAATAATAAACGCGTTTTTGTTACCTAGAGTTCAGGAGGTGGACACACACGATATTTGGTTTCAACAGAATGGCGCAATAATAAGCCGTAACGGAGATCTAAATTGGCCACCACACTGCTGCGATTTCACTATTCACGATTGATCCAAATAAAAATCCTCAATTTTCTAAACAACTTGTTCAACACTTCTAAAGCCCATCATCTCCTACATCTTTAACACTAATTTAATATTTTTTTTTTTGCCAAATAGACCACACGCATCAACTCATAAATAAAATTAATCTAATTATATCGTTACTTTATACTAAAATGGTTAAATCAGTTTCACTTTATTTTTAACCACAAGATTAACCATGGACGACGAAGAAATATGTCTGTAACTTTTTATAACGGTGATCCCACCATAATCTCATAAAAACGCAGTCCAAAATTCTAAAATGAAAAAAAAAAAATATCTCTAGATGTGCCTGTATCTACGTTTTATAATAAAATCATACATGCCCAATTAATTTCAATTTAGGAAGTACCTTTTTTCTGTTCAGATTACGATTTCGTGCTTTAACTTTTCAAAACGAATAATGTAAGCTTTTATTTATCCATAGTACTATATACCTATATATACATACATATATCCATAGTAGGTATATAAGACACATAAAATAAAAAATTAGGTAAATAAAATAAATGTTAAATTATATTTACTCGTATATTACGTATACAGAATAGCATAATGATGTTTGCCATAGTGGAAAAATTGTTCAGTTTATTTTTTATTACATATAAATTAAAAAAAAAGGATATACAAAAATGTTTATTATGATTAGACATGCATAGAAATATTAACATTATTTTCATATACATATATGAATGCGAACGAACGATGCTACATTGGGATGAGTTGACAAAAAATTTCGGAATTTTATAAAATTCCAACACATCAACATCTCGCATCTGGTTATTTTATTGTATACATTACTGTTAATAAATTTTATAATATTTTATTCAATTTTATTAATTAATTGAATTTTTAATTTATTGTTTGAAACAATTCGCAGATATTCTAATGGTATGTGAGTCGCGTTTTCACCTGGTTCTGCGGTTGCGTTTTTACACGCACGCCTCAACCAAACCAAAATTTAATTATTATTGTTTTGTTTTGTGGTAATCAAGTAGAGAATTGGTTTTTTGTATATAACTTAGTATTGTGTTTTGAATTAAATTTTTAAAAAATGTATACAGTGGTTTGATTAATGAGGATAATTGCGTTGCATGCTGTATAGAAACAAAATCGGAAAATATGTTTTTTTAGCATTTCGTACTGGTTTGTATGTGAAAGCTTGTTTACCATAAACCTGTTGGCGAATTTTACAAACAAAACATCTAAAAGTTAATTTACAAATATAAAACGTTTTATTTGTATATTTTTATAAAGTTTATTTTTTGGTACAAAATTTGAAAGTACACACAATAAATAAAAAATAAGTTTAATTTAACTTTACTTTGCTGTGTATCCACTAACGACCGCGGTCGATTGAAAAACTTTATTTTCTGCATAAACATAACTGAATATAACGAGATAATAGTGTACAATTGAATTTTTAATAAATTCTAGAAATACATTCTCGGTATTAAACAACACTATGCATGGTACAGAATCTATCTCGTCTATTGATATCCGCTGTGTGCGCACAAATGCAAACAAAAATATATTTTTGAATGCTCCAAACCAAAAGCTTTATTACAATACCATCAATCATCCGTACCTTTGCTGTACAAACTATTATACAATGTTGGAAACCGAAGAAAATCTATAACAATTCTACTGTAAATATACAACAATATTTATTTTTTGAGATTGGGAAATTTGCAAGAAAATAGCGAATGGTACTGGAAATAATTTTATTGTTACGTTGATATTTCCTGTTTGTTTATCCCAAGTTCTGGAAATATTTAGGTTATGATAAAGTTTTTTTTTATTGTGGTTGGAAAATAAATATAGTTTGGTTTATTATACAAATCTCTATTTTCTGGGTTTCTGGAATGGTAATAGCAATAGTTGTGTTCGAAGGTAAAAATGAACAATGCGAAACCATACGATTATTATTTTTTGAAATATCAATGAATTCTTAAAATCACTTTAATCAAAATAGTATTTCGAACCTCACCGTCCAATAATAGCGTCTCTCATACTAAGAGCGTGTTAATTTTCCCCTAGATAGAAAAAGGCTTTGTTCCGCATAAAAACCAGGTTACCTTAATTTGAGCTCTTAATTTTAATAGCATATCTTAATTTTTTATAACTTTTAACAATTTAAGTGATTTTAATAAATTTTTGAAAATTCTGGTGCTCTTTTAATATCGCGTTAAGCGTCAGTTTTCGATCTTACACCGATCGAAAAACAGAAATTGGTGGGATAGGAAAGGTTGTTAAATATGATAGACTTGACCCGGTTACAGACACCTTGTTACGACTGTGTTGTCGTTAATAAGACAACATTTCATTTTATTGATTACACCCTCACCTTTGGTAAACTTTTTGTTTTTATTCCTCTCGGTTGGTTTGCGTCCGGGTTGGTTTGCGTTCGGGGGTAGATTTGACGTCTATGCGCGGTTAGTGGTGGATGGATTCTTGTGTGTTTCTTTTGTTTTGTTGGTGCAACTGAACGAAAATGGGAGAGAGCGAGACCAATGCGCATCGAGTGTGTGTAATGCCTCAACCAGACAGACTTAAGAGCTTAAGTTAAACGCTGATTGCACCACTTCGGTTAGTGCTACAATCACCAAAATTGTATAGGCTTCTCGTCACAAATAAACAACTGACCTCTAAAATACCGCAGGTGGTCATACCGCTCTCGTAAGTGGTCCAAAATAGGGCACAACTTAAGAAATTAAGGCTGACTGGTTGAGGCATAAAGCAAAAAATTCCAATGCGAATTGATGTAAACGAGAAACAGAGAAGAAAGACAATTCTTCTGGAATATTTTGCGCGTCGTTTGTGCGGCGTAAGATTTTTTTTGGGGTTTCATTCGAGTTTTGGTTATGTAATACGCAGTCTAGTTGTTTTGATTTTTATAAGTCGAGTTTTTTCTTTTTTTATGATAACGAAAAGTCGAGAGTAGAGCATTTAAAGCAAAACTGACTAGTGATATTGTAATAAAGTAAAAAAAATATATTGTACGATTAGATAGTGCAAAGACGATATTGTTTTAAGTAAAACACATTTATATATATATATATAAAAAAAAAACATTTTTGCGTGGTTTGAAGTGGTACATTGGTGTAAAAATAAGGTGATCAATATTACCAAATTAACACGTTTGTTGATAACTATTTAGTTATCACTTCAAACCCGTAGATGAATAAAAACAAGGAAAAATACTTAATTAAAGGATAATTGGTTTATCACAATTTATTTGTTTTGTTCACAACTGTATACGTGAAAATATAAATAGCGAGTATTCAGTTAAATATTTTAACTCAAATAAAATACATAGAAATTATAAAATTTGTGATTTTTTCTCAGTACGAGCATCAGAGGGGTCAAGTACATGAAGTTTAATTAAAAGGATAAAAAAATAATAATAAAAACTAAATAAATAAGGTGGTTGGAATGCCATTCGATTCCACAAGGTCATCATAACGCATAAAAAAAAAATTAGCGGCCGTCTAGTAAAATTTTCGATTTAAAATAAAGGCGGAAGGACGCCTGCCCAATTATTTACCGTTTGCCAGGTGAGGCCACTTCATTGGGTTTTATTCACGGGTTGCGGCAAACCAACGCACAACCGCAATCTTGGTTTATGTGATTCCATCGAACAACGCAACATATTATTTACCGTTGGCCAGGTGAGGCCACCATCAGACACACCACATACCATACCAACCAGGCAAATTTCCGAAGGGTTGTTTATTGAAAGTTTATTTTTCGGTTCGGCGGGCCAACTGGCTAGTCGTTTTGATTCATTTGGTTATCGGGGAGAGGCCCCGCAACGACGGGTAGCCAACCAACCGGTTGCCCGATTTTTTTTGTATCGGGGAAAGGCCCCGCAACATATTGCCCAACCAGGCAAGCGCTCGAGCACAAAGGCGGGGAGTCGCCCAACGACGGCACCAAGGCCGCACCGGTGGGGTAACGGCACATCAAGCCGCAACTGTTCGGGTGGGGCAAGGTAACCTGTGGCATGACGGCCATGCAAGGTCGCAACATTATTTTGATTTTTTTCTTAATTAAGGTACGATTTTTTTTTGATTTTTATTTTATTTGATTTTTCTTTTTTTTTCATTAAATTGCTATATTTTTAAATTCTCTTAAATTTTAATTCTGGAAAATTGTAATCGAGCGCCCGCATCCGGATTCGGAACCGGTGTTTACCACCGTGCGAGTTCGGGCGGATGCGCGCACCAGGGCACCTCTCTACCTTTATCTTTTTTTTATTTAAATTTTCTGCTGTTCGTTCCTCAGGTTCCGGCCGACGAATTTCGGCGGAACATCGGGTTTTTATTATTTGCGTTTTTTTTATTTTTTTAAACTTTCTGTTAATCACGGTGTAAGCCAGGAGCCATGCATGCCTCAAACCCCACGACCCTTCGCACTTCTCCATGAGAACGTAGCTGGCAAAATATCACCGTGGAGGCCTCTGCATGCGCTTAGTGAAATCTGCAGGTTGGCAGTAGCCAGCCTGTAACAACCTAAGATTTGGTTTCAAATGGGTGTTTTTCATATTTGTTTATTTTAAATGGTCATGAAACGGTTTCCTTTTCGAATTTTTGTGTTGGTTTATAACGGTTTTCAAAAGACCATAAACTGTTTGGTTTTTCGGAAATAAATATATAACCGATTTATTGGAACGTATTAAAAACGATTCTCGGAAAGAAATTGCAACCGTTTTAAAACTAGTTGTATGTTATGAAACCTGATGGAAAAACTAATCTTATTTTGAGTCTGAATAAAAAAAACAGTACCAATAAAAAATTGTTAATTCGTATTCGCTATACAGCAAACGTAATTTATTTCTATTGTGAAGATTTCTTTTATTTATCATAATTTTTAAATATACGTAATTTTTGAAATGTATTTGTAAATAATAATTTCCCTAATAATTTTAAGAAATGAATACATAAGTTAAAAATTTATTCAATAAAATATTTTCATTTTACTTCGATTTAAAGGACATAATTTACAGCACAGGAGTTGGATAAAGAATTATTACATATTTTTGAGGGTGTACAACGAAATGTTGGTTGTCAAGATCTCGGTTTTCAAAATACCGGTTTTCAAAATCCTGGTTTGCAAAATCCCGGTTTTCAAAATCTCGCTTTTCTCGGTACTTTGAAATTTTTTAAGGTTCTAATATTTTGAATTTCGGTAGGAAGCTTGTTATATAACGGAATTCCTCTATATAATAAATTGCTTCTTGTACAGGTATCTCGAGCGAGAAATACTCTTAATAATAACGTCCCCTGCTTTTACAATGATTAGATTATGTACAATTAAATTGCTTAAAATCTTATACACATACAATATCAATTCGAAATTGTTCATAAATGATAAAGAACCGAATTCTTTGTACAATTCAATTGTTGGGTAACGTATTGGTACACCCTTATTTAACTTTAAAGCCCTCTTGCGGATAATTTCTAATTCTTTTAGTTTAAATTTTGCTACTCCACTCCAAAGAGGGTTTAAGTATAATAATCTGGAGTTAATATACGCATTATATATCAGTTGCAAATGTTCTCGAGTTAAAAAATTCTTTATTCGTTTAATAACAAACACGTAAGGACTTATCGATTTTTTGATCCAATCTACATGATTCTGCCAATTTAACATGTTATCGATTGACAATCCAAGATAACAATATTTAGTCACTTTATCATTTTTTGTGTTTTTATACAGAACTTGAAGATTGTTATCTATAAGTCTTGATTACCAAATATTAAATATTTTGTTTTTTCGGCCTTGATCATCAAACGATTTAAATTTAACCAAGTATCGATTAAAACCAGATCGTTATTAATCATTGAAAATAGACTATGTTTTGAGTCCGCTGCATAAAATATAACGCTATCGTCTGCGAAAAGTTGCAAGGTACCTTTCAATGGCAAATTAAAAATGTCGTTAATATAAATTTTAAATAGGCAAGGTCCCAAAATAGATCCTTGTGGAACGCCGCACAACATTGTTAATTCATCACTTACAGTACCTTCCGTTTCCTACCATGTAAATAGTTTTCAAATATTTTCAATTGCGTCGTGTTAAATTGCAGTTTTTTTAATTTCAGTAGCAGTATTTCATGATTAACACAGTCAAAGGCTTTTTTGAAATCTAGAAACAGACAAGCACATTTCTTTCTAATATCTAAGTTTTTTGTAATTAAATGGGTTAGATTAGAACATGCTGATAAATTACTTGATTTTTCGTGAAATCCAAACTGATACTGATTTAATATTTGATTGCTAACCAGAAAATTTTGAAGTCTTCTTAGAATTAATTTCTCAAATACCTTGGAGAAAATTGGTAGGATTGATATTGGCCTCTAATTTTCAAAATTGAGCTCGTTTCCGTCTTTAAATACGGGGACAATTTTGGCTGTTTTGAGACAAGCGGGAAATTTACCTAATTCTAAATATTTAAGAATTTTGTAACAGATTCGCCAAATTTTCCAACGAAATATTTAAGAACTTTTGTCAAAATTCCATCCAAACTGTTAGCCGCTCTTGTTTTTAAAGTGTTAATAGTCGTTATTAGCTCGGCTACTTCAATAGGTTCAAGACTTAAAGGACTGCGAATATCATAATTTATATTAGCAAAGTTTTTAGGGCGACGAACACCCATTCCACTCATTAATTTTTGGGCTACTGTAGTAAAGTGTTTATTGAACAAGTTTGCAGCTACTCTATCACTAACTAAAGCACCAAGTTCATTCTGAATAAATATTTTTTTATTGCTGCAATCCTTGTTGAAAATAATTTTCCTAAATTGCTGCCAAAGAATAGTAGTGTTGTTATTGTCTATGCTTGATTCTATCAAATGTCCATAATGGAGCTTTTTAGCCAGTTTTATTTGATTCTTAACTAATCGAACTACTTCTTTATATCGTACTCGCAAATAGCATTTGTTGAAAACCTCTTTGCCAATATCCACAGTTTGTTTCTTTTATTAATATTTTGCAAAATAGCTGCTGACATCCACGAAATCATTACCTTCGCTTGTTATAATGTGGCTATGTCGCGTAACTAATTTCCCTAATTCGGTTATGAAATTTTCGAAATTCGTCAATTTGAGTAACTATTTCCAACTTATATCGCTACTAAATGATTGAAAATTCAAGATATTGTAAGTTGCGTTCTCTACCGACTTTCTAATATACGTATCTTACTTATTTCGGTTATGATAATTCGATGGTCAGTTAGGTTGCAGTCTTTGTACGTTAGATGGTAATTAAAATTAACCAAATCCGTAATACAGTGATCAATTACCGTTGCAATTCCGTATTGCACCCTAGTTGCAAATTTTCTATCAATCCAGTTCAGAATTACAAAACCTTGAGTATCCATAATAGTTCTATAATTAATGACTTCTGATTCATCTTCATTAATCAAATTAATATTTACGTCTCCAAACACTAGTGACTTCGTATGAGAAGCTAAAAAATTTTCTAACAACTCCATAAATGTAGCTTGAGTGTTTTTTTGCGTTCGGTAAAATGCAAATATATTTATACAATTTAGAACTAATTTAACGCCTAGAAACTGTGAATAATCATGATCACGCTGGTGAAGCAGTGTTGTGCAATTGTATGTAAAAAACTGTTTTATACATTTTTTACGTAAAAAATGGTAATATACTTAAATTACTGTATAATACGTATAATATTGTATAAAATGACACGCCGATCTAAAAACCTTAGTAAAGTCGCAAACCTTAATTTACGAAAAGTAAATTTGTATCATATTAATAGATTTAATTTTATTCGATAAAAACGGATCAAGCTTAAATAAGCTAAGTTAAATTAATATAAAATACGACATAAGCATAACTACAGAGGTCGTTAACCAAATATACACTTCGCAAATGCAATTACTGCGAGGAACACTGCGTAAAATATTCGTAACTAATTCAAAAACATCAATACTTACGTATATGAAAAAAAAATTTGGATATATGTATGATGTAAAATGGATTTGAAATTTTTGAATTTATTTATATTACTTCTAATTTATTAATTATATTTAAAACTAAAATATTTATAGAAAAATATAAATAAAATTATTATTTTTTTTTCAAAGAAAATATGGGTTGCTTCTCAGCTACTAACTTATTTTTTAGAATAGAAAAACAAAATCCACAACACTATGGGATTGAAGTGTAAAACGATTAATCATCGAACACATTCAATATTAATGCTATAAGATTTTCATGTTATCGGTTACGAAAATGTAATTGCATACAAGCAATGTAATTCTTATTTTAAGCAATAATCGATAGGGAACAAATTGCACTACAGATGTCTCTGTTTGTGTCAAGTTAAATAATCTTGTCGAAAGATGGTAATGATTTCTCGTAATCATCTAAACAATTTTTGTAACCGATAACATTAAAATGTTATAGCATTAATATTGAATGTGATGATTAATCGTTTTACACTTCAATCCCATAGTGTTGTGGATTTTGTTTTTCTATTCTAAAAAATAAGTTAGTAGCTGAGAAACAAACCACATTTTCTTTGGAAAAAAAAATAATTTTATTTCATATTTTTTAATAAGTTCATATTTTTCTACAAATATTTTACTTTTAATTATAATTAATAAATTAGAAGAATTATAAATAAATTCAATTCAATTCAATTATTTAAAGTTCAATTCTAATTTTACATCATACCTATATCCAATTTTCTTTATATAGATACGTAAGAATTGAGATTATGAACTATAAGTAATTTAGAATTAGTTAAGAATAGTTTTTGTATTTTACATTTTGTAAAAAATTGTTATGTGTAAAATACGTATTTTACATGTAAAAAACCGAGTATATTACGTAACGTAAAAAACAGGCACAACACTGTGGTGAAGTAATACCGATGGGATGGTTGATCTAATATAGATGGCACACCCTCCGTAACCATCTGGACGGTTGGAAAAATAACAATTAAATCCCGGTATATTATAGAAATTAACTAAATTATCTGTTAGCCAGGTTTCGGTTCATTTTTGAATTTTGTCAAAACATCATTTACGAGTACCATTTTCCCACATGCCAAATTTTAAAAATTCAACCTGGGATTTCCGAAAAATCGCGTTTTTTTATACAAAACTGGGACTTTGAAAACCGGAATTCTGAAAATCGGCTTTTTGAAAAACGAGATTTTGAAAACCGAGATTTTGAAAAGCAAAATTTTGAAAACCGGTATATTGAAAACCGAGATTTCGTTACACACCCGATTTTTGAACGTGCGCTATAACCACCAAAACCAATATTTTAGCTACTAGCGATTGTTATCTGCATTGGAGTTTATTTTTGTTGTTTGCGGTTGGTTTTACGTTGTGTGAATTGCGTTTGCATTACTTCCTGGGATTCAAACAGTTAAACATACTTTCTCTTTCAATATCATTTAGTTGATACGTACGAGCACGATTATGTTTTTCTTTATCTTTCCTATTGGATTACATATATTTGTTCAATCTAAAATCAAATTACGAGTTCCTGAAATACATTTGTTGCCACCTGAAATACATTTGTTGTCACCTGGAATACATAAATCATCGCCTGAAAGAAAACCATCACCAATTTATCGTCGAACCCAACACTACAGCTGAGTTATTAATATCACCATCCGAGAATCGTCCCTCATTTAATATATGTAGTTATCTGAAATGTAATTAGATTAATTTAATTAAGTTCATACGTATATTATAATAATTACTTACCTTGTCATTATATTCATCTTGATTACCTAGAAATTAGTATAAATATTATTTAGATAACAAACCAAAAACATATGTAAACAATATACATAACATAATTTGCCCTTGAACTTGATCTTCAAAACACAACAAATTATGTCATGCATATTGTAACACAAATAAACATACACTAGAATTTCTCTATATATTTATTAACACATATAGATACTTACCTTTAAAACAATAAGGATAATTGGTTACCTAAAATAGTAATTAAGTTAAGATAAAAATTCAGTTTATTATGTATATTAAATATTTCTTACCAGTTTGTTATGACATTTCTGCATCACACAATTACTAATGTAATTATCTTATAGATTGTACTACCACCAATGTAATTCCTATTTATTAGAAAGTGCGTTTAATACTTAATATATAATTTGTAATGCCATCTAGTGGCAATTAAATTACGAGGCGATTGATAACCCTCTATGGTAAATATACCAACATTTTTGTAATTAATATTTTGTAAACCAAAATAAAATTCTCTTTGTCATCAACCACCATAGCGATAAGTTGTGTTTTAGAATTGCATCGCGTTGTAAATCAAAATAAATATAAATATAATAATATAAAATTAAATAGAAATTTGTACAGTGAAGTTATACAGTACCACCGGTTTATTATTTCTACAATATTATATTGATAAAGTTAGCCGAAAGTTGCCAGTCGAAAATGAAAAAAAATCGATAATGCAGATAGTGTCTCGACTACTTCAGCCGAAACATAAATTATGTATTAAATTGAAATCCCAGCCGAAAGTTACGAACTTACAAAATCAGCCGAAAATATGTATATATTCGTACCAAACAACAAATAAAACTAAAATACCGATATTAATTTATGTTTCTTATGCCATATAATATGAATAATATGTATATGGGCAAACTTCAAAAATTCGTAAAAACTTAACGTTTAAAGTGTTATGTCTAGAAAAGATCTTATTTGAATCAGTTTGTTGATGGTTATTGTTGGACAATTTTCTAGATCAAGTTTCATGTTGGGAGTCTGGGAAAATGGGGGTTTGTGAAATACACGTGCAAATTTCAAAAAATCTTGAAAATTTAACGTTTCAAGTGTTATGTCTGGAAAAGATCTTATTTGAATCGATTTGTGGATGGTTATTGCTGGAAAATTTTCCAGATCAAGTTTCATGTTGGGGGTCTGGGAAAATGGAGAGGGGACTGAAATACACGTGCAAATTTTAAAAATTCGTAAATACTTAACGTTTAAAGTGTTATGTATGGAAAGGATCTTATTATACTTTCGGCTAACTTTAATAAGATATAACATATAGCTTTAATAGATCGAAAGCTACTAAAGATCGAAATAGCGAGTCTTTCAAAGCACTTTTATTTAAAGTCGAGGTACTATTGGTGCGGCATGAAAGATCTATATCGTACACTCGAAAAAGAAAACGAAAGAGATTTTTTTTCCCTATGAAATCTATGTGAAATTTCACATTAGTAGGGATGCAATTTTAGTAAGAGTTCTTTCAGGTAAGTAAGAATAATGTTATCAATTATATTTGGTTTTTATCGTTCGTGCAATCCCATAAACCTGTGTTTCATATACTGTTAAAGTTAGCCGAAAGTTTCCAGCCGAAAGATAATGCAGATAGTGTCTTGAATACAGCAAAAATCAGTCATGAACTCGAATTTAGGAGAATTTAGGGTCGGGTTACATAATTCCGGTAAAGGAGAAATTAGTTCAGTTTATAGGAATTTAAAAATCGATACGAGCGAGAGTATAAAGAGAGTTTTAAAATAGTCAAGACACTATCTGCATTATCTTTCGGCTGGAAACTATCGGCTTACTTTAATATGGTGTGTTTCATATATTTTATAACCTCAAAATGTACTAGCGTAATTGTGTTTCTCTCTCTCTCGCACACAGCCTGCTCTCATAAAAAATATCAAGTTATGAACCCTAATCAGACGCCTCGGATAACCATATCAGATTCATCACAATTATTTGTGATCCAACATTTTAATTTTTTAAGAATGTTTTAATTATTTTAATTAGGTATTTACCTGTATTCGTCAATCCAAGAACGTATAGACTGCAAGTTTGGTCTATTTTTGACCAATATATGAAAAATCCAAAGAGGCTGGCGATTTAAAAACGGAAAATTGCAACAGTTTATCTTTAAATGTTGAAAATTCGATTTGCCGTACGTTAAATTTCAATGAAATGCATAACGAATCAAAACTGCAATGTTCCTCTACTTACGAAATGAAGTCTTAAATTGCACCTAGCGAAACAAAGAATGATCCAAATGATTTTTTAAATTCTGAGATTAACGATCCGGAAGATTGCACAGTAAGTGATAATTTTTTGTATCATGAGGTTTACAATGAGACGTTTACCTTTACGAAAAATTCAAACCATTTGGAGGTTCTTGTTGACTTATGAACTTTACTAAAAACGTCTAGAGTTATTTGCACAATTACTCCTATTGATCCAGGCCATTACTGGCATCTCTGGATTGAAAAATATTTGGCTGCTTTGTATTGCAAAGATTGGCCCAAAGATATATACAATTTTTTTAATATCGATCGGCTTCCAATAAGCACTAGCTCAAAATGTCAATTTTGGCCTATTTTAGGTTTGGCTCACAGCATTAGTAAGGTTCGTTTTGTAGTAGGTGTATTTAAGGGGAATTAAAAACCAAAAAATTGTCATTCTTATTTGGAAATGTTCATAAATTATTAGAAATTATTGCCATAAAAATCACAGAATGGTGCATCTAACTTGCTTTGGAAATTTAAGAAATGATTCATCGTTTAGAAACCGAAGTCAGGAAGAGCATCATACTGGTTTGCCACCTCTTGGGAGTCTGCCAATTGATATGGTACGATGACCTCTCATGATTATATGCACGAAGTTTGCCTCGGAGGTGTGAAAAAAGTATTGCTTAGCTGAATCAATGATCGACATCATTTTAAAGCTAGACTTTCCTCTGCACAGATATCCTTAATATTGGAACATTTATTGAAATATAAAACTACACAGCCATGCGACTTTAATAGAAATTTCAGTTCACTGGAAGATATTTGTTAAAGAAAGGCAACTGAATTCCGCCCGGTCGGCGATTGATCGTCGTAGAGGAAAGACGTGTTTTTTTGTCTCTCCTCTAAATAAATAAATAATTTATAATTTAAATGTGTTTTAATTATCTAATCAATTAACTAATATATATACATATATGTCCATAAATAAATAATAATATTAATAATATTTTGTGGAATTTAATAAGTAAAGTGAAAAGTTGTACGTATTGTACAGTTATATTAATTTGTGTATGGTGCATTTGCAATGGTGTAGAATATGTACATAACAATTTTCGTTTATATGTACTTATTTTGATACCATTGCTTGAATGCATCTTATGCATTGTATGTAATTCTTCAATATGTAGGACTTTTTTGATTCCAAAGATGTACAAGATAAGTGTTCTTTCATTTTTTTTTTCATTGTTTTAACACATACTTTAATACATATTTTTACAAATAAATTTTAAGTATATAATCATAATAACTGTATTTAATAACTCATAAAACCGCAGAGTACTAGTATTCTCATCTCGTAGGTTATTCGAGTATAGTTTGCGCAAGAAAGCGTTTTCAATTCTGTTGTTTTGTTTTGTCACACTGGCTAACAATTTTTGTTGTTGTTTTTGCTGAACGAGTATTTTTTGTTTTTTACTGCTTTTGGTAATTTTGTTTGAATCCCATGTTTTGTTTATATACGAATTTATTCGTAAGTACATATTATATGTATTATATTTACATGGAGATTAGCATTGAAGGTGTACAATGAGATGTACATTTCGACACCCACGAAAATGTGGGTTTGCGATGACGTATATAGCTTGTTATATGCTTCTAGCTGCTGTGCTATGTGTGAGTATCGATAGGTATACGAAGAAACAATGTACGAGATCAGGCAATGCCTCCTAAACTACAGGCCGCTTACACCAAGTGATGACGACACGCTATGTCGACGTTTTTGTTGTTTTCTCTAGTTGTTTTGTTAGTGTGAGTATCTTAATGTTGTTATTGCGCGGTCTCGGTTTAGACATGAATTGGCGTCATGTGCGAGGGGTGAGAGTGGTAAGAGGCCTGTAGTTTAGGAGGCATTGGATCAGGACAGTTTTGTTTTCATTTTATTTTATTTACTCCATTTTATATTATATGGCTAATTATAATATATTTATTATATATTTGCTTTTTATGCTTGTTTGTGTGAATGTTTTGCTGAATGAAAGGACACAAAAACAACGATAGAATCTTAGATCTTAGATCAATGTACTCGCCACTGTGAGGATAAATAATTAAATTTTTTACAATAAATTTTTATTTCATATTAGATTACTTTAAATGGGTTTCGCATATTATGAGTAGTAGTAGGTCGGTGTCTGCGGTTTGTGAGGCTAGTTCATTCAACCAATGCCTCCTAAACTACAGGCCTCTTACTGCTCTCATTTTTCGCGCATGACGTCGATTTATGTCTAAACCGAGACTGCGCAATAGTGATGTTGGGATGTTTGTACTAACAAAACAACTAGAGATAGCAACAAGGACGTCGACATGGCGTGTCGTCATCGTTTGGTGTAAGCGGCCTGTAGTTTAGGAGGCATTGATTCAACATAATTTTTCTCAACTTATACGGAAGGTTGTATTCATATAATATGCTTTATTGTTAACTATATTTCTAAGCTATTTTTGGTTATTTTAAAATTGTTTTGTTGATGTAGTTATGTATTATTAATATAAGAATTCAAATTTGCAGTTTTACACAGAATTCCTGTCTGAGCTTTAGATTTACATGTCCAAATTAGTCTCTTTACTGAATATTATAGATTCTTTTGTTGAAGTTTGGCGTCAATTTAGCGCGAGTGGAATCATTTTTGAAATTTAGGATGATCAGTCGTACGCTGAAATTTTTGAGCTATAGGATTACCACGACACGTTTATAATCTGTCGTGGATTCATCATGGCTTTGTAAATCATAAATGTTGTTGATTAGCGATGTTAGCGGAAGATCGCTTGGTGAATAGTAGAGGTTTCACAGGGAGAAGATTTGTCTATTGGAATCGTTTCGGAAATATGTAACTTTATGTGTTGCAGTGGGTTTGATTTTTTATTCTAGAAAAGCGTGTATCGAGTACTCCTGGATAAACATTACATGTTTTTCTTGATACACTTTACTATCATTGGGGTGTATCCTCTATCCGGTCGCAGGTTGATTATTTGCGATCAGAGGTATGGTTGCTGGATTTGGTTTGCCATGCCAATTGACAATTTTTTTTTTATATTTGGGTTTGTTTTGCGATTGTAAGTTGGAAATTCACGAAAAGATTGCTACGCCTTTTCCGAGGTCGCAGTCTTTTTATGTATTTCTACTTAACAATCGCAAAACTAATGTAAATTTAAAGAAGATGTAAGGATTTGCATGGCAAAGTAAATCTAGTGGCCCTGTTTCTGATTGGGTAATTAACTTGCGACCGGATGGAGGATATACCCCATTGTTTATACAAATGATTCTTTCCACAATTTGATTTCAGAGATTAACTAATTTGCTAATATTCTTTCATCCAATTATTCAGAATTTGTGTATTAAATTATTATATTTTTTATATTTAAATTTGATGAGCAATTTAGAGTTATCGAGATTTATCAGGTGTTTATTATTAATACTATTATTCATTACAGTTCCTGATTAAGCTAATTTATTTTGCCCTAATGTAAATTTTTGATTACAGAAGTTATTTGAAGCCATAATACTTTCTAATTAAAAATAAAATTTTAATTTAAAAGTCAGAAGGACAGACAAGGCAAAAATCATAATGGCTATCGGATTGCTAATAAATTTGATATTTCAGAGGGTATTTGACTTTTCGAAATTACAGATAGCTTGGAAGCTACAGAGTAAATTTGAAATGCAGTTAAATATTGCTGTCCTTAGACGGTTTTTCAAGGATCGTGGCATTTATTTAATTAAATTATTTGATAGGTTGTTTCGGGAGACTGTAAATTGGCGAGGGTTTTGATTAGCTTGTTCTAGGTTGGATAAATAATTACCGCTGATTGTTCTTTTTATTTAATACAGTTGCCGACAATAAATTATTTTCGAATGTCTTATTTTAATATTTACTGAACCATTTATTTTACAATTCAAGCGATAAATAATCGGTCATCAAGGATCCGATCCTACAGTTGTGTTAGCTACTTATTATTAATTCTCTCATCTTACAGATTCCTGATTACCTTAAAAGTTTTATTTAATTCTGGTTTAATTTGTTTAAGTATTGGGGTTCTAAAAGTGTGCCAAACATCCATTATTGATATATTACCTTACAGATTTCAAATTAGCTGTTTTTGAAACCAGATTTCATTTGGTCATTTTTTATTTTTATAAAAAACATATTTCTGGTACATTAGGGATGGCAAGGACAAGTGACCATCACATTATATAATTTTTTTATTTAACAATATTTATAAATAAATCCTTTAAACCAACAGATTCACAAAGATTATATCCGTTGAAGATAAAAAGGTAGTATACCTTCCTTTCCTGCTTTGATATGAGTACTACAATATTTGGTGATTTCTGGATTCAATTTATTTTATTCTGTTTTGTTTTATGTAAACCAAATTAATTTAGTTAATACTAATCATAACATACATTTATTTTGTTCAAGTATAATTTGACTCATAATAATGACATTTTATTTCTTGAAATTTACTGCAACCTAAGTAATTATAATCTTTTTTAGAATACTGATTGCTGAATATTTATATACAAAAAAAAATCAAAAATAATTGTGTTGTCTTGTGCTAACCGTCTTATATTACATTTCAACTAACAATTTACTAACTATTGACTACTTAGGTGTCTGAAACCGGGTCAATTTCCATAATAATTAATAAACCTTTCCTATCCCTCCATCTTGTTATATGTAAAAGAGTGTGCGGATGGGCCCGGATTCCAATCAATCAATGAAAGGCAACTGAATTCCGCCCATTTTTATTATACGCTATACCATTTGCTCTTCAAGGCATTGTGTCTGATACCGTTTACAAACACAGGACTGCATTCCATTGCATTTCTATTTTTTTATGACAATATCCACTTGATAATATTAGTGCATTTACCTTCGAAAATAAAGTTAGAGTTCTAAAAAGTTTGTTAAGATCGGGTTGCAAGCTCTAATTAAAAGTAACTTTATATACAAAACTAAATCAGAGGCAAAGATGAAAAAGCCAATTTTAAATTCAAATAAGTATCAAGAAATAATTTTCGACGAGTTTGTATTAAATGGTGGGTTTGACAATAAATGGTTTTTATCAAATGGCAAAGAAATCGTAGCAATGGAATACGTTATTTCTAATGATGACGAGATTCAAATACACGGGATCATTCGCATTTTGGTCAGCTTTACACGTTAGCTGTAAATCGTTTTCAATGGAAATAGGTGGCAATGCTTTTGTTTTTAGTTCCCTAATTCATTGTATTGTACAACGGCATTCATTGTACAACGGCACGCACCACAAAATTTGTGGGAAAAAACTCAACACTATTAATGGATTCATGGAAGTTAGTTCCGATTGATAGATTTTTATCATAAGGTACTCAAGTCGATTTGTCATTTTTTATGTTACTCTAGAAATTGAGCTCGATTTTGATGACAAAAATTTCCACGACGAGCCTGGTACTCTTTAACGACAATATTTTGTGGCCAGGATGGCGGTGAAAGTAAATTCTCCAATTCAGTTGCATCAACGGCGATTTTGTACGAAATGTACAAAATGATCATTAGGTCTTGGTTTAATTCTATGACAGTTGGAACTCAATATATGAAATTTTCAATTAACAAAATTTTTAAACTGATCATCCGTAGTAGACGTTGATATTCTGATACAAATTGAAAACCATAATTTCGTCTTACTTTGGGAATTTTACAACAACAACACCATACATTTCATTCCAACCAGAATAGTTTTATTCTAAGTTTTTGTTGGAATAGGAATAAAATTATTCTACGCAAAGTAGACCTATTGACCACTAGGGCAACTTTTTCGAAAATTAATTTTTTATAGGTTGGCGTCTTGACAAGAAAAGTAAATTTTAAATTTGTCAACAATAAGATAAATTTAATTTTTTATTTTTATCGCATAAAGAACCAAAAGATATAAATCAACGATACAAAAAATGAACTCCGATGCTAAACTAATCTGCAAAATAAGACATGTTTACGACGAAAACGCATTTTATATTTTCAAAAATATTTGTTATGGCATAAAAGTAAATCGCATGCTTCGTTTGATTTTATTAGATTTTTTGTACCAACCGATAAAAGTATAAAAAAATCGCTTGGCTGTTACTTTGGGCACAAATTTCATTCCTATTCGAATAGCAATAATATTTCCCAAAGTAAGACCACAAATATTATCCGATATTAATGCGGGTTTTCAAGGCAAAACAAACTTCAAAAAATCGTAAACGCTTTCATTTTTAAATACGGGATGAAATGAGTAAAAGGACTTATATTTTGCACGAGCAAAGGTGCCCAAGCACCCGAGTATATTACCCTATTACCCTAAGATATAATTCGAGAACCGGGTATTTATATTTTAATGAAAGAACATCGTTTTGTAGTTCTTTTGGAATAGTTTGAAACAGATCGTTTTGAAACGAAATTCAGATTATTTAGACGACTTGTATTTCAATGGGAGCCAAATTCAATATCTAAAAAGGAAATTATTCAAAGCATTACTCTTGGTACCAAAGAGAGGATTATTGAAATTATAGAATTTAAAGCACTGCGCGGTTAACCTTTTTATGTCAAAGGGAACAAACGATTAAGTTTTGAATCCGGTTCGAGTGGTGTTTAAAATAGATGTCTTAAAAATTTGGTTTTGAAAACGATAAAGTTACTGAGAATTCGAGTTATTTGCCGGTATATCCCTTTCCTGCCTGACCCCACAATTGTGTGGGTGCGGCAAAAATACCATGTCAAAAATTAATTTTTGTATGTGTTTTGAACCAACTTACATATTTGTGCGTTCCTTTTCAAACTTATTTTCGTCCAAAAAAACATTACTATACCCACAATTATGTTGCTGTACTTCATATCAAGTAAATATTTTAACAAAAACGCCATTAAATACTATGTTTTTTTACTCACACATGTGTGTGGTTTGGACTTAAACGTAGCGACTTTTTTTTTTTTTTTTTTTTGTAGAAATAGAGATATACGAAACCGTGTGATTGATTTTTAAGCAAAAGCACGGATTTTTAATATTATTGTAAAATACAAATAACATAAAGCTAAAGCAACTGATGAAATTAAGATGAACAGTTTGATATATTTCTTTGCCGCTAAATTAACGCACCTTACAACTAGAGCAACTTTACTAACGCAAAAAAGAAACGTATTTTGAATAAGATGATTATCGGTATAGTAACGCGTTTTTTTGCCTCAAAGAAAGTATTGATTCTATACATTACGAATTCACATTAAGAATTGACGAATGGAAACAAGTACGCCACAAAGTACCGCCACTTCTAAATATCAATCACAGCCACTAACCTTAAAATGTAATCATATTGCCTCAAACTTGTTATCCATACGACAATGCACTAAAATTAGCACACGACACTACAACAATATAAAAAAGCACTCATTTAAAACACTCGTATTATATATAAAACACTACTGAATTGAAATTACGCGCACATACTTTTTTTAATTTTCGTATCAACCTGGTTGTAAAAGTAACGCATCGCACTTGAAAGTCCATACAAAACTAAACATGAAAATTATTGATTTAAAATGACAAATTTATCCCGTTATCAACTTCGTGTAACAATTGTATTTGCCTATAAATGTATTGGTATATTTTATTTTATTTTAATTTGTGTACAGAAGTGTGATTGATTTTTAAACGACAGCACTAATATTAATATGCGAAATGTGATAGAAAATGTAACTGTCACGACAGCAAAAAATATCACGACAAATATAGGATATTTCATCAAAACACTTTTCGTAAGCAAATTAAAGTTTTCTATGGGATTAAAACATTTGAAAAAATTACAAACTAAAAATTATCATTAATTAAAATTGGCTCTAAAATAAATAAGAAAATAAAAAATGGTCAAACTTTGCCTTTTGCAGTTTTACAAATTTATAGAATTTAAACAATATTGTCGAAATGAAGTAGAAAATTTTGTCTGATTAATTTATCCAAAATAGGTACTAGAGTACAATAATAAAAAAAACATATTTCTTGTCGCTATACTAGCGCACCTTATAACTAGCGCAACTATACTAACGCAACAAAGAAACGTATTATGTTTGATGTTTATAGTTACGCGGTTTTTTTGTCCCACAGAAAGTATTGAGTCCATTCATAATCTATAAAAATATAATAATAGACATCTTATTATTAATATTATTAATAATTATTATTAACTGCCGCCATTTTTAAATATCAAACATATTTTGACGCTTACCTTAATATGTAATCATATTGCCTGAAACTTGTTTTCCATACGACAAGTTACTAAAATTAACATACGACACTACAACAATATAAAAAATGAAATGAAATTGCGTGCACAAACTTTTCTTAATTTTCGCATCAACCAGATTTTAAAAGTAACGCATCGCACTTGACAGTCCGAGAATTGAAAAAGTAAAATAAGACAAAAGCCACCCAGGTCACACGCTGAGTGGTAAAATTTTAATATTTAATACCAGAAACCACACAGACCTTTGGCCATAAATGAGGCGATCATATTCTTGACCTATTCATGATAAACACACAGTTTGGAAGAAACTCGCTTGGCATTAACAGGATTAAAACGACAAAACCACTCCAGATCATATGGTCAAATTCAATAACCACAATAAGCTCTTGGCCATAAATAAGACTTATGTTTTTTGAAAAGGCTTAATCAGGCACTTTAAGGCCAGGCTCCATTAAAGACACACACGCAATATGAAACAATTGTCACAACAGAGGTCACAGGGTTAAATAAGACAAAAACCACCCCAGGAATATGATAAACGGCAAAATGCCAATATTTTCGTTCCGGAAACTACTCTTGACCAAAAATGAGATTAATAATCTTTAATTGGAATGGCCAAGTTTCAATATTTCCGTTCGATCTAGTTAAGATGCACACGAAATATGAAGAGTGTTTCTTGGCAGTAATAGTGTGTTTGTAATACAGTGTCATTTTTATGTTCCAGGTCGATTTTGTTTAGCCTCCATTTTGCGTTACATGACATTTGTCAGTTCGCATTTTACAGTTGTAGAAAATGGTTAATAACAATTTCTTATCAAACATTTAACGCCGAAAAAATATGTTGAAATTTTTTAAACATTTTCTTTAAGTAATTGTGCGGAATATAAAGTAAAAAAAACAACGCGAAAATTAACCCTACATACACCAGAAAAGATGCAGTGATGCAGAGTGTTGCTGTATATTCAGATACCTCTTATCGACAAATTCCACAATAATTGGGGTTGCCTCCATCAGGTTTGATAAAAAAAATAAAGAAGGTTTGTACTTTTACCCGTATAAAATTCAAATGATAAAAGAACTGCAGGGAAAAGAATATTAACCTCGGCGAGATTGGAGTGCTCGAGTTTTATATCGCAGTGTAGGCTACCAGGCAAAAAATCATTATGAGCGATGAAGCACATTTCGACTTGGCTGGCTTTGTTAATTGTCTTTGTCAACCACTGTGTTTGTGTAGATCTGTGATGAGCCGGTGATGATGCGATGAAATTTCAGATGGAGAAATGTTGGTAAAACTGCCAGATGTTGTATATAAAATTGCAGCACGGAGTATAGCAGAAGATTAAGTTGAATGCGTATGATGTAATGAAAAGCACTCGATGATTCCCAGATTAACAAACGCCTTTATTATTAAATATAAATAGGTTCTGTATACTGTCGTATTTCTCGGTTTGCCAATTATATGATGTTGATTGCTCCAAAGTTCTCAAAAAAGTGAACGAGTTTAATTTATTTTATGTATAACTCGGAAAAATGGCATATTCTTGTACACTAAATTAATTAATTACAATTTTAAGCTGAACTTAGTTAAGATATTCAAATTTACAAATAAAGTACTAACGAGTTTAACTTTACTATACGCAACCAATTCTAGTACAAATTTTGGTTTATGTAGAATACTCAAAGTGACATATTCGTGTTGACAAGTGTTTACAATTGGATTTCTAATTTATATAAAGATAAGTATAAAAAATATTTGAATTTGATAATTAATTAAATAAATTTTCCTTTCAGGTTTATAAGAAATATTCCGGTACAAACATATTGTTTAAAATTATATAATGAAACTGATAAGTATACGATAACATATTCGATTTTTTTCTTAAGTTTAATTTTAGGTTGAAACTGGAGAACAGCTGATGAGATCCGTTGCAATAATTTGTGTGTTGATTTCGTGAAATAAAGTTTTAATATTTCAAGGTGTTTTGTGTTTTTTATTCTCACCAACAACCACTAAACCTTCGTAATTATACGGGTGACCGCTATCAGCATGGTGGAAAACTTTCTTGTGCACGAAATGGATCAATTACCGGAACAGAACAAATGGTTCTTACAATAGGGTGCCCCATCTTGCTTACACAGCTCATCTTACGATACAAAATTTGCGTGAAATTATAGTCCCGGCCGATTTCTCCTGATTTCTTTCTATAGGAAGGAAAAGGTGTACACCGATAAACTAACCACAACCTGGGGGCCAATTTTGTTCGAAATACGAGACGATGTTTTCGAGTACGCATAAAGATTATAGTAATCCATTTTGTATAAGTGTGTAATTAGTGTGTAAAATTTACTTGTTTTCTTGGAATCGATTCAGGTTTTATGGCTTCGTTGTCTCGAAGCAAAAATCCGATGTAGAAAAATAACAACAAACGTTATTTCGGGTTTATTCAATGCGATGTGGAAATAAATATTTTTTTCGCAAAAAGACAGAATTTGTTATTATTTTGAAACTAAAATAAAATAAATTTAATTTAAAGCATATTTGCATTTATAATTTTTAAATTATAAACGGAAATGCCTTACGTAGCGCGTTCCGAGCTCCAACGAAGTTGGTACCGTTATCTCTGTATATGTTTGAAGTAGTTGCCCTTCTTGAGGTAAATCTTCTAAATGGTGGCAGGAACGCTACTGTTGTTAGCTCCACCAATTCGAAGTGAGTGAATTGCATTAGTAGAGAAACAAATGAAAAACGCGATATATCTCTTGTAGAATTTGTTCCCTCTTCTATTATACACGGATTGCAAATGGATCCACGTCATTACTCCCCGTATTGGAGAAAGGGGCAGATACAGTGACTCTTGCTTTCGGTAACATACCCATAAACTTTTTTAATGCTGCTCTTCTGAATCGAAAACATTTTAAACAATTGTGGATTGTTGTGAGTACTAGACGTTTACCATTCAAAATCCAATATTTTGAACGTAATTGAGCAAGGGTGGCTTGCACGCCTCGGTGTAATACCAGATTGGGATTTGGGAAAACCTCTTGCATTTAGCAGTTTTATCAGGTTTGATTGGGCTTCTAATGTATCCACTCATGAAAGCAAATTAACTACAAAGATATCTTTTAACGTCATTGGTAATTGGGTCGTTTTTTATCCCATCATCTGTTAATTGTCTGTAGATATACTGTTAAAGTTAGCCGAATCGCTCCAGCCGAAAAATGACGTAATACTGATTCGGTAACAATTAAAATGAATCAGCCGAGATATGTCGATAATGCAGCTTCAAAAACAACTAATATTAATTGACAGTGATACATATTCGTATAAACAGCTAGTCGATAAAGCAGTCAAATAATTTTGGTGTTTAACAGTAATTTCTGTTTAAATCAAAAATATTTATTTCGGTTCATCGACGTATATTTCAAAATTAAACTTTTTTATTAAATGCAATCAAATTATAATAAAAACACGATTTTTACACTGAGAAAACTCATTGGCAAAACTACAAATATTTCTGTTCAATTTCCATATGAAGAGTTCGAATATTTCTATAAATAGATCGCTCACACAAAATTTGAAAATTTCTAAAAATTGACCGATGATCGCTCTTTAATAAAATTTCAGATCAATTTTTAACTCTCCACATAGTCTTCAAAAATTCAGTTGAATAAAACATATAAAATGGTTAAAAAATGCTTAAAAATACCCACCCGAAAAATACCGATAATGCAGATTTAATAAAATCATTTCTCTGCCTTCCTCCTTTTTATATTACATCTGCATAATGCAGATTTAATATAAAAAGGAGGAGGGTAGAATAATGTCGATAACGCAGATCAAAATTTTATGTCGAAAAACATTTGTGTTTGGTCCTTTCAATTGAATCTATTTCCATGACACTATAAACGGTCAATTTTTAGAAATTTTCAAATTTTGTGTGTGCGATGTATTCAATCGAGTTTTCTCGGACTCACAACAAAGAAATTGACCTGAAATTTTTTGCAGGTGTGAGCATCATTAATACCTTTCTTGTGAATCTACACGAGGGTGCAAAATATCGCACATTGCTCAATTTTCCACAAAAGTTCAAAAATATCAAAAAATCCATACTGTTAAAGTTAGCCGAAAGTTTCCAGCTGAAAGATAATGCAGATAGTGTCTTGAATACAGCAAAAATCAGTCATTAACTCAAATTTAGGAGAATTTAGGATCGGATTACATCATTCGGGTGAAGGAGAAATTATTTCAGTTTATAGGAATTTAAAAATCGATAGGAGCGAGAGTATAAAGAGAATTTAAAAATAGCCAAGACACTATCTGCATTATCTTTCGGCTGGCAACTTTCGGCTAACTTTAACAAGGTAAAAAATCCAATATTTGTTTAGTTTTTTTAATGCAGATTTAAATTCTATTTCAATACCTTTCCAGTGGTACCTTTTTTGTACTTGTATCATACCAAAACAGTGATTTTTTGTCAAATGCATATAGCAGGCTTTCGAATTAAATTCTAAAAATATTTCGAATGAAAATTTCTTATTTTAAATTTTTGAGTTGGGTTTTAGGAACAACAAAATAAATTTTTCTTATATAAATAATTACTTTCCGGCATAAAATTTGCTATGATATCAAAGGGCCGAATGTCGAAGGTCCGAATGACGAAGGGCCGAATGTGTTGGAGGGCCGAATGGGTCAAGGGGCCGAGTAGATCGAAAGGCCGAAATTTTTTTTATTTTTTTTTTTAAGTGAAACTTCTTTAGTACCAGAGCGATTTTAAAATCGATGAAACATAACGAAAAATTACAAGCAAAAAATGAAAAAGCGATATGAAACGAAAATGCGACAGTTTTTTCTTGTATTTTTTTCATACTCGATTGCAAAAAAAAATATTTTGTTGTTGTTATTTTATTATTTTTTTCTTCGTTTTGTATTCTCTCATAAGCGTTGGGAAAATTATAATATTTCATTACACATTTTAATTTATTTTCCGTGGTGTTTTATATTTCTGTACCGTTCTACAATTTTAATAATTGTAGATATTCCGAAAACTACCCACATTGGAATTGCAAGGTGAATTGCAAAGGATGAACCTGAATAAAATTGAGACTATTGAGAAATTATTATTTGATTTCATAAATTCGAAGTAACGATTGTCACTATTTACCTTCAACTGCCAAAGTTTACATGTTCATGTAGAAAATCTTCAATTAGACAAAACATTATCGCCGTCGAATTTTCTAATTTTTTCGGAGACGTGGGTGGATAATGACAACATTGTAGAGATTCTAAATTTCGATATTGTCGTTCAGTATAAAAGGCTAAATATAAGAGCAGGTGGCATTGCAATCCAGCATAATGTAAATGATGAAACCCGTGGTGTCACTCAACAAACTGACATCAATGCACTTCAACTGGAATCCTTTTCAGTTCAGGTTTCTAAAGTGGGAGTAATATGTGCTTGCGAAAGCAGATTAGACCACGACACCTTTGTAGTTATTGCGGCAATTTACATTTCTCCCAACCAATCGATGAAAAATATTATTCAAATTATAGACGAGAGTTTGATAAAATATACGCCAAAAGTATCGTGGATTCTAAAAAAAAAATATGATAAAATTCCAATGATTTTGAGTGGGAATTTCAATGTGAATTTTCAAACCAGAGCATTTGTGTCTTATTTTAGTTACCATAAACTACTCGTGTCATTCGTCGCAATAGAAAACATGGAGTCGGAATAATAAAATGTTAAAACAAACTTCGACATTTTGTTTGTTGTTTTGTATTATGATGAATAAACTCTTTAACTATCCTGCTCCTGATACTGCATTCGTCTCATTCTCTTGCTGATTGGATTCCGGAAAGTTTCATTTGTACCGCGTGTGAACTGCACACAATTTTTCATTTTTAGAAATGTATATTTTTTATTTTTTCTATTTTATTATTTAATTTAACTATTTTTTTTATTTTTGTACCATATACGTATTATCTGAAGGCTGACATAGAGCCGAATGTCTCAGGTGCTGCATGACAAAATTTTGGGGTCGGTTCAAAGATCGAATGGTCAAAACGCCGTCAAAAATTCCGACTTTTAAAATCCCGACTTTCAAAATACCGTCTTTCAAAATTCTGATTATCGAAATCCAGATTTTGCTGAAATTTTAAAAATTCTGACGAAAGTCGGGATTTTTTTTTAAATATTAAATATTAAACTTTGTTTTTTTATAGATAAAAAAACAAAAATTAATATTTAATATTTTTTATACCTATCTACTAAAGTAGGTGTCATTAAGAGACTATATATAATCCCCTCCTATGTGCGGCACGCATAGCGATAGGTTTGCTGATCCCGGCTCCTATGTCTGCCGAAGTTAAAATGCAAAGTCTCTCGGGGGGATAAGCATGCGGGGCGCAGCGACCTCTTGCGTGCCCGTCAGAGTTATGGAAGCCATTAGCCTCTACAATTATTGCAGTCCAAAATGCCGGGATTTTGATTTCGGAATTTTTATTTCGGGGTTTTGGCAGTCGGACAAACGACCCCAACCCCAAAATTTTTCCTTCACCAAAATGTATCGCTGACTGGATACCTGGAATTTCATGAATATGCAAAGCTGAAAAATACGAAAATACATAAACCCATAAGAAATTCATTTTTGTTTAATAAAAAAAAAAATCTAAAATATTAATGGAACAAATTTAATAAACTATACTGTAAAAACAAAAAAAAAAAAATCGGTCACACATTCGGCCCTTCGACATTCGGCCCTTTGATATATTCGGCCCTTCGACACGCACGGCCTTTCGACATTTAGCCCTTCAACATTCGGCCCTTCGGTATTCGGCCCTTTGACATTTAGCCCGTTGAAATTCGCCTCAAATTTATATCTGCATTATCGACAGTTTCCGCCTGGGGATCTTACCGGCAAACGTTGGCTGTCATTTTCGTTTGATTAGTCTGCATCTGCATTATCGACGTTTTGCGGTTGGAGACGCCTAACTTTAATAGGGTAGACTTAAGTTGCTAAATATGTTCCTGACGAGGACTCTTAGGTTATTGTTTTAAGTTTAACCATTTTCATTTAATTTCTTCTTTTGGTAATTTTCTAGACAGCAGCCGTTGAAAATTTTGATCTTCTGGCTTCTCCTTTGATCTGGTGAAACATCTTCTATGTGTCAGCTTTGATACCGGATTAATTTTTCGCCACTGCATTAGGACTGATATTGAATCCTGATGTAACGTTGGACCATTCAACATTAAGACCTTTAATGATTCAACGGATGTCGTTTTGCCGACCCATCGAACACGACTCTCAGTTTTGTGGTCGTGGTGCCTTATTTCATTACAGCGCGTTAGTTGGATCCTCTTGTGCGTTTCACGAAAGAATGAAGCACACTCCTTCTCTAGTTTTGTGATAATGTGTGGGGAATGCATTTCTTCTAACTCCCAAAATTTTTTTAGTTGTTCCTCTATATCAGTCGATGAGACATGTGAGTTATATTTTAACTCTGTTGTGTTGTTGGATGTAAATATTCTTCCGAAAATCAGCCATAGGAATTCCGCGAGCTGTGCTGCTAGTTCGTTTTTATTTCCTTTTATGCAATGTAGCTCCATGATCCGCGTGTAATAATCTGCATTCAGTAGTTTATCAATATAGCATATATTTATATATACAGATTTAAATTCAAAAATAATTTTTATGATATTTAAATAAACGACTGTAAGAACAAATATATAGAAGACTGTTAGAAAATTGTTTAGGAGCACTGTCATTTCTAATAAAAATCACAACCTTTATTTAATTCTGAAATTTATTTATTTTGTTATAAACAATGATGATGATTTAAAAAAGCTAACATAATTAGAAATTGTTAACTTTAATATATGAATTAAAAATACTTGATCCGATTTATTCAGTGTTATAAACTGGAAAGATCCTAACTCCACATGAGTCGTAATATGCAATCGGATGTTGAGATATTCAGTAATCCAAAATGTTGTTTCAAATGAATACTAAAATTGCAATAAAATACAAAGACCACATCCAGCAATATGATTCGAAGCCCACAACTTAAAAAGGCAATTCAAAACACGCATCACTGTCGTAAACATCAACTTTTTATTTTGATTTTAATTCATATCATGTTTATGCAAATCATATAACACTTAGCTTAGCTTATTTTATATTTAGCATATACTCATATCATCATAAACGACAAACTTTTTGCCAACGTACAGTAACTTGCATATTATATAAAATAAAAATGTTTTGTTCGTAATTTTTTATAATCATTGCACTTTTGGTTTATGTACTGTTTTCTGGAAATATGCAGCATGTATTTTTTATCATGCTATATACCTAGCACATAGTACCAGCATATAATCGTGCATTTACATAAGAAAGAAATTTTGCAAACAACCAGATTACTTATATTGTTTACTTTTATTATAATTTTTTTTATACAAAAGTCATAAATGAAAATTATTTTTATTTTGTAGAGCTTCTCGAAAGCTTTTTAATTTATATATTATGTAGTTGTAAATTACAAAAATTCAAGAATATTAAATAAATTTTGAAGATTTTTCGTTTTGCATAACATTAAGAAAATAAATTTTTGTTGAAGTTAACAATTGTTTTGGCTCTAGTTTTTCTACTGTTTTGCTACAGAAACAATTCTTTAAAGTTATTACTTTGGATCTGTGTATCTGTAGTGGAAAAAAGTTATGGTGTTATAAATTGAATGGATCCGGAAAAGTTTTTTTTTTTGGTTTCATTTTATATTCACATGAGGCTACTTTTTAATTTCGATATTAAATAGAATTTTATATTTTTTTTTTATAAAAAGTTTACTTTTGTGTTAAAATTTATTTAACTTTTACTCCAAAATTTGTTGAAGAACAATTATCTAGAATTAAAGTTTTATATTTACGAGTATAGGATAGGGGAGAAGTAGTGCGAAGTACGAATTGCATATACATTTCTATTGATACTGATACTCGGGATCGCCATTTCGTTTACGGTACACCAATAAAGCAGCGTTATTTTTATTATTTCAAACAGGATTAACCATATTGAGATTAGGTTTTACTGCATAATATTTGAATTTGAATATTTGAAAACGGCTATTGAGATTTTTCCTTTTTATCAGCACAAAATGAATAGTTTTCACTGTACACATAAAAAGTACCGTGCCTATTATTTAATCCTAAATAGCGTACTTAAATTTTAACTTGACGCACCACCGACAATAAACTGTTCGACAGTTGGTAAATCTCAAATGAGATGTGAGGATTAAAACTAATTTGAAATTTAAGAAATAATTTAGTCGATACATTTTTCTTGAAGCACACAGTATTAGAGTTTTCCCGATCAACTATTTCTGATGATTATTTAAAATTTGTTAAAAAAATTTAAACTTACAAATATTAGATCAGGATCATCTATAAATAAGTGGTATGAAGTAACCATCAAATTAATTAGTCAGAAATTGACGTATGGCGTTAATCTTAAACGTTAATCTATGACTTATACTATGTACCTGACACCAATTTTGTGTAAAGTTCCGACTAGCTAAATTAATGGTAATTAATCATACCAGTTATTGATAGGTGTCACTAATGCCCTTAAACCAAAATGTTCATGACATTTAGTTCTAAACCGAAAACCTATTTTAGATTTATCGAGGGCTGATTAGAAATACTGGATAAGCTAACCATCAATCGGAAATTTAAATAAACAAATCTGTGTCAGGCATAAACAGGATAAATAAACATTTTTCTATACAGATCGCATAACAAAAAAAATCCCTAGTTTGAGCCTAAGACTAAAAATTTAAACATCGACGATGAGGCTTGAATTTTTGCTGAATGTCTAAATAAAAAAGCTTTAGCCTACTGATTTGTTTTGGGCTAGAGTACTTGTATTTATATAGCCTAAAAATAAACAATAATAAAGTTTGAGCCTAAAAATTGGTTTTCAGCTATGAAATTTTGTTAATGCTTAGATAAAAAATTTAAAATATTACAATCACTAATTGATATCGTAGATGAGAAATAGGTGCATAGAGAAAGCACAAAACAAACTTGACGCACCAGCGTGTTTTACTTCTCTCGTATTTACTTTATTTTTTCGTTTTTTTTATTTCATTGCATATTTTTGGGACAAAATTTCGTTGCACTTTTCTACATAACGCGATCCCAAAAACATTTCGATGTTAAAAAAATTGAAAACCAGTAAACATATACCTACGGAAAACTCTTTAAGAATGTACAGTGCAATCTATATAAAAACAGTGCCATCTATATAAAAATGGTAGTACAAATTCGAACGATATTTATTTTGCTGAAATCTTCTGAAATTTGATCAAACTATAAAAAATTAGGTTGAATTTGGTTATACATGTTTTGTTCGTTGAACTAATATGCATTTCATGCTTAATTTAATTAATCAGTTCAGTCGTCAAAACATCTACAAAAAAAAAAACAAACGATGTACTTTTTTGTTAAGTATATGGTGAGCTAATTAAATGTAATCCAGGTTTATTATGGATGAGACTGAATTGGATGATGAAAATGGACGCAAGACTAAATCGGGCTAGCTAGTAAGTATACGAGGATCGATCAATAAGTACTTGTGGCTCAAGTTCTTTATTTTTTTTTTTAATTTTCATCGAAATCTCTTTTTAGGTCAATACACTTTTTCCAACGTTTCTTCCATTTCTTTAACCCCTCCAAAAATTCGATTTTCAAACTCTTCAAAATACGCTTCTGAATCGGCGATATCCTCCTCGTTTGAGTTAAAAAAAAATCCTCAAAAGTATGTTTTCATGTTGAGGAACAGAGAGAAATCGCATTGGGAGCCAGGTTGGGCGATTACGGTGGGTACGGTAGCCGTAGCACAGTTTATGCAATTTGGCCGCGATAATTCCGCCTAGCAATTTCGGCAATCGCGGAAAAATTGATTAAGATATTAATACTTTAATTGTAGTGAAACGAGATAAATTGAGTCCCTATACTTAAACTGATCGCCATTTTAGCGGTAATGCAAATTACCAAATAATTCCAGAGTACAGGACTATTCGGTTCGAACATCCTTTGTTGTAACTTTTTCTAAATCAATTCTTATAACCAACATGTAAAAATATCTTGAAAATTTCTTATGGATTAACAATTTTCTAGCCAATTCGTTCCAACCATATAGGGACTGGAATAAAATTTTAAAACTTCTCATGATTGGCTATAAAAAATAAATGAGGCTCGTTTATACATAAAATCAATTACAATTCAAATAATAATTAGGTTATAACTATTAGTTCAGACTTAGCTACCAATTTGAAAGGCACTGCAACTGAATTAAATTAGAAAAATCAAATCGATTTGTCCTTGGACCTCCAAAGAACTACACAAATTCATAATTTTTTGTACGTACATATTATAATTTATTTGAAATTCTGCCTGAGATTAAAAAATTAAAAAGTTAAGACGCCAAAGGATTTGATTCAAATTAAGCTTAGAAAATTGGTTTTTTTTTCAGATGTTTTGAACGTCTCACTGCGGTAGTACCAATTCCAAGTAGTTCCAGGACCTGGGAAACAATAGACCAATTTCACTAATAAGCATATTTTTCAAAGTTTTTGAGAAACTTATCAAACGCCGTATGTTGTCTTACTATAACAAATTACTATTTATTGTAAACCATTTGGTGTTAGAATTAGCAAATCAACAGAGAAAGCTATATTTTAAATATTTGAGCGGTATGTATTTAGCCCTCAACATTTCAGAAAAACTTCAAAATTGGAAATCATTTGATATCACCAACCATGATCAACGCCTAACCAAAATAGTCAACATCAGTTTTAGAGGTAAGATTTTAGATCGGTTTTCATCTTACCTCAAAAATCGTCAAAAAGTAGTGCAAATTTGGGAACCAACTAGTTATACCGATCATCTGCAATTCGGAGATCAGTTGTTGGACCAATACTATTTTTGGTTTATTTTAAACTCAATTTTTGATTTTGATCAGAAAGTTTGTCCCACTTTTTTGACCTTTAGTTAGTGAGAAAACCAGGCTTATGTACTTTGGTAGAAGTGATACTGTGAGATCGACGAATACTTTTAAGTTCCACGTGTGTAATTGTAATAATAATCTTTAAATGTGAAAATGTGTTGAAATGGTTAGGCCGAACAATTGATAGCCAGTTAAGTTGGAGCGTCCACCTCATAAAATTTAATAAAAGTAAATAGCAGAATGTTGTACAATTCGTCTCATTTATCGTCATACAGTATAATACAAATTATTTCACGCGCCTGTGGAATAGATTGTTATGTATCAGGCGTGTCAGCTAATATTTTTGAGAGATTTACTTTTCCAAACAATATTTTTTCGCGATCTACTTTTTGATTTCCAAAGTATGATAAAGGTGGATTCAAGTATGCTGATCATTTTATTCTCGATTTCGAATGGTCAAAATTAATCAATTTAAAAAATCGACTAGTTGATCGCGAACGGACACTTATTGATAATATTAGTGATCGGATAGATTCGTTGGTATAAAAAATGTTAAACTAATTTACCATAGTTCAAGAACGTAACGTATACGGTTCTCTCTTTATCGTGAACTTAATTTACCTCCATTAAAATATTTGTTTGAGTTTAAAGTATTTTTTATTCGCAGTACAAGTTTTTTACAATCGGTGTGGTCATTCATATGATACACGAAACAAAACATGTTTATTGGTTTACATTGCGTTAAAGAAAAATATAGAAAATTGTATTAACCCTTATTGGTTTTATCGGACACATACAACAACTAACAACTGATCGCAACCAATTGTTCAAAAAGGAAGTTCGCTGCAACTGGGCTGTGACAATTCTGGATCGCAGTTTCGACTATATAGGCAATCGCGGCATCTATCGGGCCGGCACCTACGGCCTCTGCCACTTTTCGCACTTTAGTTCGGCCATGAGCGAGAATTATTTCTTTTCAACAATTTCTTCGGTAACAAGCTAAACGACCATGTATCAATTCGTTTAACTAATATTTCACGGTTGTCATAGATGGCAAAGGGTTGCCATAGACAGCATCCAACTTCGCTTTTATTCCTTCGCATGCTTTTCCATCCAATAAAAAGTGAATTACGGATCGATTTTATTGAGACTGTTTGTTCATTGAAATATTTTCAAACAACATATTTTTTAACTATGCTAAACGGCTCAGTGGTTAAAGTTTTGGTGTTTAGATTGGGAGGTACCGAATTCAAATCCCGATAGGGTCAGGATGCATCACGGATTTTTTATCATCAGAATTAACACAACTTGCATGCTAGTACTACAGGCTGGCATGGAGCTATGCAATATGTGTTGATTGTTCTACGAAAATAGCTGTATGTACTCGATTTGGCAGGCGACTGCGTAAGGTAAGGAAGCGAAGCGAACGGCGAAAGAGTTGGGTTGATTGCAAAAATTAAATAATAAAATAAAATTTACTTTTCTGGTCTGGTTTATTAATCTTGCTCCAGATTTATTTTCTTTTAAAAAATAAGCATGTATTGAAATCGGTTCACCGGAGGAAATAGAAGTTTTTCACTTTTGCTAATAATTTGAAAATTATATCATTCATAAGCAAAACAAGTAAGAACTAATCGAAATTAAAATTAAATTTGCAGCAATTCCGGTCCAAATCAGTTTTCCAAAATATTAGCGGAAATGGCGATTGACAGCTTTGTTTTTTGCAGCAATTTTCAAAAGTATACAAAAGAAAGATTCTCAATTATATTTACAACAATTCAGGTCCAGAAACGTTTTACCAAAAATTGGCGGAAAACGACGTTTTTGACTAAAATCTTTTTATCAATAATAATTGAAAGAATCAAGTCAACCAATTTGACCTACATAGGTCCACCATATGAGCTATCTTGTTTTTTGCAAATATTTTAAAAAATATAAAGCGTTTTTGGAAGAAACGATGCAAAAGAAAAAGACTGTAGATTTAATTTGAAACAAAATTAGTTTAGATTAAAATGATCTAATAGCTTAATATAGCAATGCATGTCCTATCGAGTTGAAAGATCATCGAAGACACATCGTTAGTAAGTAAATGGGGAATAGCAGTAATGTCATTGAAAATTACGTTCACATAACAACTATAAAAAGCATTTTATCCAGCCACATCGCTCGTTCTATTCACGTAACAATCTCATTAGCTCACCTGCACCAGGGATAGTAGCGGGCACAGGTAAACTCAGGATTTATTTAAAAATTGGATCAGCAAATACATTTACAATCATTTAACATCGCGTAAAAAGATAACCAGGTATTCTGGAATGCTCGTAGCATTTTGCAATAAAACTACAAATCTTTTTAACTTTATTACAGTCTTGAATATATATACTATCGACTTGATCGAGATAGAGCCATAGCCGGTGTCAAGGCCATTTTGGTTTGGAAAGAGATTGTGCAAGAAATACTTTCTCAACGTAAAAGGGAAATGATGAAAATACAATTAGTTTGCATTAAAACTAAGAATCGCTATGAAATCTTATTCTCAGCATACTTTTCAAGATCTATGTTAGTGATCAGTTTTTAACGCACTTCAAATGCGATATTCGTTTACTCGCATCATCCAACCATCATGCAATTTTATCTGTGGTCTAGTTTCCTAAAGCTAGATAGCTCTTAGTATTGTAGTCGAGGTATACCTCTGGGGCATACGCTTTTATCTGTAATGTAAAAAAGCACTTTGACAACTGTTTATACTCAACAACGTAAATGACATGATATTTTCAAATTTAGTAATTTTGCTTATTCTAAGCATTTTTATATTTCTCTTTCTAAGAATTTTTATATTTCTTTTTCTACACGATAACTCACATGTAATATACTGATTGATAAGCAATTATTGTATTTGCATGTATTACATACATATAATAATTTATAAGATAGATATAAAATTATAATTGTTAATTATGCTTAAGTAAACAAAATTAATGTATAAATATATCAAAGAAAACTTAATAAACATCTCAGTTGTAAAACAAAAACCATTTAATCTATTTGTGAGCCCTCATCAGTGGTAAGCCACAAATATTAAATACTACAACGACAAGAACATTGGCCCTTCGAGCTAAAAAGAACAGCGCTTAGAGATACAGCGCTTACATAACATACAACATAAAAACGTATTTAAAATTAATCTACAAAAAAAAACATGGATACCGTAAAAGCTTTGTGTAAACAAACACAAACCGGTAAATTAATTAACCAATTAAAAACAAACATCAAAAAAGATGGAGCTGCCAGAAAAACCAAACAACTTTGTGTAAACAAACACAAACCGGTAAATTAATTAACCAATTAAAAACAAACATCAAAAAAGATGGAGCTGCCAGAAAAACCAAACGATATTGTGACGAAAGACTCACAAATTTGCAGCTACTCTTCGATAAATTTTCAACCACCGATGCTTCATTAGTAGTCACTCTTCCAGAGGATCATCCGTATGTTAAACAACATTTCTTCGATCAAGTCAAACAAGCGTTCGAAGAAACAAAAAAATACTACTAGAAGCCAGAAAAAATACAGCAGGAGATGATCGGGATACGGATTGGGACAAACACGTCGCAGATGCGTCATCATATATACTAGCAGATGAGCAACAACAAGGCTAATCTGACCATAAGGTGGTACAAGTAGACGATCAACAACAGCAGAGGCGTTATGAAATACAACACGCCAAAGCTAAAATATTTCAAACAAATATTAACACCATACATCAAATCAAAGATGCGGTGCAGCACTCAAGAACGTATTACGAGTTGAAGATCAAACTACTAACCGATTTATGGATATCTCTTACCAACAATCATGAAGAGATTATTGGAAATGCGATTGATGGAGAGCTTGACAACGAATACTTTAGCCAAAAAACATACGAGAACCTACAGCAAGATTATGAATTTACAATCATCTATCTTCAAGGTCAAATAGAAAACGTTGCCAACAAAGATTCTTCGAAACAAAGTCAAAAAAGATCCTGCATCAAGCTTCCCAGGATTGAAATACCACACTTCTATGGGGATGACAAACAATGGACAAGCTTCCAAAATCTTTTCAACAAGACTATCCATTGCAATGATGATTTATCCAGTGAAGAAAAGATGCATTACCTATTATCAGTAATAGGAGGAGATCCAGCCAAGCTCATTAACCACCTCAATATATCGCAAGAAAACTATTCTACAGCTTGGAATATTTTATGCTCCAGATACGAGGATAAAAGGCTTCTGATCAATACTTACATCAACACAATTTTAGAACTACCAAATTTAAGTTCAGAATCCGCTCATGGTCTAAAACTATTACATGATAATGCACTGGAATGTTTGCAGGCCATCAAGAACAAAGGAATCAATACAGATTCTTGGGATGCTATCTTGTTGAACATCCTAATAAGAAAATTAGACAGGGAAACTCATCGATTATACGAGACGTCTTTGAAGAACCCGAAGGAAATTCAAACCATGAAAGATTTTCTAGCCTTTCTACAAGTAAGGTTTCAATCTTTGGGAGCACTATCCCGAGATAAATCGTATAAAAAAAGGAAGTAAACCAACAAACAAATTCATCTATTAAGACGGTAAATGTTGCAGTAGCCAGAAAACCCGATAAATGTAGCCTTTGTTGGGGAGAGCACAATCTACCAGAATGTAAAAAGTTCCAAAATTTACCATAAATCGAAAGAAGTAAGGCAGTATATTATAAACCAGTGTGCCGACGATGCTTGCTTCCAGAACACAAACTCCCTTGCAATAAAAGTTGTGAGTTATGCAAAGGTGCACATCACAGCCTACTGCATAGTAACAATAGTATGCGATCTGCATCAGAAAATATAAAACCAGCTAATACAAACGTACAAGTAACACATGCATGGAATCTCAAATGCATCTTACTGGGGACCGCCTTAGTGAATGCGTTTTCTGGTGCTCGCAATGAACTGATTCGTGTGCTAATAGATCCTGGGTCTCAAGCAACCTTCATTACAGAAGAAGCCTGCCAGAGATTAAAATTACCAAAAACCGCAGCGTATGCAGAAGTCACAGGCATGGCAAAAACCGAAGCAAGAGTGGCGAACTCAAAAGTCGAATTTACCTTGAAGCCAAGATTTCCATCCAAATTTAGCTTAGCCATAAAAGCATTAGTATTCAAAAACATAACGCAGGATATGCCAGAGCAGCCTCTAGACCCATGGAACTGGAAACACACCAAAAATCTGATGTGGGCTGATCCAACATTTTACAGTCCTGGCCCAATCGACTTATTATTGGGCGCGGACTATTATGGAGAAATTTTAATGAGTAATATAGCAAAGGCATCATCTGACGAACCGATAGCCCAACAAACCAAACTAGGTTGGATATTCTTAGGCCATGCCTCAGTCGATTGTCACAATTCAACAGTAATACAATCAATGACAACAAGAGCAGTTGATATAGATAAACAATTGAGAAGCTTCTGGGAAATAGAGGAGGTGCCACGTAAACGAGCATTCACCAAAGAAGAACTAGAGTGTGAAAAAATATTCGCGACCAGTCTCAAATCTGGCCGCTACGTAGTCAAGATTCCTTTTGACATTGAGTTATATTCTGCCAACCCACTGGGATGCTCAAAAAGGGTTGCCATGGCGCGTTTGATACAAGTAGAAAAACGACTTGCTAAAAATCCAAATCTTAGCATTCAATACAAGAAGTTCATGGATGAATATATCGCTTTGGGACACATGAAAGTTGCTGAAACAGTTACTGAGACTGGTTACTATTACCTGCCGCATCATGCAGTTCTGAAGGATTCGAGCACAACTACAAAATTGAGGGTAGTTTTCGATGGCTCTGCCAAAACCACAACTGGAATATCGTTAAACGACGTAATGTTGACGGGCCCTACTCTTCAACAGGATTTATTATCCATATTGTTAAGGTGGCGGAAGCATAAATACGTCCATATGAACAGCAGCAGCAACTTATTTAGCGGTGAAGTCACTACGACAGCTGGCCATCGATGAACAACCAAACTATCCTATAGCGTCCAACGTAGTTTTAAAGGATTTCTACGTGGATGACCTAATTTCTGGACAAAACACACTAGAAGAAGCCTTACTCAGCCAAAAACAAACCATTGATTTACTGAATTGCGGTGGATTTACGTTAAGAAAATGGGAAACAAACAGCACAGTCCTCTTGAAATCCATACCAGTGTATCTAAGGAATCAAAATCGATTGGAATTCAAGCTTGATGACACAATTAAAACTCTTGGACTACACTGGAATCCAGCAACAGATACATTCGGTTTCATTGTCACTCAATCCGCGCCTGGCAAGCCTACCAAACGAAACCTACTTTCGGATAGTGCAAAACTTTTTGATCCATTAGGCTGGCTGGCACCCATAACAGTTGTAGCTAAACTGATGATGCAAGAAATTTGGCTAGCAGGCCTATCTTGGGACGAAGAACTTCCGTCACACATATCAACAAAATGGCAGGAATTTAAAAATTCTTTACCTCTCCTGGAAGAAATATCTATTCCACGTTGGATCCATTTTGAGTATAACAATATAACAGAACTTCATGGTTTCTGCGACGCCTCAGAAAAGGCCTATGCTGCTGCCGTTTACATCAAATCTACAAATTCAGAAGGCATTACTATAGTGATTCTTCTCGCATCAAAAACAAAGGTTGCACCGATTAAAAACTTACTTTCACTACCTCGTCTTGAGCTTTGTAGAGCGTTGCTGCTCACTAAACTAATGCACCAAATTAAAGAAGCAATGCAACTTCCGGAAACAACTTCGTTCTTTTGGACCGACTCAATGATCACTTTATGTTGGATTCGAGGGCGTCCTCATAAATATAAAACTTTCGTGGCCAACCGAATATCGGAAATTCAAACATACTCGAGTCCATCACAATGGCATCATGTTGAATCAACCGACAATCCAGCAGACTGCGCATCAAGAGGGACCAGTCCGAAAGAACTAAAGAACAACAATTTATGGTGGACGGGTCCAGATTGGCTACAATTTCCAACCGAATGTTGGCCACAACAAACTACTACCCAAGAGGAAGCTACTTTGGAAACTAAACAATTGGTTACACTTGCAACATCAACAACTGCAGTCAATCCGTTTGCACAGATTATAGAACGATTTTCAAACATGAACAAAATAATTCGCGTTGTCGGCTTCTGTCGACGATTTATAAAAAAATGTTTGAAAAAACCAGGTTAGCGGATCGCCAACTTTACTTTCTGCTGAAGAACTTAATGAATCCTACGACGAACTAGTCAGAATAATTCAACATGCGAAGTTCCAGAACGAAATCATGCAAATTAACAAAGAAGGCTCAATATCAAGAAAAAGCAAGCTCTTCTCGCTTAATCCATTTATTGATGAACATAAAATACTAAGAATAGGAGGAAGAATAACTAATTGTAACCTGAGCTATGATACCCGTCATCCAAAGATACTGCCTCAACTTAACAAGGCACTTCAAGATATAAAACAGCATATGCCTCCAGACGTTCTGCTGCCCTCGCAAAATGAAAACTATGAATTATTGAGCCTGTATCAAATCATATCATGCAGAGAAAAATTAAGTGGTCAATATTTAATTTTATAATTAAAAATTCCATTGATGAACACGGCGAAATATCAAGTATTTAAACCTCTTCCTACAATCGAAGGCGTCTTCATTCAAGCATCAATGGACTATTTGGTTACCTCCATATATCGTGACGAATATTACATGATGACAAGGGACGAGTTCAACCATTGCAAGCATAGCAACAGTGAGTATATTTGTATGTTGCTACATCCCATTCATTCCGCATACAACAACAATTCTATATGTGAATTAGACTTATTGGCTTCACAACAACCATTCAACTGCCACATTGTAAAAAGGATATCGCAAAATCCAAGAGATACATGGATAAAGTTGAGAAACAATAAGTGGATTTTCTCAATTGACCAGGAGCGGCAGGCTACTATAGCCTGTGATGGAGATTTCGTAGCAGTATCACTACCACGCAATGGAATAATTTCTCTTAAAGGCGGATGCACTTTAAAAGAAGGGTCAATTTTTCTAAAAAGTTATAAAATCTACAAGGAAACCGTAATTGACTCGTCATATCTACCGAAAGTCAACCTATCAATGAAGTGGATGGATAGGCGTACAAACTACTCAATTCAATTGGAAAACTCAACCTTGGTGGATGACATAACTGAGCAGCACAAGCGAATACAACAGATATACAAGAAGAGCAGCTCCCAGTATCACACCATGACATTCGTCATTATTTTGTTCTCTATGCAATTATTGCCTTTAGCATAATCGCCTTTATTATTTACAAATGCCGAACCAAAAGGAGACCTCCACCGAACGAAGCTATAACTTAGAAAGCTAGGCCCGGGAGAATGTTTATACTCAACAACGTAAATGACATGATATTTTCAAATTTAGTAATTTTGCTTATTCTAAGCATTTTTATATTTCTCTTTCTAAGAATTTTTATATTTCTTTTTCTACAATTAAATATAATGCGTGTAACACGATAGCTCACATGTAATATACTGATTGATAAGCAATTATTGTATTTACATGCATTACATACATATAATAATTTATATAAGATAGATATAAAATTATAATTGTTAATTATGTTTAAGTAAACAAAATTAATGTATAAATATCAAAGAAAACTTAATAAACAGCTCAGTTGTAAAACAAAAACCATTTAATCTATTTGTAAGCCCTCATCAGTGGTAAGCCACAAATATTAAATACTACAACGACAAGAACATCCTACATCCTCCATCTAACAAGTATTGCCTATATTGTCTGCAAGTAAATTGCATTTTACGATCACCGTTACTTTAACTATTGGATTACATACCAAAGTACCGATTTTGTTTGAAAACTGAAACTTGAGAGTTGTAAGTTTTTCTGCTGTTTCGCACGCACAAAATTAATATTGTTGTGATTCATATAAATAATAATTAAATTTTATATTTACTTCTAGTGTGCGGATGAAATAACAGAAAAACTCGTCACTTTCAATTCGTGATTTTTTTCGTATTTTCGAACAAAATACGAAATAGAATTACAGAATTCTCCTCAGATCAGGAAGATGATCAATATGATATTGTGTATACTTCAACTGGAAGGATAATACCTAATCACTTTCAAGGGTTCTTTACTTAAAAGTAAAACAAATTACATATCCCGCCACCAAACAATAATAATACTAAATGTACAACCAACCAAAAGAAATGCGACATAATTCCCAAAACATATGTAGACCCAACTATACGTTGATTTCTGCGACTCTGGAATTATCTTGTACACAAAATTTAACGAAATTCTCATTAAAATATCTTAATCTCCTGGAATTTATCAAATTAGTAATACAATTTTAAAGCACCTTCCTCGAAATTCAAGCGTCTTGTATATTTCTTATTTAAATTTTCAATGGCTGTTTTAATCTTCAATATTTTTCTAATCAATGCAAGCACGCTATAGTCATTCCGATCTTTAAACCAAATAAGCCACCATCTAGCCCCGACATCTGTCGCCAAATTTCTTTACTAAATTGATTAAGTAAAATATTCTAGACAATTATTTTAGAACTGGTTAAACGGTTGCATTCTCATATCAACCAAAAGTCGAGAATTTCAGGCGGACAATATTGTTTTTGACCAGGATACTAAATCTGGCATAAACTCGCTCGAATATCTTCTATAATTAAAGACATTTTGTAATACAAAAAATTAGTTGTGGTGTTACATTGGCATGGCCTTTGACGTTATGTGACACGATGAACTTTTCACAAATTAGTTAAATTGAGATTTCATAAATTTTTTATTGTACTACTTGCTTCGTACTATAAAAAAGCTCATTTTATATAAATATACACAATTCTTAAGGCAACATTTTCATGATACCATCTGGAGTTCTGCAAAATGTGTATGCGCCCTATTGTCGACGACACGGCTGTCATGACTGACATTGACTTACTTTTTATGTATTTATTACTAACTTTACTTTACATATCTGGTTACATTAAAAATATTCTTAAATTCATTTCTAGACAGATTAAAGTCAAAAGCCGGCCGCACATTATTAAAGTAAGTTGAAGAATGATAAATCGGCTCACATTTACCGTTATAGTTTTGCCTACAAAGCGGCTATTTCATTCGGAAACCTTTATCGCGTAGCACACGTATGGAGTATATATATCAAGGAAACTCAAAATTTCTGAATAATTGATTTTAGATCGATACGCGAGTATGAAAGCAGGGACATTCGCCTCTCTAAACAACTTTCGTATTGCATTCATTAAAAATCACTTCTTAACCCTCTCTATGCGATCTGATTAGTTAAATTATTATAAAACGAATTTTTTATGATAACACCATATTCCAACAATGACCGAACAAAAGAGACATATACAGTTTAAATCAATTAAGGATCATGGAAACCCTCAGAAAACCTTTTAACAAATTTCAAGCATAGAATTTGTTTTAGAAATGCAACCTTCAACATGTTCATGAAACGATAAATTCGAGGTAAAGGTTATACCTTAATCTTTAAAAGTATCAACACTTTTAATAATACAACAATCAAAACTATAATTGTAACTAGTGGATAAGAGTACCCGTGTGTAAGACATTGTTTTGCATTTGGAGATGTTTAGAATCGATCTATATCAATTGCCAACAAGGTTTGTGTCTGTAGAAGATGTGAACTTTTTCATTCGTAAAATCTCAAAGAAAGAATTTTATGGCATACACACATTTTCTATTTACTTGCGAAAGTCCAAAAACTTTCAATTTAATTCCAACTTCATTGATCTGAAATATATAAATTGACATTTAATTTAACACGACGTTTTACAAAACAATTCAAAACAGAAAAAATATCCTTTTTGGAATTTCCCAGCAAGTAGAAAGGAGCTGCCAAAAGCGCCTCCGTATACATTTGTAGAGATCAATCAATGTCCACCTTTTCTTTCTTCTGTTTTGGTTAAACATTAAACATTAAAAAAAGCAGTTTAGTCTTAGCAACGCAAATTTCACCAGTAAGTACAGCAAGTCACATTCAAAACATTCAAGTTTCGCTAAAGAAAAATCACTGCTCCAGGCGCTAATAAAAAACACGACTATTGTTTATGTTGAGCACAATTACAATTGTTTAACATTATAAATTAAAATATTGTAAAAAATTTAAAAATATTAAAAAGTAAATGAAGTATTTAATTCACGATAATAATACAGAACAACGTCAAATATCAAGAATTGATCAACTATCATCTATAACAAGTTAGTAATTTTCAAAAAGGTTTCCTTACAATAAGAATTATTGAAGAGAAACCATTATTAATTATGGTTGTCGACTGATCTTCTTTAAGTGAATAGAATCTAAATATTTAGAAAGAGCGATTTTCAGTGGAGTAATGTACACTTCCTTGCAAAACTTTACTAGGTACGATTGTAAGGTTTTTTAATATTCTTCGTTGTATTTTGCTAAGTTAACTATAATAAATTATCATAAGTAAACACGTGATTAGTCTATAAATAATTACTGCTCACAGCAAAAGATTAACAGTCATAAATATTAAGAAAGTAGATAAGAACAAGAATCGTAATTACAAATCAAGATATTTTCGCATAAAATTTATACTCTAATTAACTTTCTTCATTAAATTTTAGTACTTACAAAATAACGAAGCAACAAACAACACAAAACAAGCACCATTCCAAGATTTTTTTTCGCAGTTATAACGTCTCCCGTATATATTTATATTCATTTTCTTCGTGAGATTCGCTCTTTTTATGTTTTCATATATAAACAGCAACAAACTCCAACCAAATTTAGAATTATAATAATTTTTAAGTTTTAAAAAAACATAATATTATCGTAACCATTATTTTTGTTACTTTTCCGAAAATAAAGCTCAAGTAATCTCTTTCCCAAGCACAGAGCAAAAATGTAAAGAAAAATGTTGAAAATGAATCACCCCAATATTCCTATACTTGTGCTTATTTTTCATCTACTTGTTTAGTGTTGGTGTTGTTCTGCTGCTGTGTTAATACAATATAAGCATAAAGTGTGAAAAGCTTTTTTTTTGCTCGCCGCAATTCAAATAATTATAATTTTCATGTTATTTGAAAATTTTCATTGGAAAATCTTTTTGTACCATTTTCTTTTTATATTCATCTTAAAGCTTTCTCATACTTTTTTTTTAATAATATTTGATGATGATGATGAGGTACACTAACTGTTTTGTTAAAAATTGTTGAGTGTATTTTTGGTAATGAAAAGGATTTTCTTTTTAATGGATATATAGAAATGAAACAAAAGCCTATACGTATAAGGTAAAAGTAGAATAAATGTGTAAACAAAATATGTGTGTGCGTGTGTGTGTACACACAAAGCAAGAAATGAAAAATAAAAAGAATTTTTCAAATTAATTTTTATTTTTTTGTGATTTCTTTTTTTTTTTTTTTTTGGATGAGCTTTCTGTTATTAATTTTTGTATACATGGTTGCTTGGTTCAGCTTTATTGTTTCAACCTCGTTATATACTTGTATCTTAAAATGTTAATTTAGCTATATACATAAACATAAAAAGTGGTTTGTGGTACAAACATGAAACGATCAATAGTGAGAGAGAGCTTTAAAAACTTAAGCACCGATATACTTTAACATTTTTTAATCAACTGTGTATATAGTACTCAAAAAATGTAATTTATTTTCGTGAACTCTCATGCGAGTTTTAAATTTCACAAGAAAATTGAAAATTAGAATTTTAGCTGGTTTTGCCAAATACATTGGTAAGATACTATATTTATTGTGTTGTGTTTATATATAACCGTTTCGTATTATAAAAATGATAAGGATAAAAGCTTTAAAAATGGGAAATGTATTTAAATATAAAATCTTACCTTTTTTTAGAACAAATCCACATGGATGATCAAAAAGAAAATCACGGAAATAATTACAATCTGGATCAATACCAGGTTCTTTGCACAGGCATGTCGGCCGAAAGAATGGAAATGCCTGTAGCGTACGAAGTGCAGCTTGGCATTTTGTGACCGTCACTGTGCTGCAAGACACTAAAAAGAAACAAATGTAAGACATAATTAGTAAAAATAATTTTATTTATTTATTTTTTGTTATTGTTCAATACAAAAAAGTTATGTGTAAAAAAAGTGAATTTGAATTTTAAAGACGATAACGGCGTTGAGCTTTGGTATTTTTACTTTCTCCAGTTGCTCTTTTCTCACACAACCAACAACATCAATTTCCGTGACGTTATCCACTTGTACAACAGTGCTGTTTATTTTGCATCTATGGGAGCTAAAATCGTAGTACTTATGAACGTCATGCTTACGTGTCCAACAATAATGGAAAACCTTACCACAGAACACCTTATACAAAGCCATAAGATACCCAGTCCCTGAAATTCGCTATTTAAAATTTTTTCGCAATTATACCAATGCTGTTTTCTCTTAAAATTACCTAAACATTTTTTAAGCTCCATTCCTGTAATTCTCAGTCAAATAGAAAAGATTGGGAAATTTTAAATTAAGCGGCGTTTAAATTGGATCAAAACATGTCCTAGTTTTTGTACAAACAACGATAAATTCAAATGAAAAATATTAAAAATCGAGAAAGCTACATCACTTTCCATAAATAAGTTTCACTTTATTTCGTAGTCAGGTTGACAGTCTAAATACTAGGATCCACCAAATTTCGCCATAAAAACATTAAAAAAATTGTCTCTCCAATTTACCAAGGGGTACCTCTACGTATACTACTTCCTGTTTTTCTGCCATAAAATCACCTGCAAATATGTTAATCTCAATTTTTTTGAAAATCTTAGTCAACTGCGAAAGGTTAGGTTATTTTGACTAAAGCGGCGTTTAAATTGGATCAGAATAGTGTCCAGTTTTCCTATAAAGAACTATTGAAATTTTGATAAATGATAAAAATCGAGATACCCCACTTTCCATAAATAATTTTTATATTATTTAGTAGCAGATTGACAGGCTAAACACTAAGAACCATAAGCCATCTAGCTCTGCTATAAAAATTATATGTTCTTTATAGGAGAACTGGGAAATATTCTGATACAATTTAAACGCCGTTCTATTTAAAATTAACTAAACTTTTGAGTTTACTGCAATTTGATGAACAAAAAAAAAACAGCAAGGGGTACGTACCCCTTGGTAAGCTGGGGAATTTTTTTTAATTTTTTTAATCCAGAAATAGATGGCTTATGGTTCCTTGTGTTTAGACTGCTAAACTGAATAAGACATAATTTGGAGATTATTTATGGGAAGTGGGGTTTCCGATTTATTATTATTTTTATAATTGATCAAAATTTCAATCGTTGTTTGAAGAAAAATAGGGCAATTTTCTGATCTTAAAATCTCAATTTACACGCCGCTATATTCAAAATAACCAAACCTTTCGCAGTTGGCTAAAAATTCCAAGAACAGAAATTAAAAAATGTTTAGTGGTGTATCTGTGTACCTCTTAAAATATTTGCAAAAAATTGTTATATTTTTAATGGCAAAATTAGATGGTTGATGGTTCGTGTTACAACTGCCAAATTGACTAAGAAATTTCATTATTTATGGAAAGTGCGGTATTTTGGTTTGAATTTTGATTACTTATCAAAATTTTAATAGTCCATTATATAGGAAAACTAGAAAATGTCAGAATGCTTTAGGTCAAAGCGGCACTCACATCGTTTCTTCAAAATATCTCTAACCCAATTATGAGAGCGGGCCAGTTGACGCAGCAATGGTTGGTGGACTCTTTCATTCAGGTTGAAGCCAGCAGATTGAAAAACATTAGAGCAAACCAAAAGAGCCGTGCAGATCCAATATAAAGTACTTGCCAACCACGTCGCAACTGGAAAGAAAATATTGCAGCTGGAATTCCAGTCATTCTCTCAACGAGTTTTGAAGGATGTGCGAGGTCAAATCCAAATTCGGAAGAAACTAACAACAGCTGTGCATTGGACGAGGGCCCAGCAAATCATGTAGACTTGGTAGCACGAGTATTCAAAATCAAATTAAAAGCTTTGATGACGTCTCCATCTGAAAATAAATTAAACATAACCGAAACGTGGTATGCATATGGAAAACGACCATTGCTAAAATAAATTTCCCAAGCCCTCTACAGAAGTATCTTTGCCCAATGTCAACGGTTATTTGTTGTATCGTCGGCGCAGCAGTGATGCTCGAGCAACAATTAGAGGCGTTGTGATAGCGAATTGAAATGTTGTTACATGCAATCCGTATTTGCTTTTCAAATCCAACGGACACATCAACGTTGTAGTCGCCATCATATCAAGCGGCCAACTTGAACTTTACTACAATTAGATTACAAACTTCATCAATATTGGTTTGGTCAGTGCACCCGAAGCAATTTGGTGACTTCTTGAATCGAACACCAGTGGAATTATCAACCAAACCAACAAAGAACTGTTTTCCAAGGACATGGAAAAGAGGTTTAACTAGCAGTATCTACTGTTCAAAACATGCTTGAATCATGGGTCGAGCTCAACGCAAACAATGACCACAAAATCAGTATCTCTATACACTGAGATTTCACACACCACTTCAGATACCCTAGAGGTATATGGAAAGAACGTCGCCGAGGAGGAGGAAAGTTCGTTGCTTGAATATAGTTCGTCAGCACTAAAGATGAAGAAGTTATACTTGACACTTATGCTGCTTCATGTTCGAGGTGAAAACTGCTTTAAGGCCCTACATTCGAAAACACCAGCCATTATGCGCAGAGTTCCTCGCTGAAATAAAAAATTGGATAGCTGCGCTTGGTAAAAGCCGTCATTTTTCAGATGCAAAAACTCCGATACACATTCCCTTACGTCTGTATAATATAGTATATTCTAATTTCAAATAACCATTCCGACGACAATTCCATCCCGTTGGCGTTTCACGATCTTCTATATCGTGCTTAAACAGCAATGACTTTCGTTCATTTTGTTTGGACTCTCTTACTTAACCGGAGGTATGCTAAAAATTCAACTTTACGAATAATGTCAAGAATGCGACATAGCCAAAGAGCGAATTGTAGTGATAAACGACAAGCTAATCGATGCTTTTGGAAAACCAATTCGACGGTCCTGGTGGTTCAGAGAAAACATTCCTCTAACACTACATTGAAGGCAGTTGTGCGAGGTTAAGGACAAACTGTTTGCGTCACAGGATTTGCTGGGACGTTACTAAAAATAACCCGAACAGTGCACAGTAGATTTAAACTGCTTGTGTCAATTCTATCATCAGTGGCATCGATACGCTTGAAATTAGTATAAGCAAAAAATCTTCGAACGGCTTCATTCGCCGTCCTCGATGAAATCACAATGCCTAACATAGACGACTTTTGCCGCAAATATTTCTGATGATTTTTAATGACGAACAAATTTTTGCAGTCCTGTACTTGTACAATCTGTCACCACACCATCAGGTATGCTGCCACATAATTTTCTTTTGAAGCCTGCCTTCATAAATGATGCTACGCAATCTCTATGGTAAAAAGGTGTCAGAAGAACTTAATCACTGCTGAAATGATCTCCGAATGCAATCGTGGAGACAACTTTTGATTTCTCGACGAAATTTTCAACCAACAGATACACATTTGCAGTTTGTTTTGAAGCTAAGACAATTTCTGATGATCCCAGTAAACGCAATCTCTCGATCAGTCGCAATCAGCTTTGATCGAGAAAGGGATCACGAAAAATCCGAAATTAGGGCATTTGCTTGATGATGATCGATAATTTACGCTCCATAGTTTCGAACGAAGTATTTCAAAATGGTGAAACCTGCAGTAGGCCGTGTATTTAATGTTCTGAAAAGCATTAAAATCTGCTACAATTTTCAATTTTTCCCAGTTAAAAGTTTTGTGGTAAACAAAAACTTAAAATTTTAAATTTTAATGCGTTTTTCCTTTTTTTGCAAACACACACCTATAGTAGATAACGTGCATTACTTAACCGGTTTAGATACTGCCATAAAAGATTGGAAACGTATTTTGTCCATATTTATTTTATAATTTAATATCAGGGATAAGAAGACGAGGATTCATTAGAAGAGGTTCATTATACGAGGCAATTTGTTTATCTTTAAGTAATTATAAAAGTTTGGGCCTGTAAATTTTTTATTCCAAAATTTACTTCTAAATTTCGGGGGCGACGGGTGATTTTTTAGTTTTAATACGTTAGAACCAGGAAATTCTTCTACAAAACCGTGAAAATATTAATTTAGACACAACTAATGCGAGCGAAGAAAAAGTTTTTTAAGTCATTTGAAGTTTATTATTGTAAACTTCAATTGACTTGAAGAACAACTTCTTCTTCATTCACATTAGTTCCCAAAAGCTCCAGTATCGGGGCATTCCATATTGACGCAGCAGCTATAATCTAATTATTTCTCTCAATTTTATGAAGAAAAATTGAAGTAAGCTTCGATGTGGTTTATAAATAATTCGTTTCTTGAAACCAACTTTCCGTATGGAAAACGACAAGTGTAGTTCGAGTGCTTAACGATGAGGGGAACTTGAACTTACAAAATAAAACCAATATCTATTTTAGCTTCAGTTAGAAAAGTATCTGAAAAAGTAGTAGTTAATCGACTAACGCAGTTTTTGAAAATGGCAGCAAGAATCTGATTGTAAATTTCATATTTTTGGATTTAACGAAAAATTATTCGGTAGATCATGATATGTTGCTCGCTATATTTCATGGGCTAAAGCTTGACCCAATACATGTACAATGGATGCGGTCATATCAAGGCTTATTCTCAAGTTATGGCAACTGGTTAGACAGACACTAACAAATATTCCTCAGCTATAAACTTTCCCTATAAAAATTGATTTCAAACTAGAAATGCTTCATTATTCTGATGTCCATTCCTATATACGACGAGACAATAAGCTCATTTATGGGAATTGGGGGTGGAAATTGTGGTAAGAGGTAGTAGACCAAAAAACAAATTGCGTAACGCTTATAATTAATTTATTCAATAAACAATAAAATATTTAAATTTTGCAAGTTTAATAGTTTTTGTCGTTTGCACTTGAGGGTTGTTTGCATTGGGGGTAGAATTTGCACTAAGGAGCAGCATCTCAAAAATCAAACGACAATTATTTCGCGAGCTCATAAATCAATATTTCACATCCTTTAGTAAACTATAAATAAGCGTCGTTAGATTTTTCAGGTGCTCCCTTATAACACGAATTTCACCCCCAATTTCTAATTCAAAGCAAACTCAAGAGCAAACAAAAAATTCTTCTAAAATTAGAAAAATTAAATATTTCAACGATAATGTAAAGAAATTTATTAGCTCGAGAAATACGTGTGGTTTGGGGTTTGAGCTGCTATAAGTTCACGAAATAATCGCGGTTTATTTTTTTTTTCCAGAAGTACTGATTTATAAGCTCACGAAATACGAGTTGTTTTTTTTTTGAGCTGCTATATCCCTTAGTACGAAAACGGTCCTTAATTTGTCAAGTTGACAAATTGCTGAACAACAATTATTTTTATGCCGGATATGAAATATTGATTTATAAGTCGCACCAAATAGGTAGAGCTTGATTTTTGAGATACTACCCCTTAATAAAAAATCTTTCCTCAATTTCTCAAGAGCAACGGTCATTTGTTTTATAATTGTTGTGTTGATTTAAGAGATTGTGAAATACGTGCATATCGAGTAAGAAGTATCGCTTTGAGAGCTCACCAATTACGTACAGTTTGATTTATGGCTACTAATTTTAAGCACGAATATCCCCCTGAATTTCATAAATGCACATGAAAAAGTATTTTAAAATTGAAAATATTAAATATTTTAATATCAAATGTGATGTATAAATATGCCGTCAGATTTTTGAAGTGCTAATTGTAAGTATGAATAAAAACCCAAATTTCTTAAGTGAAAATTGTTTGGAAATTTGCAAAAAATTTTTTATTTAATCGGGTATATGAACATAATCGATTTATCAGCTTACTCAATACGTATAGTTTAATAAGACCAACACTTGGCTAGTAAATAAAAAATAAAAGTTATCTTGAATTAAAATCAGCCCATTAATTGTTATCAGCCCCCACTACATTTATTTGTCTTCCCGGAAACCTGATCGTGTTCATCATTTTTGATTTGCAAATTTCGAGAGCTCATAACTAGCTCATAAAAATGATCTAATTCTTTCCAATTTTTGAAGGTAGCGGGCCAGTTCACTGATCTGAATTCAAATTAGTGAACTCATGAAGCTGCTTTACATATATTTACATTATACAGAAAGTGAACCTTTCCGTCCAATCCTGTTGTCATATATATGAATTAGAGCTTTACTCAGAATATAAAATATATTTTATTTACATTTTATTTGAAAAAGGCCAACAGTGTACTCTATTTTGTTGTAAAATATTTATTACATAATTACAGTCACATTGTTACATGCAGGAAGTAAATATTATTGATTATTTAGCAAAATTTTATAGAATAACAATATACATAAAAAGATTTTTTATCAAATGATTAGTCTAGCATCTTTCACAATATTTACACAAAATAGCTTGAAACAACACGGTTTAAAAATTTCTTACCAGAATTGGATTATTCTCCTGATGTAAGTAACAAATTTGTAAATCTGGTTCATACCGAGAAATTAGACGAATTATTAAATTTACCTACAAAAGAACAGTTGTAGTGGATTTTTATATCACAAAATATTATTCAGAATTAAGAAGTTTTAGTATATAGTATCAGTAAAGAACAATCAATGGCTAAAGATACAGAGGAAAATGATGGTCAGTACTGAAAAACAAGGAAATAAGTTGTTCTCTTTGATACTCAGTTTTATTCCCATTTACATAAAGGGCAGGGGCATTAGTCAGTGGCCTTTTTTCCGGTAGATGGCTTTACATTAATATATCTCATCAACCATTTAACGTATCGGGTAATTCTTATCTGCTTTTGAAAGGTTACATTTTAACTTGCACTTTGACATGCAAAACATCACTCACTTCGGTGAAGTGAATAAAAAATTACAACATTTTAAACATGGAGATAAATAATAAAAAAATTCCATATCTTTTGCAATTTTATTACGACCATGGTAAAATCGCAGCTTAGGATTGCGAAAAAATCTGTGCTGTTTATGGAGAAGGTGTTTTATTATAATCAGCAGCAAAGAAATGATTGGCGTGCTTTCCTTCTGGAAATATGGATGTAAAAGATGCTGCATCTGGTCGACCAACCACTGGAAAAGTCAATGAAATCATGCAGAAAATTGAAGAAGACCGGCATATAAGCAGCCATGCAATTGGTAAAGAACTAAATATTGATCACAAAACAGTTTTAAAACATTTGAAAATGGCTGACGTTTGGGTACCCCAATTAAGAGTTAAAAATTTAATGAACCGAATTTCTATCTGCGAAACGCTGCTGAAATGGAACGAAATCGGGCCACTTTTAAAGCGAATGATTACTGGTGTTGAAAAGTGGCGATGACGTTGTGTGAAAAATATCATGGGCAAATCGAGGTGGAGCTTCCCAAACGGCATCAAAGCCAGGATTGACGCCAAGAAGAGCTTGGCTGACGTTACACCATCGGACTACCATTTGATCAGGTCCATGCAAAACCATCTCAACGGTTTTATATTTAATTCAAAAGTGGCCTGTGATAATAAGTTGTCTCGATTTTTCGAAACTAAACCACAAAAGTTCTACAGTGATGGGATCATGGTTCTACCAGAAAAATGGCAAAAGGTCATCGATGAAATGGCACATTTTAGTTTAATAAAGTTCATTTCGAATAAGGCAATGCCACCCAAAAAGGCAACGAACTATTTCCCCTACCTATTATTTTATTAGAACCAGAAAAGAAAAATTTGTAAATATATAGATCTAGAATTTGTAAATGGCATAAACCATTAATTGCTTACAAAATATCTAACATTGATTCCAGTATTATAACTCTGGCATTGACTGATTCATTTGGATTAGTATATACACATTTGGATTTAAAGGTGTGTCATTCTCTAATCACCGAGCTTCTAATTTAATTCATGTAGAAACTCGAGAAACTAAACAGGCTACAAATGTTTACAACAGAAAACCCAAAACGTCTAAAAAATCATTGAATTTTTTTCAGATGCATGTGGTTTTGTTCGGTTAAATGTTAAATTATTCTTTCTAGAAAACTAAATAGATGTTTAATTAAACAAAACGCTGCGATGAAAAGAAGTTACTCAATTCATTAGAATGGTATGAAATTCCAAATTACTTCCATCATTTGTGTGATGAAAAATTTAGTAAAACCTCGACGCTCTTTATCAAAAATTCGTTACTTCAAAGGTACTTTCCAAAAAAAATGACAAGAGTTGTCGCAGTGTATAAAGATAAAAGGGACTAGAACTCAATAAAGTTGAACCAATATCTATTATGGCTTCAATGCAGTTTTTGAAACTTTTCTAAAAGCTATATAATGATAAACATTTGCAGGCAAAACGTTAATGGAAAATTTCAGTTATATATTGACATTGATAAGTTATGACTTAAGATAATACCACTGCGAGTTACAACAACAATTTTTATTTTTTGTTGCTTCTTACAAATTGTAAAAGAAGAGCAAAACTAATTTCATGTATATAGATTTAAGAAAAATAAAGATAGACCCACGTAATTCAAAGCTGCTAGAAAGGAGTAAAACATATTTTTAATTTATTATTTACCCACACCACAAGAAATTTTACCAAAAGAGTAAATAGAATGAAATATGTTTTCCTCTCTCTCAACTGAATATATGCAATATATATATATATGACAAAAAAAAATAGACAATAATAGTGAAATTGAATTTATGTTTTTCATTGGTATGATATCAAAGGGCCGAATGTCAAATGGCCGAATGTCAAAGCGCATTTAGTGCAAAAAACTCTTCGTGAGGGTTATGGAAGCCGTTAGCCTCTAAAATTATAGCATTTTTTAATGTCGGGATTTTGATTTCGGGATCTTGAAAGTCGGGCAAACGATCCCAACTCTAAAATTTTCCTTCACCAAAATGTGTCACTGACTGGATACGTGGAATTACATGAGTATTTAGAGATGAAAAATGGTAAAATACATAAATTCATAAGAAATTCATTTATGTTTAATAAAAAAATTTACAAAATATTCCAGAAAGCAACAAATTTGAAAAATTATATTTCTAAAAACAAAAAAAAATCGGCAGTTCGACATTCGGCCCTTGGACATTCGTCCCTTTGATACATTCGGCCCTTCGACACATTCGGCCCTTCAACACATCCCCCGTGTAACATCAGCCATTAGAATGATTATTAGACAATTAAATAAATAAATATAAACTAACAAAAATATTCACTTCCTGCATATAATCATATGATTGTATAATTACATGCAGGAAGTGAATATTTTTGATTCTCAGCAAAATTTAGTAAAACAACAATATACAAAAGAAAGTTATATCTAACAAATGAGCAGTCCAGTCGCTTTCACAATATATACAAAAAATAGCGCAAAACAACACGGTTTACGGAAATCTCCTTCCATAATTGGATCATTCTCTTGAAGTAAGTATCAAACCTATAAACCAAGTTCATGCCGAGAAATTAGAAGAATTATTAAATTTACTTACATAAGAATAGTTGTAGTAGAACTTTATATCACAAAATATTATTTAGAATTAGGAAGTTATAGTAGTTTCAATAAAGAAGTATAAATGTATTTTATATATTTTATGATAAAGGCAATTTTAAAAAATCAGGCATACTCGAAACTTTCAATCTCAACAGTTTTGGCTTTATAACCTCAAAGAAAATCTCCGATTATAAGTGGGCAGCTAAATAATAATACATTTAACAATAAACATGGAAGCGCTGATAAATTACCCATAAACCTTAAAATAACACAGATTAACATTTTTTCAAACATTTCTGACAATCGTCAGACCGAAAAAAGACAGTCGTCATATTTCATTTTTTGATCACCGGTATAACAATTTGATATAGCGACAGCTAAATTGGCAGTAATAACCGTGATATAACTAAATACATGTAAACATTGGATACGTGCACATATATTATCATGCTGAACGATGGAATAACGATATTAAACGTGAACTGTACAACAACAAAAAAATTAAATGAAAATCCTGGGAAAAAACAACAAATTGAGATAACACAAAACACTTTGTTCTAAAACATAAAACATGTAGGATAGCAAAAAAAAAATGCTTTCACCAACAATAAAAAATACTTTGGATTTTTATTTGCCGTTGTTTCGTTTGAGCAGCGCAAAAAATCGGCAGAAAGCACATACCATTTGAATATGTACATAGGTATCATCCGTATATATTGTGTTTACATTGCTACAAGGGTTGTAAAATGATTGATGTATATCTGACACGGAAATTGTATGTAATTAATACTGAAAATATGTTAGCAGTTTTGTCTATATCATTTATTTTATGTTTTTATGTTTTCGAAAATGATAAGAATATTTTTGGGTTGAATCCAAATAAATTTCAGCACTAATCATTTGCCATATAGATAAGTAAATATTATATGTTCTTATGGTTCTTTAAAAAATTTTGCGCGGCACTATACCTCAAACTTCAACTCGTGCCGTATAACTATATAGGTATGTTATAACTAAACAAAACATAATTATGTAACGAAATTATAAAAAATGAAAACTTTTTATATGAAGAGCTTTTTCTTATATATACTCACTCGTATAATATGTCTCGTATAGCTTTTTATATATACACAAAAGTTGTATAACTTCTCTTATCATATCATATAAAGAAAATTGTAAACAAGCTTTTTATTTTGTATCTCGTGCTTTTTACTGGGTTTTGTTTGATTTCAGCAAAATACATATTACACGAAAATGAAAACATAACGGATAACATGAAAATAGCGTATACAAAAAAAAAATAAAAGTTAGACATTTTTGTCATGCCAAGATAATTGTCTGATGACATAATTTTCTCTGTGTGTGACTTGGAAAATATGTAGATCTAAATATGAAAATTCTTTTAAAGAAGTTTAATCAAATTTGGTTTTAAAAGGAATTCGAAAATGCAGTGTTGGTTTCGTTTCGAAATGATATCAACGAGTTAATTCTGTAAGAAAATTTAAAATTTAATTTTAACATTTTGTTACTTGAACGCTTATGAATTACCAAAATTTTCTGAAACACCAACAACACAAAAAATAATGTTTGGCGGTCGGTAATTGGACTATTTTTTACTTAAAAAGCAAAACAGAACGAATCAGAAATGAAGTAAGCATACTATCATTACAGGGGTGATGTGATAATTAAGAAGCTGGTCTGCAAAAATTGTTACGAGCCAGTATTTTTCCTTCATGATAGAACACTGCAAGTATAGGGTTTTCACTAATTTTTAAGTGACGAACAAAGTGTACCATTCTGGTATGGAATTATAAATTCCAGTATGAAACAAAATAATTATAGATTATTATTATTATCTTCTAGTTAAAGTTAAACTATTTCTCCGTAAGTTATACAAAACCAATCACACTGTAGTAACACATGAGACCAGTAAAACTTCCGCATAGACCTGGCCCGATTGGATATTAATTATGGAAAACCGCGCATGTTTGAGCAGTACGGAAAATTTAAGTTACACAAACGAGACGAAGCATAAATTTTTATTTTATAATCCTTAAGATTTAAATCAATAATAGAGCCGAGCATCCCATATTGACTATCGTTTTGTTTATAATTCAAAAACATGAACTACCCCCTTTAAATAAACTCTCCTCAGAAAATACTTCTGAAGTGAATGAAGATAAAAAATTTCAATTGTTGCAGCAACTAAGAATAAAGTTTGATGAATATAGTACTTTTGTTAATAAAAAATTTTGATAGTTTTCAACCAATAAAACAAAAAATCGAGTTAGGCAAAAAACACTAAATGAAATTAAATGCAAGCAATGTGTTGAATATTTGGGATTCGATTATGAAACAGACTTTATTTTTGGGCTTGAACTTGATGAAAGTATAAAGTGTCAATCAATAATTTTGCCTGGTCAATTTAAGGCGTCAATACCGCAATTCGAAAATATTATTCTGATCCTAATTTGTACAAACCAGTTATTATGGCTGAATTATTTGAGCTAAAATTGGCTAATTCAATAATCCCAGATTTTGACGGTAATAAAATAACTGTGGAAGATTTCCTTGATAAATACGAATTTTATCACAGCCAATTAAAAGCCAACGACAAAAAACAATTTTTAAATTTTTTATTAAAAGTTAAAATTTTACGAGATGTAAAGGCTAAGTTTAATATTGAAGCTAACCCGAGTTTAAAGAGTTAAAAAAAATCATTATTAATCAAACAAAATTACTAAAGAAAAAAGGCTTGAGGAGTTAGAAAATTTAAGGCAAACTGGTAACCTTGCTGATTACGCAACAACGTTGAAAAATATTTGTGCAGAACTAATAAAATTAAAAATGAAAGATACAGAAAAAATGAAAAAACTACAATTAGCAACGAAGTTGTAGAAAACGCTATTAGAATTTTTACAAGAGGTTTACGAAAAATTGAGATCAGTCAAGCACTAATATTTATCGAGTTACAAATCGAAATTGCAAACAAAATTTTAAACATCCACACCGTTCGACTACAAACAGCAATTTCCGTGCAAACCCAGAACCTAGTTCACCATCCAAATACTTTAATACGAAATATTACCATCAACAGTTAAACTCAAATCGTTAAAATAATATTAATAGATCAAAGATTCATTTACTCAACATTGATACCGGGGAATCGGAAAACGAATATTGCCATCAACAACAGCACAAACAGATTACAAAGTTGAGGGCGCATCACAATTAAAATTATATTCATTTAAAAATGACATTTCCTAGTGTGATTTTATAAAAGTTAGAATAGGTCTATATTAGGATGGACCGTATTTTCGAAAGTTCCAATATCTAACGTGACACCTTCTTGAAATGTGAGGTTATGCTATAAACTTAAACCGAAAAAATATTGGGTCGGTTTTTTTTATTCTTTCACTTTCAAACACACAGAAAAATTATTTAAATCTTTTTCTCAGACTAAATAAAATTTGTAGTCAATTTTTAATAATTACCTTTCCAAAACATCAAAGATATCGAAAATCGGTTACTAAATAGCGAGATTAATTATTGCCCAATTTCCAAAATACAAAAACAAGACAAATTATTACAATTTTTTTTTAATTTAAAATGCTTAATGTTTACTGTACAATCGCAAAAAAAAATAAAAATTTTTTTGTAAAACGTAATTTGAAAATCAAATTTCTTTGGTAAAATTCTACCCCATTATGAATTAATTTTTATGATGAAAACAATCAATCTTAGTTGATCTTCTACCCAATAAGGATGTTTCGGTATATGTTCAAACTTCATTGTGTAGTCTTTTACGACTTGTTGTAAATATTACATGTCATCTTCATTTTTTATTAATTTCTTATTATAATATTGTATTAACTTAACACCACGTTCTGTGGTATCATTAACGACTTTTATTGGACAGATAATCTTCATTAACGACTTTTATTGGACAGATAATCTTCATTCCGTGTGGAAATTATTATTCTGAGGCTACATATCCGGATCTTTGTTTAAGAAATTTGTGGAAATCTTGAACTTTTTTAAAATATCGCCAGTGTTTGGTGTATTAAAATCTGTCGAGATGTCGACAAGGAAGATACAATAAACTTCGATCCAGTTTCTGCTCTAAAATAATAGCTGCTCCATTTATTCTTCCAGTATTTAAATTTGTTGTATCGAAGCAAGCTGCAACGGCACCGTCAGATGCTCTCCAATCGATTAAGTTTTGGAAAACAGCATCTGCCATTTCTAAACCAGTTGATCTTGATATTTTGGGAACGCCCAATAATTGTTTTCCATCTACATGGGAAATAATCACCGGCAAACGATCCACGATATCCGTTTCAGATAACTCCGGAAGTAATTTTCCATCCCAATGTACTACGCCTGTTGTAAACTTGAAAGACGATTTAACTGATGCTGCTATTTCTACTTTATTTCATTCACGAAGACGTGTTGTTCGATTCAAAACGAATTCATCAATAGAATGTCAAAAATCTTGGACTTAAAAACATATATTCTTTCGCTGTCACACTCCGGGTGAACAACTGATCCATTTGAACTTACATATTAAAATAATGCATTTTGTATATTAAATAAAACTAGAAAACATAAATGGCCGTAACATATTATAAGTATTCACTTCCTGCTTGTCATTATTGTGATATAGTTTTATTTGTGGGAATATAATTGTTATTATGGCTTCAATTAAATTTAAGTGTGGTTATTTTACTCAATGAATAATAAAATTCACTTCGCGCATGTAATAATATCGTAATCTAATTTTATTTGTGTAAAAATTACAAATCTTGCTTGTGTGAAATGTAAGTGTATGTAATTTGTTTACAAGTTGTTAAAGTAATAAATTTTACTAAATGAATATTTAGGTTCAATTTTCTTCTAAATAAGATATATAATAAATCCATTTTGTATTTTAATTAAGACTTAAAACATAATTATGTTTATAAAAATGAAAATATTTACTTACAGCATGTAATATTTGCAATATAGTTTATAATTTGAAGGATTCACTTCCTGCATGTAAAAAATGTAATCCAATTGTATTTGTGTAAATATTATTATTATTGCTTGAGTGAAATTTAAGAATATATATATTGGGTTAACATGTGTTTTTTTTTATAACATAGTTTTATTTAAGAAAAATTATATACATGTTATTAAACTAATCAGTTGTGAAAAATAGTGAAAATAAAACTAGCTAGTGAACTCCTGATTTAAAAAATATCACGGAGTCACGATTCATAACTAATAAAAACAAAGTATAATACAAAATATAAAAGTGTAACATTAAAATTAAAATATATAAATATAATTTAACAAATTTAAAAAAATAATAAAGTAGCAAATTTTTAAGCAATATTTGCGCATGGTTTGAATATTCGTAGAATATTTTTTACATACTTTACATACTTTACTCTTATAAATAAAAGATGTATAAAAAATGTATAAAAAAAGAAGTAGTATACAATTTAGGATATTGTTCTAAATAAAATCTCAATGTCATTTGATTAAATTATACTAAATGAATATTAATATTTACTTCGTCCATGTAATAATATGTTTTTATAATTAGCAAATAACTATTAAGTTTGTGAAAAATTGATCCATTTTAACTTACATATTAAAATAATGCATTTTGTATATTAATTAAAACTAGAAAACATAAATGACCGTAACATATTGTAAGTATTCACTTCCTGCATGTAATAATTGTAATCTAGTTTTATTTGTGGGAATATAATTGTTATTATGGCTTCAATGAAATTTAACTATGTACATATATTATATATTCTGTTAAAGTGTGGTTATTTTAATAAATTTTACTAAATGAATAATAAAATTCACTTCGCGTGTAATAATATTGTAATCTAATTTTATTTGTGTAAAAGCTACAAATCTTGCTTGTGTGAAATGTAAGTGTATGCAATTTGTTTGCATGTCGCTATTTTAATAAATTTTACTGAATGAATATTAATGTTCACTTCGTGCATGTAATAATCTGTTTTTATAATTTGCAATGTATGACCAAAGTGCAGTATATTCCGTGAACTATTGATCCATTTGAGTTTAGCTATCAAATAAATGCATTTTGTATTTAATTTAAAACTAGAAAACATATATTACTGTAACAATGGATGGATTCCCTTCCTGCTTGTAATAATTGTAATTTAATTTTATTTGTGTAATTTTTATGATTATTGCTTGAGTGAAATTTAAGTATAAACATATTCTGATTACAAGTGGTTGTCTTAATAAAACTTACTAAATTAATATTAATATATTTTATTCTTTAATGCCTAAAGCTAGGTGATTTCTGGATTGGATTAACTTTACATGATTTAATATGTTTTTGGAGAACCAGCTTAACTTTGTTTATGGATAATTGCTCTATTTAGTTTATCGAAGTTCAACTCATAATAATATAGTTTTATTGCAGAGAATCTACCATATATGGGTACTTAAATAATTGTTAAATTTTTTTGAGGATGCTGATTGCTGATCTTTTATACCATAAAACCAAAAATAATTGTGCTGTCTTGTGCCTAACAATTTACCTACTATTGAATGGAATGTTGTTTTTTTACTAGAATTCGCGCTTTTGCCCAAAGACAGACACTTCCTAGATTGTCAGAGCTACACTTTCACGAATATAGTTCATTTTACAGTACGGTGATTGTAAAAAAAAAACGATTTTTTGATTTTAACTTAGCACCAATAATTTGACAGTACTCATGCCGAAGTAGATAAATTCTTTTAGTGGACCGTAAATTAGCTGCCATTTTATCAACTGTAGTACCTAGTACTTTTTTAAAAAATATTAATAAAACTGTTAAACGGACTAGATGTAATTATTACAAATTTTTGTCCTTTTCTCGAGAGATTTGGATTTAAACTGAAATTAATTTGCATTTATTTTGTTTACATATGATATGGTACAATGAAATATATTGGCCATACCATAGGGGCGGTATGTTGTTACATCACTTCGAATCGAAAAAGTGAAAGTTGTATCTTTTTTGCTTTTCGAAAATGATACAACATACCACCATTCGACTTTTTTCGAATTTTAATTCGACGTGATGGTACAACACATACCGCCCTAGGTCATAATTAATGCGGTAGGAGGACCTAAATTTTAAATACCATAATGAGACGAATGAGTCAAAAGGGCTTAACATAGTTGGTTTTTATGAAAATGGCATCATAAAACACCACTATGTTAAGTCCAAATGACACCTACGGTTTGTTATGATACCATAAAACATTCCATTGTACCTCATTTTTATTTATTTACTGTTTTTTTTGAAATTTTAAATATAAATTCCAGGATTTAAAATGAACCGTTTATTATTTGGATTTTTACAAGTTTCGAAAATTGGCAATAATCTCGCTATTTGTAAACCGATTTTCGATATCTTTAATGTTTTTGAAAGGTAATTTTTTCCTCTACTGTACAATTTTTATTTAGTCTGATAAAACTTTTTAAATAATTTTTCGGTTCGTTAAATTTAAAAAAATACCGTTTTTATTAAACTTTGCGCTCTAATCGCGACCTCTAAACCACGTTGGATCGTTAAAATCAAATATAAATCAAATATAAATAAAAATAACAACAATAAATGTGTATATATCGGTGTTACATCAGGAAAAATAGAAACATTATATAAAATAAATTGTCAATTAATTTTTGAAAATTCATACTCGAACACGAAGTGCAAATATTTCCTTATAATTTTCGAATTGAAACAGATGGAGTTTTAGGACGAGACTTTGTAAAAAAATTTAAATCCAACATAAATTATTCCACGTATCTGTTACAAATTCCAACTAGATGTGATACAATCTCCAACTCCACTTCATGACCGTATTTTAGATTATTTTTAGTACCGCGCTAGAACTGAAGTAGTAAATAAAACACTTCGGGTCTTAATAAAACACTAACACACACACATATATTAACAAGTGGAACTCATTCTACAATAACTGACGATCAAAATCGATTTCAAAAACTACAAAATGAAATCCAGTTTGATTCAGTATCTCAGTTTAGGAAAGAATCAATTTTAAAAATTTGCAAACAATATTTTTCATCTGGAAGGTGAATACTTGATGGAGAATTCAATCTAAAAGAAAAATTTTTTTTTTTTTTTTTTTTAGATTGAGCGGACAATGATCTCGTATATGTAAAAAATTATCGGATTCCACAAGTACATAAAACAAATAATTGAAGATTAAGTGCAAAATATGTTATAAATAATATTTATTTTCCCCGTATAATTCTCCTCTGCTGTTGATACCTAAGAAACACTGCAAAGATAAGAAAGATTGGCGTGTCATAGTCGACTATAGGCTAATTCGGCCGAGCTAAAATTTTCACCATATTGGATTTAAAATTGGGAATTCACCAAATCGAAATCGAGCCTAAGTCACGGGATTTAACTGCGTTTAGTACAGCATCAAGACACTATTAACTTAAAAGGTTATCGTTTGTGTTAAAAATCTAACCTAATAGTTTTCAACGTATGATGACAATCGATATGTCGTGACTAACACCAGAATCTGCATTTTTACATGTTGATGATTGAACTGATAAAAGTACTTGAACGTTTGCGTATATTTAACCTCAAGTTAAATACACACAAATGCAAGTTTTTGCAAACAACAGTAAGTTATCTTGGGCACCAGATATGAAATAAAGGAATTTTAGCAGATTTGACTAAATTTTCCGTAATCCAGAGCTATCCCATATACCTACAAATTCAGGTGAAGTACGAAAGTTCGTAGCATTCTGTAACAATTATCGTCGCTTCGTTAACAATTTTGTAGAAATCGCTAATTAATTAAACGCTTTGCTTAAAAAAATGTTAAATTTGGAATGGAATGAAAACGTCAAAGTTCGTATATGAAAAATTGAAGGATGTTTTAATGAACCCGCCTTTATTATAGTACCAAGATATTATTAATATAGAGGCAGTGATGAATTGAAAACATTTGCAATTCATGTGTTATCACACGGGGTAAGTCAAAAGCTGAAACGCACTATAATCAAACCTACTCAAAACCTGATGAACTTTTAGAACCTAAAGATTTGAGTGTGTACACAGCTATATCACAAAAGGAAACCAAATTTTATGATACACTGGAAATCTCTGTTTAAGACGGCCATCAACGCATATCGTCGCCCTCGTTAGCTTAGTAAGTAGAGTGCTTGCTCTGTTATTCGGGGGTCCCGGGTGTTTGTGTAGATCTGTGATAAGCCGGTGATGATGCGATGAAATTTTAGATGGAGAAATGTTGGTAAAACTGCAAGATGTTGTATATAAAATTGCAGCACGAAATATAGCAGAAACTTAAGTTGAATGCGATGAAAAGCCAACACTATTGATACCGTCACGAAATTGATGATGAACTTACAGAAATTGATTTAATGAAAAACACTCGATGATTTCAGATTAACAAACGGGGTTTTTATTAAATATAAATAGGTTCTATGTACACTGTCTTATTTCTCGGTTTGCCAATTATATGATGTTGATTGCTCCAAAGTTCTCAAAAAAGTGAACGAGTTTAATTTATTTTATGTATAACTCGGAAAAAATGGCATATTCTTGTACACTAAATTAATTAATTACAATTTTAAGCTGAACTTAGTTAAGATATTCAAATTTACAAATAAAGTACTAACGAGGTTAATTTTACTATACGCAACCAATTCTAGTACAAATTTTGGTTTATGTTTACGACAAGTGTTTACAATTGGATTTCTAATTTATATAAAGATAAGTATAAAAAATATTATTTCTAATTTGAATTTGATAATTAATTACTTAAATTTTACTTTCAGAATTATAACAAATATTCCGGTGCAAAAATATTATTTAAAATTATATAATGAAACTGGTAAGTATATGATTACATATTTAAATTTTTTCTTAAGTTTAATTTTAGGTTGAAACTGGAGAACAGCTGATGAGATCCGTTGCAATAATTTGTGTGTTGATTTCGTAAAATAAAGTTTTAATAATCAAAGGTGTTTTGTGTTTTTTATTCTCACCAACACCGGGTTCGATTCCTGGTCACCACCAGTAAAAAAGTTGCGACTGCTTATATATGTTCGTCCACTTTTAAATTTTCAGATTTACAGCCATAGTAGTTACGGCTTTGTCCTTAATATTTATCCTTAATCGTTAACAAAAAAACTAAAAATAAAACCGTTTTAATAGTATATGTTAAATCCAAAGCAAATGTTAGTGTCGCATTTGAGTAATCAATCGCATTATTAGAAAGCATTATGACGAGGTGGCCATCTACAAAAAATTACTGAGAATTTTGGGATGGCGGCATCATTGATCCATAATTTTTTGAAAATGACGTTGGTGAGGTCATCACCATCAACGGCGAGCGCTACACAATGATGTTAAACGATTTCTTTTAACGCTTATCTCTCCCGTAGGTAATGCCAATTGGCCACCAAGATCGCGCTATTTGACCCCGCCCATCTATAGAAATCGCTCATCTATGCCAAAAAACCGCAATCAATCGATGCTTTAAAAACCAATACAACAAGTGTCATCGCTCAAATTCAGGCGGATCTATGCGGAAGAGTCATTAAAAATTAGACCACTCTAAAAATTAATTTCGTTTATACCTCACACACAGTTTGTTTTATGCCATTTCAACGTCGACTCTCTCGCTCTCTTTGGCACTTTATCCCATCAAGGGTTTTAGCCGCCTAAAATGAGGTTTCATAATCATATTTTCATTTCGGGTAACGAGTGATTAATTCATTGATCCTAAACCAGCCGTGACATTTTTTCATTGTCACCACCGGGAATCAAACCCGGGACCTCCGATCGCTGGAGACCACTTTGCCACCGGGACGTCGATCCTCCTAATTTGAAAACCCCTTTAGAAATAGTGAATATCATAGAAATCGATAAAAAGATCAAAATATTACGAAAGTAATCAATTTCCTACTTGTTCCTTCATTGTACCAATCGCAACCTATGCGGCTCCTTCATTGTACCAATCGCTACGGATGGACAACAACGTCATCTCCAAAGTATAATCGATACTTTACCCAGTTATGAAAAACTCGGTTTGGGTCATATACTTTAGCACATAATATACACTGGTGATGATCTCTAAAGGAACGCTACTACTCTGTTTCGCCCGTCGTTCAGGGCAGCGCGTGTATTGCGAGATTAATCGTGTGCTGGAACTGCTTGAACTAAACGTAATCGAGGGGATCAGTAGGTAGCTCTTTCAATTGAGGGTTTGCTTGCTTTTATATTTAAGCTCACGAGAGAAAACGGTGTTTACTATTACAGGACGCTCATTATACCACTTCACAGTAAAGTTGTTTGGGCTCTGTATTGCTCCTCGGACCTTAAGCCGCCTGCGATGTCTCTATGCTTCTGTTCATTCCTCACCACCTATTTGACCGAGTATTCGTTTACCTGGACGATCTGCTCATAAAAACTTTTTCGGTTGAGGAACATCTATTCCTATTGTCAGATGTTACCTCGCACGTATATCAAACGTTGATGGTCTTCGAGCTTACTTGGACAAGTTGAGAAAAATGTGCGACAAATTAGAAAGTTTTTGGGTATAATGGACTCGTATCACCGCTTCATCAACAGATACTCTACAATGCCGGCTTCTTTATTAACTCCTATCAGCTGTGTGAATGCTATTTCTTCTTTTCATAGTTTTAGTCAAACCTTGTGTCCATTTCAGAAGAATTATTTGGACTTTTTGAGACGATATCCGCGAACTACAAAAAAGGACCCCCATAACTGCACTTCATAATTTTTCAAAATATACAATAAACAAAGCGTAAAGAAAAGCTATACGGTAAAAGATGTTCGGTTTTTGGAAAACGACATTTTACTTATTATTAGAGTGCCGGAAACGTTAATCACCCATAACGAACTACAATTTGAGGTGAGAGCTGTAAGATTATTCTGCGAACGTTATGGCATAAATCACATTTTTACTGCCATAACTACTCGCCTCAGGCAAATGTCTCCGACCGAGTAAATCGAACGCTGCTCTCTTTCTTGAGATCCTATATCAAAACTGGTAAAAGTTTGTGGGATGTAGCTTTACCAGCTGTGACTCAAGTAATCCGCAATACTGTATACGAAACTACTTTTTTCTCTCCTTACTTTCTTGTTGGTCGGACAACATGTTATCACACACGGATCACTCAATCCCCTCTCTATCCCAGAATCGTTTTATAAAATATAACGGGACTACGTTACCGTAATCCTCAATTCAAGCCTGACCAGAAAATATTTGAAAGACATTTTTACAAAGCAAATTTCCGCTTTTGCTGCTATTTGTTAAAACTCCATCATCGAGACTATATTCATGGACTTGTATACGTCCTCACGATTGTTAAGAATCCCATGGTTTTTCTCAAATTTTTTAGTAGACATATATTTCTTAATGTGGCGCCTATTAAGAATAAACATTATTATCAATTTGTTAGGTAGTAGAAGATCAGAAGTAATTTTAACAATCCTACCTCATCAACGGCGAGTCTTAGCCAGGCTATCGTTGACCGCGTCATGATCCCTCTTCGGAGACAAATATTTCCATAACAACGCAATTTGTTACAGTGTGGGGTGGAAAACAAGATAATGCAACCACAACTTCAGCAACCGGTGCTTGTGTTCAGAAATCATTCTTTTTGCTTTTCAAAGCCCATGGTATATGAGCTAAATTTTTTCAACCGAACAGCATCAACCGTATGGTGGGGTTTTCACTGTTGTTAAGTGAAAATAGGCGAAATAATTGAAAATAGGCTATTAAAAGTTTTTTGTATAAGATGTCGTATTTTATGAAATGCATCTGGACCATATACGACTACTACGTTATAAAGGTTCTGACCAAAGAGCTTCAGATAATAATTTCAAAATCTTTATACATGGGATGAGATGGATTATGAAAATGTGTAAATATACGTATGCAAGAGAAAATATAATGAATTTCTTTGAGAGAAGTTTTACTTGTGGTGTTGATTTGCTTCTTCCATGTTAAATATAAACAGGAATGTTTAGATTGCAGTGTGATGGGCTAAAACCATTTGCTGGATAGATGGCGAATATAAAATTGGTCATATAATATTTTTGGGTTGAATAGTAAATTTGGATTTTAGGTCTAAACACCGAATTCGTAAGAAACCTTTAATTACAGAATACTTTGACAATTTTTGGGCGGTCTATTTAAGGGAAGTATTACTCGAAGGAATGTGAATTGAGTGTGTTTTTTCTGGAGTTCTTAGCGATTATGTATTTTTTGGGAGGAGTGCAGAAATGGCTCATCTATGATGAGGTAGTTTGATGCTGACTTGTTTATTTGTTCGACATTTTTTTTTGTTTTGTTGCTGCAGTTGAAGGTTACATTTAAGATGTGCACGTTGCGTAATAATTTCTAATTTCTAGTTTTCTAGAAAATTTTTTTAGATAAATATTTGATTTAGTTAACGATGCAGTTATATAGATTTCAGATGCAAAAGCACTGGGTTTAGGTAATTCACTTGCATACTTACTTTAATATTAATTGAGAGTCAGTTGAGAGTCAGATTTTCAGTGTCAGGCAGCAATACAGATATAATACCACATTACACATTCGTATAAATAGTTGGAACCAGTGTTGTGCCTGTTTTTTACGTTACGTAATATACTCGGTTTTTTACATGTAAAATACGTATTTTACACATAACAATTTTTTACAAAATGTAAAATACAAAAACTATTCGTAACTAATTCAAAATTACTTATAGTTCATAATCTCAATTCTTACGTATCTATATAAAGAAAATTGAATATATGTAGGTATGATGTAAAATGAGAATTGAACTTTAAATAATTGAATTGAATTGAATTTATTTATAATTCTTCTAATTTATTAATTATAATTAAAAGTAAAATATTTGTAGAAAAATATATATAAAATTATTTTTTTTTTCAAAGAAAATATGGTTTGTTTCTCAGCTACTAACTTATTTTTTAGAATAGAAAAACAAAATCCACAACACTATGGGATTGAAGTGTAAAACGATTAATCATTGAACTCATTCAATATTAATGCTATAACATTTTAATGGTATCGGTTACAAAAATTGTTTAGATGATTACGAGAAATCATTACCATCTTTCGACAAGATTATTTAACTTGACACAGACAGAGACATCTGTAGTGCAATTTGATCTCTACCGATTATTGCTTAAAATAAGAATTATATTGCTTAAAATAAACAACTTCATACTGCTCTAATATTGTAGCAAAACGAAATAAAAGAATTGTTGCGCTATGTGACGTGAGAAGAAAAAATCCAAAAATTTAGGTGTCATTTGTTATTGTCAAATGTCAACACAAAAAAACAAAAATAAAAATCGAAAAATAAAATCAGGTATATAAAAATTTAAATATTATATTATATCAAAATAATATAATTATATCCACCAGCTCCAAATACACCAGCTCCAAAACTAGAGGATTTTATTACGGCCAAGGAATCAAGGATAGTGCAAATTTGCTTGAAAACGATATTTCGTATGAATGAGTTGGGGTTCAAAACTATGCTTATTCGATGTATCGCTCATCTTAGCATTAGCTATTAGAATACGGCAAATCAAAATTTGGCCCGAGATATTAAAATTTTACTAACCGTTTTCGAGTGAGTTTTCTATTACTTATTAAATTACAAGTCAAATGAAACTATACCAATGGCTCTTTGGCTCGAATATTTTAATTTTCTTAACTAAGTAGAATTTTGACTGAAAAATAAATATTTTGTTTACTTATGCTTATAATAATTATTAATAAAAACAAATATGTTGTATTTCAAAAATATTGTTTATTTATTTATTATTACTTTTAAATGTAACATTAATGAAATTTTGTTTATCGCAACATCACTATCAACAAATCGATTTAGGATTTCTTTATTATTTAAAGAATAATATTAATAAATATGAATTAATCTTTTAGACCTATTAAATGTCAGGCTATTTCGAATTAGGCAAGGAATTTGACCCCGATTTGAAAATATCCGTTCAATCTGCGCTGTCGATGCTTGAAGATTTAATAATTTCAGTGCTAAGATGGATTTGGATTCTTTTGAGTATAAAGTTTGGAAAATTCCACTTTTTTTTGTAAATGTGCCAATCCTCAATCCTCAAATTTCCGTGGCCAATTAAATTTGTTAGACACCAAAATAGTTATGGAAAATATATCAAAACTAATTTTTGATAAAGATTTTATCAAAAGCGTACAAAACTCAAAAGAATTGTTTGATCCCATATGTAATCGTATAAACACTTTCCAACGTGGAAAAACCACTTTTATTTATATTTTTCTACAAATATTTTACTTTTAATTATAATTAATAAATTAGAAGTAATATAAATAAATTCAAAAATTTCAAATCCATTTCTCATTTTACATCATATACCTATCCAATTTTTTTTCATATACGTAAGAATTGTTGTTTTTGAATTAGTTACGAATATTTTACGACGCAGTGTTCCTCGCAGTAATTGCATTTGCGAAGTGTATATTTGGATAACGACTTCTGTAGTTATGTCGTATTTTATATTAATTTAACTTAGCATCCTTTATTAATATAGTTTTTATCGAATAAAATTAAATCTATTAATATGATACAAATTTACTTTTCGTATATTAAGGTTTGCGACTTTACTAAGGTTTTTAAATCCGCGTTTGTTGATTTTATACAATATTATACGTATTATACAGTAATTTAAGTATATTACCATTTTTACGTAAAAAATGTATAAAACAGTTTTTTACATACAATTGCACAACACTGGTTGGAACTTACAATAAGTTTGTCGTTAATTTAATATTAAGATGTGTTGGGGATGCATTTAGATCGTTATATTTATTTTTAGTTGATGGTAGTAAATTACAGATTAATTAAGTTTTTATTTAATATTTTTTCGCAAACTGACTTATAAATAAAGAATATTGACAATTATATTGATGATTTTATTTTTGTAGGCCTATAGCTCCAGCCAACGATACTATATATTAATAGAATGAAATTTTGGAAATTTATTGCTTTGCTTAGTAAATGTTTCGATTTTCTAGATTTTTTGAATTAATTTAATTTAGCGTTTTAGTAGAATATAAATTAAAATGTATTTATGATTTAGGAAGACATTCAAATGAATCAGTTTTAGTTGTTCGGACCAGATTTGGTTAAATATAATTCCGACACAAATTAGTTTTGCATTAAATTTCAGGAAATTTCTACAAACATACGAAATAAATTTTTTTTTTCTCGGTAGGTTACGTGTATGAACTTATCCCAGAATTCGATCCTAGAAAATAAAATTTTTTAATCAGGCAACACTTACACATCAATAACCAATTTGCTTCTACGTAAAGTTAGCCGCCAGCTCAGGTTTTGATTCATTTCATTCAAATATACAATATTTGTGTAATTAGCCCACCCTATTTATCTCAAAAAAAAAATTAATCAGGCAACACTATAACATATATGAATAACCAATTTGCTCTTGTGTGAAATTACCCCAGTCCAGGTGCTGATTCATTTCATTCAAATATACTAAATTTGTAAAATTAGCCCATCCCAGAATTATTATCAATTTTAATGAAAAATACGAAAAATTATAAAATTTATTAAATTGGATTTGTTTTTCACATACAAAAGAAATTAAATTTTAACGTATAAAAAACTGTAAAATTTTGAGTTTCATAAAGTAATGAAAAATTACAGGAAATGTAAGAAAAAGTTTGTTCCGTGGCAAGTTCCAGAAAAAGAACCCTAGGCTGTTAATTTCATTAATTTTTATATAATTTTTCGTCCCGTGCGATAATTTTAAAATTATTTTAGCAAAACTACAAATGTCTCGGATCAAGGCTACAAGGTCTTGAAATGTAAGCCTAATTAGAAAAAATCGTTTTATGGCAAGGTCTCGAAAATAAACTCTGTGCTGGGAAATTTATTGATTTTATACAATATTTCGTCCCGCTCGATAAATTTAAAATTATTTCGCCAAGTTTTCTCGAATTTCGAAACTTAAACTGTCCCGGATCAGGGCTACACGGTTTTAAAATGTATACACTAGAAGTGAAATTTAATCTAAATTAGAAAAAATCGTTCTGCGGTGCAAGTTCCCGAAAATGAATTCTGGGCTGGGAATTTCATTGATTTTATACAATTTTTCGTTCCGCTCAATAAATTTAAAATTATTCCGCAAAACTAAAAATGTCTCGAATTAGGGCTACATGATTTTGAAATGTATACACTATAGTGCTAAATTTAACGCCAAATCACAAAATAATTGTTCTGTGGCGAAATAATTTTAAATTTACCGAGCGGGACGAAAAATTGTATAAAATCAATGAAATTCTTAGCCCAGAGTTCATATTCCATTACTTTATCCATTAAGAACCTGAATTCTTTGATTAGAACTGTGTTTAAAAAAATACCTCTTCTGTCCTTCCCTATTGTAATTTGTAAAAACGCTGTTGGAATTGGCTCGGAATTTTAGAATCTGGCCCGATACTATTCGAAAGCATAATCGATAGATTTCCATCACTACCCTCTTGTCATATAAAAATGTAACCCCTCCAAACTATAAAGCATTTTTATTTATTGAAAAGCCAAAGAAAGGAGGCGCGAGGTTAACTTATCATAAATTTTCTGCTCCCGGATTTTTATCTGAGCCTATATGCAAAAGAGTGGTGCTTTATTTTACTACTACTTTAGAAATTAAAATTCTTGTGATAACTATGAGAAGCTCTTTCGTAAATTCGAAATTTTTACCACCACGCTTGCCTATACAAAACTTTTAATACCGTAATACAAAAGTTATAAAGCTTGAAAAGCAAAACCACCATAAAAATTCACTTGTTTCAAAGCTTTCTCGTTCAAAAACAATTTATGGTCTCTCGCACGTTTCCCAATGTCATTCATACCTATAAAAAAAATGTATATAAAATTTTCCAAAACAACACAACCGCCCAAAGTAAAGGAAACCAACAAAAAGCTTGGTTCAAGATTAAGATGAAATCATAAAATAAAAGGAGAAAAATCATAAAAAAGTTTTCTACTTTTCTCAAACTTTTGTTTTATTTTGGTCATTTATCGTAATCTGATTTAAGTGAAAATATTTTTATGGAAAACTTTTTGCTGTTATTTTCCCATTTTTTTTGGGGATGATGGTAATATAAAGAATTAAGTTGTAAAAGTTATTAATTTAAATGAGTTAATTATTGATATTACGATAAACTTTTTTCAGTTTAGTTTTGTTGTATATGGTTTCACAGGTTAAAAGTTATCTTTTTGCTATAATACGAGTATAAGCTCGGTCATATGATAGTATTTTGTAAGCTCTTTGATTCCATACGAGCTAAATTGCGTTGTAGCTTCAGATTTATATACTGATTGTGATATAATGTGAATTCACACTAATGATTTCACATATAACATGTCGACAACCATACAACTATGTATGCTATATACGTAACTCTAAAAATACCGATTGTGTATTATGGTGTCGGATGTTATTTGGTATGAGGTGTGATAGTTAAAAATCAATTTAAACATGAAAATATTCCCTCAACAATTTTCATCATGTAATAATATACAACAACAACATACATTCTCGTATAAGATAAAAATGAAAATTTATTAAGTGTTTAACATTTAACACTCAATTAATTTTTTTTTGTGTATACTGTTCGTTGTTTGGTATGAAAGAGGTGTTTGTTAAAATGTTTTAATGTAAACATATTTGTTATGCTATAGGTATATGTATATTATGTATGTTCTAATGAGAGATGAAATAATGGATAATAAATTGATTTACAAACATAAATATTTTTTGGTGTATATAGGGTTGGGGTGACAATATATCATCCCATAATTGTAATAAATTTTAATGGGGTTAATTGAATACAACAGAATATAATATGGGAAAGATGAAGGTCTGTGATGAAAGGTAATATAGGCGGTACATTAACTGTATGTATTGAGTGAGGTTTAATAATATTTTATTATAATGAAATTTTTTGTGCAAATTAAGTGCAGCTTTCAATTGCTTTTCTATGTTTATTGGTACTAACTTTTTTTAACAACGTTAGCGTCTCATTTAGGTTAGCCACCATTTGATTAGCACAAATCTGCAAAGGTTTAACAACAATTGTGCTTTTCAAAATTTGTTTGATTTCATATCTTTTTTGACTGTGAACAGATTCAGATTCTTTATTAGTTTACTTAGTTTACCTTATAAACTTTTGGCAACCTACAATTTAAATGCGTAACATGAAATTTTATATCATTAATTTCACTCATTTTAAAAATTCACTCAATAAAAAAACAAGTGTTTTTTTTTTTGTTCTACAATGATCTAGGAAATGTTAGCTTTCAAACATTAGACGTGTATATATCGGCATCAGTTGGTGACTGTGCCATAAGTTGTTACAATAATAAAATTTAGAACATCTCGTCTCATGCAACATTTAATTTCTGTCTGGTAATGTTTGTGATAGGGAGATTTAAAACTGGAAAAAATCTAAAAGGCTATAAAGATATGGAAGAAATGGTCAACTCAGATTAAATCAGGGAATATAGGTAAATAAATATTCTTACAATAATTTTTCCGCGATTATTTACCAACAGTTGACAATATTCTTTAACACCACTAACTATTTACAGCGTATTAACTAATGCTTACCACGTAGAACAATTCTACTTGTGGTTTATTTATTTTCATAAAAATTATACTAAAAGCTTATATACAATCAACGAGCAAATGGGTAACGTTTGGAAGCGGCATTACAAAACTCGTCGTTATGTAAGATAGCAGTTCATGCTTCCACAAAAATCTCTAAAATTTATTAGAGCGGCCTCATTTTTTTCTTAAATATTGCCCAAATATTTATCTGCTTTATCTTGGAGATTCCGCTCATCACCCTAAGTACTTTTATGTTATAGCACATCAAGAAATTAGTAATTAATTCGTTCGATATAAATCTAAAAAGCTTCCCTTAGATGTTACTTGTAAATTAGTTGGGTGCTGAATAATATTCCAAAGAATAAGTCTCACGTGTCGTTTTTATCCTGATTTAAATGAAATAAGATATCAATCCCAATCTGAACAAATTTAAATCCAAGTTCATTAATTATAAACAGACATCTAGTCGTCACAAGTGTTTAGTGTGTTATTATCGACCATGTTTATTTTGACAACAACAAAAATGTTTGACAACAACAAAATTTATACCTTGATATAAATATAATTCAATAACAATCCTAATTTGAACAAATTTAAATCCGAGTTCAGTAATTATATACAGACATCTAGTCCTTATAAGTATTCAACGTGTGATTTTCGGCCATGTCTATTTTGACAACAACAACTATATTTGACAAAAACTAAAACTTATACTCTGATTCAAATATAAATCAATATAAATACCAATTTGAACAAATTTAATTCCGAGTTCAGTAATTATGTACAGACATCTATTCATTAAAAGTATTTAATGTGTTATAATCGGCCATGTTTATTTCCATAACCACAACAATGTTTGACAAAATAAAAATTGGTTCTCTGATTTAAATATAATTCAATGGCAATCCCAATTTGACCAGATTTAAATGCGAGTCCAGTAATTTTATACAGACATCTAGTCCTTATAAGTATTTAGTGTGTTATTATCGACCATATAAATTTTGACAACAACAACAATGTTTAACAAAAACAAAATTTATACTGTGATTCAAATATAATTCAATATCAATCCCAATTTGAACAAACTTAAATCCGAGTTCAGTAATTATCTACAGACATCTAGTCCTTATAAGTATTTAATGTGTTATTATCGGCCATGTTTATTTTGACAACAACAACAATGTTTAACAAAAAATAAATTTATACTGTGATTCAAATATACATAATTAAATATCAACCCCAATTTGAACAAACTTAAATCCGAGTTCAATATTTATTTACAGACATCTAGTCCTTATAAGTATTTATTGTGTTATTGTCGGCCATGTTTATTTTGACAACAACAACAATATTTGACAAAAAACAAAATTTATACTGTGATTCAAATATAATTCAATATCAATCCCATTTTGAACAAATTTAATTCCGAGTTCAGTAATTATCCACAGACATCTAGTCCTTATAAGTATTTAATGTGTTATTGTCGGCCATGTTTTATTTGACAACAACAACAATGTTTGACAAAAACAAAAATTATATACTATGATTTAAATATAATTCAATATCAAACCTAAATTTTACAAATTTGAATCCAGATTCAGTAATCAAAAATATTGACATCTAGTCCTCATAAGTATTTAATGTGTTACAATTGGCCATGTTTATTTTGGCAACAACAACAATGTTTAACAAAAACAAAATTTATACTGTGATTTAAATATAATTCAATATCAATCCCAATTTGAACAAACTTAAATCAGAGTTCAGTAATTATCTACAGACATCTAGTCCTTATATGTATTTAATGTGTTATTATCGGCCATGTTTAATTTGACAGCAACAACAATGTTTGACAAAAACAAAATTTATACTATGATTTAAATATAATTCAATATTAAACCTAAATTTTACAAATTTGAATCCAGATTCAGTAATCAGAAATATTGACATCTAGTCCTCATAAGTATTTAATGTGTTACAATCGGCCATGTTTATTTTGGCAACAACAACAATGTTTAACAAAAACAAAATTTAGACTGTGACTTAAATATAACTCAATATCAATCCCAATTTGAACAAACTTAAATCCGAGTTCAATATTTATATACAGACATCTAGTCCTTATATGTATTTAATGTGTTATTATCGGCCATGTTTTATTTTGACAACAACAACAATGTTTGACAAAAACAAAATTTATACTCTGATTTAATATACTTCAATATCAATCCCAATTTGAACAAACTTAAATCCGAGTTCAGTAATTATCTACAGACATCTAGTCCTTATAAGTATTTAATGTGTTATTATCGGCCATGTTTATTTTGACAACAACAACAATATTTAACAAAAAGAAAATTTATACTGTGATTCAAATATAATTAAATATCAATCCCAATTTGAACAAATTTAAATCCGAGTTCAATATTTATTTACAAACATCTAGTCCTTATAAGTATTTATTGTGTTATTATATAGGCCATGTTTATTTTGACAACAACAACAATGTTTAACACAAACAAAATTTATACTGTGATTTAAATATAACTCAATATCAATCCCAATTTGAACCAATTTAAATCCGAGTTCAATATTTATATACAGACATCTAGTTCTTATATGTATTTAATGTGTTATTATCGGCCATGTTTTATTTTGACAACAACAACAATGTTTGACAAAAACAAAATTTATACTCTGATTTAAATATAATTCAATATCAATCCCAATTTGAACAAACTTAAATCCGAGTTCAGTAATTATCTACAGACATCTAGTCCTTATTAGAATTTAATGTGTTATTATCGGCCATGTTTTATTTTGACAACAACAACAATGTTTGACAAAAACAAAATTTATACTCTGATTTAAATATAATTCAATATCAATCCCAATTTGAACAAACTTAAATCCGAGTTCAGTAATTATCTACAGACATCTAGTCCTTATAAGTATTTAATGTGTTATTATCGGCCATGTTTATTTTGACAACAACAACAATGTTTTGTTGTTTGTTCTAATTTAAATATAATTCAATATATATCCCAATTTGAACAAACTTAAATCCGAGTTCAGTAAATATCAACAGACATCTAGTCCTTATATGCATTTAATGTGTTATTATCGGCCATGTTTAATTTGACAACAACAACAATGTTTGACAAAAACAAAATTTATACTATGATTTAAATATAATTCAATATCAAACCTAAATTTTACAAATTTGAATCCAGATTTAGTAATCAAAAATATTGACATCTAGTCCTCATAAGTATTTAATGTGTTACAATCGGCCATGTTTAATTTGACAACAACAACAATGTTTAACAAAAACAAAATTTATACTGTGATTTAAATATAATTCAATATCAATCCCAATTTGAACAAACTTAAATCAGAGTTCAGTAATTATCTACAGACATCTAGTCCTTATATGTATTTAATGTGTTATTATCGGCCATGTTTAATTTGACAGCAACAACAATGTTTGACAAAAACAAAATTTATACTATGATTTAAATATAATTCAATATTAAACCTAAATTTTACAAATTTGAATTCAGATTCAGTAATCAGAAATATTGACATCTAGTCCTCATAAGTATTTAATGTGTTACTATAGGCCATGTTTATTTTGGCAACAACAACAATGTTTAACAAAAACAAAATTTAGACTGTGACTTAAATATAACTCAATATCAATCCCAATTTGAACAAACTTAAATCCGAGTTCAATATTTATATACAGACATCTAGTCCTTATATGTATTTAATGTGTTATTATCGGCCATGTTTTATTTTGACAACAACAACAATGTTTGACAAAAACAAAATTTATACTCTGATTTAATATACTTCAATATCAATCCCAATTTGAACAAACTTAAATCCGAGTTCAGTAATTATCTACAGACATCTAGTCCTTATAAGTATTTAATGTGTTATTATCGGCCATGTTTATTTTGACAACAACAACAATATTTAACAAAAACAAAATTTATACTGTGATTCAAATATAATTAAATATCAATCCCAATTTGAACAAATTTAAATCCGAGTTCAATATTTATTTACAGACATCTTGTCCTTATAAGTATTTATTGTGTTATTATAGGCCATGTTTATTTTGACAACAACAACAATGTTTAACACAAACAAAATTTATACTGTGATTTAAATATAACTCAATATCAATCCCAATTTGAACCAATTTAAATCCGAGTTCAATATTTATATACAGACATCTAGTTCTTATATGTATTTAATGTGTTATTATCGGCCATGTTTTATTTTGACAACAACAACAATGTTTGACAAAAACAAAATTTATACTCTGATTTAAATATAATTCAATATCAATCCCAATTTGAACAAACTTAAATCCGAGTTCAGTAATTATCTACAGACATCTAGTCCTTATTAGAATTTAATGTGTTATTATCGGCCATGTTTATTTTGACAACAACAACAATGTTTAACAAAAACAAAATTTATACTGTGATTCAAATATAATTAAATATCAACCCCAATTTGAACAAATTTAAATCCGAGTTCAATATTTATTTACAGACATCTAGTCCTTATAAGTATTTATTGTGTTATTACAGGCCATGTTTATTTTGACAACAACAACAATATTTGACAAAAACAAAATTTATACTGTGATTCAAATATAATTCAATATCAATCCCAATTTGAACAAACATAATTTTGAGCTCAGTTATTATCCACAGACATCTAGTCCTTATAAGTATTTAATGTGTTATTGTCGGCCATGTTTTATTTGACAACAACAACAATGTTTGACAAAAACAAAAATTATATACTATGATTTAAATATAATTCAATATCAAACCTAAATTTTACAAATTTGAATCCAGATTCAGTAATCAAAAATATTGACATCTAGTCCTCATAAGTATTTAATGTGTTACAATTGGCCATGTTTATTTTGGCAACAACAACAATGTTTAACAAAAACAAAATTTATACTGTGATTTAAATATAACTCAATATCAATCCCAATTTGAACAAACTTAAATCCGAGCTCAGTAATTATCTACAGACATCTAGTCCTTATGTGTAATTAATGTGTTATTATCGGCCATGTTTAATTTGACAACAACAACAATGTTTGACAAAACCAAAATTTATACTATGATTTAAATATAATTCAATATCAAACCTAAATTTTACAAATTTGAATCCAGATTCAGTAATCAAAAATATTGACATGTAGTCCTCATAAGTATTTAATGTGTTACAATCGGCCATGTTTAATTTGACAACAACAACAGTGTTTAACAAAAACAAAATTTATACTGTGATTCAAATATAATTCAATATCAATCCCAATTTGAACAAATTTAATTCCGAGTTCAGTAATTATCCACAGACATCTAGTCTTTATAAGTATTTAATGTGTTATTGTCGGCCATGTTTAATTTGACAACAACAACAATGTTTGACAAAAACAAAATTTATACTATGATTTAAATATAATTCAATATCAAACCTAAATTTTACAAATTTGAATCCAGATTCAGTGAATAAAAATATTGACATCTAGTCCTTATAAGTATTTAATGTGTTACAATCGGCCATGTTTAATTTGACAACAACAACAATGCTTGACAAAAGCAAAATTTATACTCTGATTTAAATATAAATCAATATCAAACCAAATTGTACAAATTTTAATCCAGATTCAGTAATTAAAAATATTGACATTTAGTCCTCATAAGTATTTAATGTGTTACAATCGGCCATGTTTAATTTGACAACAACAACAATGTTTAACAAAAACAAAATTTATACTGTGATTCAAATATAATTCAATATCAATCCCAATTTGAACAAATTTAATTCCGAGTTCAGTAATTATCCACAGACATCTAGTCTTTATAAGTATTTAATGTGTTATTGTCGGCCATGTTTAATTTGACAACAACAACAATGTTTGACAAAAACAAAATTTATACTATGATTTAAATATAATTCAATATCAAACCTAAATTTTACAAATTTGAATCCAGATTCAGTTAATAAAAATATTGACATCTAGTCCTTATAAGTATTTAATGTGTTACAATCGGCCATGTTTAATTTGACAACAACAACAATGTTTTACAAAAACAAAATTTATACTGTGATTCAAATATAACTCAATATCAATCCCAATTTGAACAAACTTAAATCCGAGCTCAGTAATTATCTACAGACATCTAGTCCTTATGTGTAATTAATGTGTTATTATCGGCCATGTTTAATTTGACAACAACAACAATGTTTGACAAAACCAAAATTTATACTATGATTTAAATATAATTCAATATCAAACCTAAATTTTACAAATTTGAATCCAGATTCAGTAATCAAAAATATTGACATGTAGTCCTCATAAGTATTTAATGTGTTACAATCGGCCATGTTTAATTTGACAACAACAACAATGTTTAACAAAAACAAAATTTATACTGTGATTCAAATATAATTCAATATCAATCCCAATTTGAACAAATTTAATTCCGAGTTCAGTAATTATCCACAGACATCTAGTCTTTATAAGTATTTAATGTGTTATTGTCGGCCATGTTTAATTTGACAACAACAACAATGTTTGACAAAAACAAAATTTATACTATGATTTAAATATAATTCAATATCAAACCTAAATTTTACAAATTTGAATCCAGATTCAGTGAATAAAAATATTGACATCTAGTCCTTATAAGTATTTAATGTGTTACAATCGGCCATGTTTAATTTGACAACAACAACAATGCTTGACAAAAGCAAAATTTATACTCTGATTTAAATATAAATCAATATCAAACCAAATTGTACAAATTTTAATCCAGATTCAGTAATTAAAAATATTGACATTTAGTCCTCATAAGTATTTAATGTGTTACAGTCGGCCATGTTTAATTTGACAACAACAACAATGTTTAACAAAAACAAAATTTATACTGTGATTCAAATATAATTCAATATCAATCCCGAGCTCAGTAATTATCTACAGACATCTAGTCCTTATGTGTAATTAATGTGTTATTATCGGCCATGTTTAATTTGACAACAACAACAATGTTTGACAAAACCAAAATTTATACTATGATTTAAATATAATTCAATATCAAACCTAAATTTTACAAATTTGAATCCAGATTCAGTAATCAAAAATATTGACATGTAGTCCTCATAAGTATTTAATGTGTTACAATCGGCCATGTTTAATTTGACAACAACAACAATGTTTAACAAAAACAAAATTTATACTGTGATTCAAATATAATTCAATATCAATCCCAATTTGAACAAATTTAATTCCGAGTTCAGTAATTATCCACAGACATCTAGTCTTTATAAGTATTTAATGTGTTATTGTCGGCCATGTTTAATTTGACAACAACAACAATGTTTGACAAAAACAAAATTTATACTATGATTTAAATATAATTCAATATCAAACCTAAATTTTACAAATTTGAATCCAGATTCAGTGAATAAAAATATTGACATCTAGTCCTTATAAGTATTTAATGTGTTACAATCGGCCATGTTTAATTTGACAACAACAACAATGCTTGACAAAAGCAAAATTTATACTCTGATTTAAATATAAATCAATATCAAACCAAATTGTACAAATTTTAATCCAGATTCAGTAATTAAAAATATTGACATTTAGTCCTCATAAGTATTTAATGTGTTACAATCGGCCATGTTTAATTTGACAACAACAACAATGTTTAACAAAAACAAAATTTATACTGTGATTCAAATATAATTCAATATCAATCCCAATTTGAACAAATTTAATTCCGAGTTCAGTAATTATCCACAGACATCTAGTCTTTATAAGTATTTAATGTGTTATTGTCGGCCATGTTTAATTTGACAACAACAACAATGTTTGACAAAAACAAAATTTATACTATGATTTAAATATAATTCAATATCAAACCTAAATTTTACAAATTTGAATCCAGATTCAGTTAATAAAAATATTGACATCTAGTCCTTATAAGTATTTAATGTGTTACAATCGGCCATGTTTAATTTGACAACAACAACAATGTTTTACAAAAACAAAATTTATACTGTGATTCAAATATAACTCAATATCAATCCCAATTTGAACCAATTTAAATCCGAGTTCAATATTTATATACAGACATCTAGTCCTTATATGTATTTAATGTGTTATTATCGGCCATGTTTATTTTGACAACAACAACAATGTTTTGTTGTTTTTTCTAATTTAAATATAATTCAATATCAATCCCAATTTGAACAAACTTAAATCCGAGTTCAGTAAATATCAACAGACATCTAGTCCTTATATGTATTTAATGTGTTATTATCGGCCATGTTTAATTTGACAACAACAACAATGTTTGACAAAAAACAAAATTTATACTATGATTTAAATATAATTCAATATTAAACCTAAATTTTACAAATTTGAATCCAGATTCAGTAATCAGAAATATTGACATCTAGTCCTCATAAGTATTTAATGTGTTACAATCGGCCATGTTTATTTTGGCAACAACAACAATGTTTAACAAAAACAAAATTTATACTGTGACTTGTAGCGGCTAGTTTCTTCAACCATAAGAAACTCCGCACAATTAATTCTCAACGGACAATCCTCCGTTCACCTAATTCTTTATAAATCGACAATTATCCATCTAAAGAATTATTCTAAATTATATACAACAATCTTGTATATATAAATAATGTACATAACAACTTGTACATAGTAATCGTACAACAACACTTGTACATACGAATTTGTGTAAGCAAAATAGAATTGAAAAATTATATTTTGGTTACACAAAAATTTCGCATTGCAATAACCTCTACAATCACATCATTTAGAGATGCATAAAAATCGTATTGATTTTGCATAACCAAAATCACGTAAAACGCATATACACACTACCATGCCATTGCACAATAGATGGCATGGCAAACATTTATGTTTAATAAAACATAATTTGTATAGGGTGCACCCAAATAATTTGGTGCATGTAAACTGGAAGAGAAACCAGTTTTGTTATTTTTGCTGTATTTTGGTTAAAGAAGAAATAATTAAAAAGATAATTCTTTCTATTCAATTTTGGGACATTGCCGGAGCAACATGGAGCATCATCACTCACCAGCAACAGCAACAATATAAATAACAAAGTTATTTTAGTTAAATAAATTTTTTTATTAATTTTAAAATTAAATTAAAGTTTGTTTTTTTATTTATTATTATTATAATTTAAAAAGAGCTCCGCATCATACCCGATATCTGGTGACCCACGACGACGGTTTTTACCGAAAAACAGGTTAGTGAACCAATTTTTTTAATTTAAAAAAGTGCAAGTGAATAAAATAAATTTTTGTTTTAAAAAAAAAATGTGCATGGTGTTTTAATTTTATTAAATTCAAAATTACAAAAGACGAGTTTTGCGATATAGTGGTCCAAGCTACAAGCCCTATATTCGCAAATCGTCCATTTCCCTGGGTTGTTTTTTTTCTAGAAACGCACGTGTTCTTTGAAACACGTTTTTAGAAAAAAAATTCATTTAAAAAAAAAAAAAAAAAAAAAAAAAAAAATAAAAAAAACTTCTTCCACAACCGCGCGGCTCTAAAAATTTTTTTTACGTGCAACATAATTTTTTTAAGTGTGTGAATTTTTGTTAAATATTAAGTGTGTGCACCGTTAAACAATTGTCATCAAAAACATGGCAAATAACGGCAAAGATAAACTCGTGGTAAATAATGACGCAAATCGTCAACTAAATGTGCATGTCCAGTCTGAAATAGCCACATCAAAATATTTGATGCGGCTACCAGCATTTGGGAAAATAACCCGAAGATTTGGTTCATATCAGCCGAAATATTGTTCGACGCGAACAACATCACCAGCGACAAACAGAAGTTTGCGCACACAGTGTTGTCCCTCTCGGCAGCACAGGTGGAGAAGGTCGCATACATTCTACAAGACCCTCCATCCAATAACAAATACGACAACCTTAAGAAAGTCCTAATCGACCGCTACTCCATCTCCGAGGAGCGTAGATTAGAGACGATTTTAAACAAAATCGATATTGGTGACCAAAAACCTTCGGACATGCTACACCGAATCAAATCGTTGGCCGGCAAAAGTTTCACGGCCAACGTCATCATAAAACTATGGATCAGGCAACTCCCTGATTACTTACAAGCGGCGTTGATCCCTCAACAAGACAAACCAGAAGAGGATCTTATTAAAATCGCCGACAAACTCCACGACATCATAGGCACGCGGACTCAGAGCTTGAGTTTAATCGATCGCGACACGCGGCTACCAAGCTCAGAGATACACGCGCCAAGCTCTAGCAGTAGCCCTCATGAAACAATGCTAAAACAAATTAGCGACCGGCTACTGAGACTAGAGCATAATTCACACACACAGCGACAACATTCGCAATCGCCATGGAGACAAACTCCATCCCCTTCAACAAATCCACCATCGCATACAAACCAGGGAAGTTCATTTCCACAAAACAAACAACAAACGCCAAGATACCAAGTCCCACACAACTGGTGTTGGTATCACTCAAAATTTGGCAACACAGCATCAAAATGCTCACAACCATGCACTTTTGCTACACAACAAAAGGAATCCGCAAATCGGTTCCCTAAACCAACAAATCTTAAGGTCGTAGCTTCAGACCTAAGACAACCGCAGTACAGCCGCCTATTTCTACGGGATTCGGTAAATCAAATCACATTTCTGATTGATACCGGTGCTGATTTAAGCGTAATTCCGTACAACAAATACTATCGCCTCGGAACAAATCGCAATCCCGATTTAGTTCTTTCTGCTGCAAACGGTACTACAATAAACACCTATGGTACAAAATTACTAGACGTTGACATTGGTTTAAGGCGTTCATTCAAACACGCCTTCATTCTCGCCAATGTCAACCGACCCATCATAGGCGCGGATTTTCTAAAGAAATTCGGTCTTTTAGTGGATTTGAAAAATCAGAAATTGATTGATCCATCCACTAAACTCTCAATCAACGCAACATCAGCACGCGTTGATACACCATCACCATTGCATTATACACTTAACAATGGCTTTCGAGCACTGTTGAAGAAATTCCCTTCTTTAACAGCTCCACCAAACTACAATGCTCCTGTAATGCACAATGTAGTACACCACATTGTGACTACAGGGCATTTACCATTCTCAAGACCAAGATGGCTTGATCCAATACGTCACAAAGCAGCTTTCCTAGAATTCCAACATATGGTGGAACTAGGAATCTGCCGACCGTCTTCATCAGCAATTTCTTGTCCATTACACATGGTAAAAAAGAAGGACAACGACTGGAGACCATGTGGGGACTACAGAAGGCTTAACGCAGTCACAATTCCTGACCGTTACCCTATCCCCCACATACAAAATTTCTCCATGCAACTACATGGTTGCACAATTTTCACCAAAATCGATCTCGTCAGAGCATATCACCTCATCCCGATTGCTCCTGACGACATTTACAAAACCGCCATTACCACTCCATTTGGCTTATTCGAATTCACCCGAATGCCATTTGGACTCCGAAATGCTGCACAAACATTCCAGCGTTTCATCAACGAAATCGTGAGAGATCTCGATTTCGTTTTTGTATACATTGACGATATTCTCGTAGCCTCAAAAGACGAGAAGCAACACGTTCAACATTTGGAACAACTTTTCCAAAAGTTATCAAATTACGGTGTCAACATAAATACCGAAAAATGTGTGTTTGGGACGAAAAATCTTGACTTTCTCAGTCACAAGATTACATCTAATGGCATTCTGCCGTCCGAAGGACGTATTAACGCCATTAGAGAGTTCCCAGCACCTCAAAGCGTCAAGCAAATACAACAATTCGTCGGCATGGTAAACTACTACCACCGATTTATACCAAAATTAGCAGAAGTACTTGCCCCAATTCACACGCATTTGGCAGGTCTTCTTAAAAAGCCCAAAACGCCTCAAAATTTTTCTTGGACTGAAGAATGTCAAAAAGCATTCCTTCAGCTCAAGAACAGCTTGGAAAATATTGCCCTTTTAGCGCATCCGCTAAATGCAACCAAATATAGCATCACCACTGATGCTTCCAACACTGCAATAGGCGCGGTCTTACAACAACTAAATAATAAGACCTGGGAACCTCTTGGATTTTTCTCCAAGAAATTATCAGATGCCGAAAGAAAATATTCCGCATTTGATCGCGAATTGCTTGCAATCTTCCAAGCAATCAAACACTTTCGCTACTTTGTCGAAGGTCGGGAATTCACTATATTCACCGACCACAAACCGCTTACTAGAGCAATAACCTCTAAAGCGGAGCGAAACCCAAGGCAAGCACGCCACTTGGACTATGTCTCTCAATTTACGACAGACATACAACATATTCAAGGCAAAGCAAATGTGGTCGCCGATACACTATCTCGGATTTCCGACCACGAACTTGCCTCCGCAGCAACACGCTACGACATCACAACGATCGCAAAGGCACAAGCTGGCGATCAAGAACTACAAGACTTACTTTCTAGTTCCACAAATCGGCGCACTTCCAAATGGAAATTAGAAAAATTTCCATTAGCCGATTTGTCAATTTACTGTGAAATATCCACGGGTAACAATCGCCCGTACATTCCAGAGTCATTGCGTCGAACTATCTTCGACACTCTGCACAATATTTCACACCCAAGTGTACGAGCAACTCGCAAACTCGTCACTTTAAGGTATTTTTGGCCCAGCATGAACAAAGATTTAACCCTTTGGGCGAAATCTTGTTTATCCTGCCAAAAATGCAAAGTACAAAGACACACCAAATCACCTCACGGGAATTTTCAAATTCCACCAGGTAGATTTGAACATATCCATTTAGATATTGTTGGACCACTTCCACCATCTAATGGATTCACTTATTTGTTAACCTGCGTTGATCGTTTTACGCGTTGGCCAGAAGCCTACTGCATAAAAGACATCTCCGCACAAACCATTGCAAAAACGCTCGTCGAAAACTATATTGCTAGATTCGGCGTTCCGGTCAACATTACGACCGATCAAGGCACACAGTTTGAGTCCAAACTATTCGCTGAGCTTATGCAACTTTTAGGCTCACATCGAATACGGACAACTGCCTATCATCCACAAGCAAACGGTATGGTTGAGCGCTTTCACCGCCAACTTAAAACGGCTCTTAAAGCTCGTGCAAATACCGTCAACTGGAGCTCAGAGATCCCAATCATATTGTTGGGAATCCGAGCGACAGTCAAAGATGACCTAAAATGTTCACCAGCAGAACTGGTGTACGGTCAAACCATTAAATTACCTGGGGAATTCTTTGTGGAACATCCACTTACACCCCAAGTTACCACTGACACAGTGATAAATCAATTGCGCTCCACGATGAACAAACTCATCCCAACGGACACGCGCAAATCTAATCAAACCGACATATTCGTACCAAAGTCACTGCAAACCTGTGACTACGTTTTCGTACGAATAGATAAAGTTCGGACCGGCCTCACACCACCGTATGAAGGCCCATACAAAGTGATACGACGACTTCGTAAGCACTTTGTATTACAAATTAAAGACAAGCAACAATCTGTCTCTATCGATAGACTCAAACCAGTCTATGGAATTTTGAGTTCACCCGATCAAATATCGGGAATGAAGAAAACTGTCCGCATTTTCGGATAACACAAACTTCACCAAACTCAAATATTATCTTAAAACTCCAACACACGCTGGTGAAGACATTATATTTCTTATGACGATCATACATCGTCACAATGATACATTATCTATCATTAATACAATTTTCGGTGATAAAACCATTTACATTATCACTACCATTACAATGATTATACATCATCATAATACAACTAAAATCCATCCACAAACGCCAGCGGACAAAGAACCCACGGTGGGGGAACTCACTGCGCGGTGGGTGATGTAGCGGCTAGTTTCTTCAACCATAAGAAACTCCGCACAATTAATTCTCAACGGACAATCCTCCGTTCACCTAATTCTTTATAAATCGACAATTATCCATCTAAAGAATTATTCTAAATTATATACAACAATCTTGTATATATAAATAATGTACATAACAACTTGTACATAGTAATCGTACAACAACACTTGTACATACGAATTTGTGTAAGCAAAATAGAATTGAAAAATTATATTTTGGTTACACAAAAATTTCGCATTGCAATAACCTCTACAATCACATCATTTAGAGATGCATAAAAATCGTATTGATTTTGCATAACCAAAATCACGTAAAACGCATATACACACTACCATGCCATTGCACAATAGATGGCATGGCAAACATTTATGTTTAATAAAACATAATTTGTATAGGGTGCACCCAAATAATTTGGTGCATGTAAACTGGAAGAGAAACCAGTTTTGTTATTTTTGCTGTATTTTGGTTAAAGAAGAAATAATTAAAAAGATAATTCTTTCTATTCAATTTTGGGACATTGCCGGAGCAACATGGAGCATCATCACTCACCAGCAACAGCAACAATATAAATAACAAAGTTATTTTAGTTAAATAAATTTTTTTATTAATTTTAAAATTAAATTAAAGTTTGTTTTTTTATTTATTATTATTATAATTTAAAAAGAGCTCCGCATCATACCCGATAGACTTAAATATAACTCAATATCAATCCCAATTTGAACAAACTTAAATCCGAGTTCAGTAATTATCTACAGACATCTAGTCCTTATAAGTATTTAATGTGTTATTATCGGCCATGTTTATTTTGACAACAACAACAATGTTTTGTTGTTTGTTCTAATTTAAATATAATTCAATATATATCCCAATTTGAACAAACTTAAATCCGAGTTCAGTAAATATCAACAGACATCTAGTCCTTATATGCATTTAATGTGTTATTATCGGCCATGTTTAATTTGACAACAACAACAATGTTTGACAAAAACAAAATTTATACTATGATTTAAATATAATTCAATATTAAACCTAAATTTTACAAATTTGAATCCAGATTTAGTAATCAAAAATATTGACATCTAGTCCTCATAAGTATTTAATGTGTTACAATCGGCCATGTTTAATTTGACAACAACAACAATGTTTAACAAAAACAAAATTTATACTGTGATTTAAATATAATTCAATATCAATCCCAATTTGAACAAACTTAAATCAGAGTTCAGTAATTATCTACAGACATCTAGTCCTTATATGTATTTAATGTGTTATTATCGGCCATGTTTAATTTGACAGCAACAACAATGTTTGACAAAAACAAAATTTATACTATGATTTAAATATAATTCAATATTAAACCTAAATTTTACAAATTTGAATTCAGATTCAGTAATCAGAAATATTGACATCTAGTCCTCATAAGTATTTAATGTGTTACTATCGGCCATGTTTATTTTGGCAACAACAACAATGTTTAACAAAAACAAAATTTAGACTGTGACTTAAATATAACTCAATATCAATCCCAATTTGAACAAACTTAAATCCGAGTTCAATATTTATATACAGACATCTAGTCCTTATAATACATATAATTTACATTTAAATTTAACATTGTAATTAATGTGTTATTATCGGCCATGTTTTATTTTGACAACAACAACAATGTTTGACAAAAACAAAATTTATACTCTGATTTAATATACTTCAATATCAATCCCAATTTGAACAAACTTAAATCCGAGTTCAGTAATTATCTACAGACATCTAGTCCTTATAAGTATTTAATGTGTTATTATCGGCCATGTTTATTTTGACAACAACAACAATATTTAACAAAAACAAAATTTATACTGTGATTCAAATATAATTAAATATCAATCCCAATTTGAACAAATTTAAATCCGAGTTCAATATTTATTTACAGACATCTAGTCCTTATAAGTATTTATTGTGTTATTATAGGCCATGTTTATTTTGACAACAACAACAATGTTTAACACAAACAAAATTTATACTGTGATTTAAATATAACTCAATATCAATCCCAATTTGAACCAATTTAAATCCGAGTTCAATATTTATATACAGACATCTAGTTCTTATATGTATTTAATGTGTTATTATCGGCCATGTTTTATTTTGACAACAACAACAATGTTTGACAAAAACAAAATTTATACTCCGATTTAAATATAATTCAATATCAATCCCAATTTGAACAAACTTAAATCCGAGTTCAGTAATTATCTACAGACATCTAGTCCTTATTAGAATTTAATGTGTTATTATCGGCCATGTTTATTTTGACAACAACAACAATGTTTAACAAAAACAAAATTTATACTGTGATTCAAATATAATTAAATATCAACCCCAATTTGAACAAATTTAAATCCGAGTTCAATATTTATTTACAGACATCTAGTCCTTATAAGTATTTATTGTGTTATTACAGGCCATGTTTATTTTGACAACAACAACAATATTTTACAAAAACAAAATTTATACTGTGATTCAAATATAATTCAATATCAATCCCAATTTGAACAAACATAATTTTGAGCTCAGTTATTATCCACAGACATCTAGTCCTTATATGTATTTAATGTGTTATTATCGGCCATGTTTAATTTGACAACAACAACAATGTTTGACAAAAACAAAACTTATACACTGATTTAAATATAATTCGATATCAATCCCAATTTAAACAAATTTATATCCGAGGTCAGTAATTATATATAGACATCTAATCCTTATAAGAATTTAATGTGTTATTGATGGGATTTTGACAACAACAACAATGTTTAACAAAAACAAAATTTATACTGTGATTTAAATATAACTCAATATCAATCCCAATTTGAACAAACCTAATTTCGAGCTCAGTTATTATCCAAAATCATCTAGTCCTTAGATGTATTTAATGTGTTATTATCGGCCATGTTTAATTTGACAACAACAACAATGTTTGACAAAAACAAAATTTATACTGTGATTTAAATATAATTCAATATCAAACCTAAATTTTACAAATTTGAATCCAGATTCAGTAATCAAAAATATTGACATCTAGTCCTCATATGTATTTAATGTGTTACAATCGGCCATGTTTAATTTGACAACAACAACAATGTTTAACACAAACAAAATTTATACTGTGATTTAAATATAACTCAATATCAATCCCAATTTGAACCAATTTAAATCCGAGTTCAATATTTATATACAGACATCTAGTTCTTATATGTATTTAATGTGTTATTATCGGCCATGTTTTATTTTGACAACAACAACAATGTTTGACAAAAACAAAATTTATACTCTGATTTAAATATAATTCAATATCAATCCCAATTTGAACAAACTTAAATCCGAGTTCAGTAATTATCTACAGACATCTAGTCCTTATTAGAATTTAATGTGTTATTATCGGCCATGTTTTATTTTGACAACAACAACAATGTTTGACAAAAACAAAATTTATACTCTGATTTAAATATAATTCAATATCAATCCCAATTTGAACAAACTTAAATCCGAGTTCAGTAATTATCTACAGACATCTAGTCCTTATAAGTATTTAATGTGTTATTATCGGCCATGTTTATTTTGACAACAACAACAATGTTTTGTTGTTTGTTCTAATTTAAATATAATTCAATATATATCCCAATTTGAACAAACTTAAATCCGAGTTCAGTAAATATCAACAGACATCTAGTCCTTATATGCATTTAATGTGTTATTATCGGCCATGTTTAATTTGACAACAACAACAATGTTTGACAAAAACAAAATTTATACTATGATTTAAATATAATTCAATATCAAACCTAAATTTTACAAATTTGAATCCAGATTTAGTAATCAAAAATATTGACATCTAGTCCTCATAAGTATTTAATGTGTTACAATCGGCCATGTTTAATTTGACAACAACAACAATGTTTAACAAAAACAAAATTTATACTGTGATTTAAATATAATTCAATATCAATCCCAATTTGAACAAACTTAAATCAGAGTTCAGTAATTATCTACAGACATCTAGTCCTTATATGTATTTAATGTGTTATTATCGGCCATGTTTAATTTGACAGCAACAACAATGTTTGACAAAAACAAAATTTATACTATGATTTAAATATAATTCAATATTAAACCTAAATTTTACAAATTTGAATTCAGATTCAGTAATCAGAAATATTGACATCTAGTCCTCATAAGTATTTAATGTGTTACTATCGGCCATGTTTATTTTGGCAACAACAACAATGTTTAACAAAAACAAAATTTAGACTGTGACTTAAATATAACTCAATATCAATCCCAATTTGAACAAACTTAAATCCGAGTTCAATATTTATATACAGACATCTAGTCCTTATATGTATTTAATGTGTTATTATCGGCCATGTTTTATTTTGACAACAACAACAATGTTTGACAAAAACAAAATTTATACTCTGATTTAATATACTTCAATATCAATCCCAATTTGAACAAACTTAAATCCGAGTTCAGTAATTATCTACAGACATCTAGTCCTTATAAGTATTTAATGTGTTATTATCGGCCATGTTTATTTTGACAACAACAACAATATTTAACAAAAACAAAATTTATACTGTGATTCAAATATAATTAAATATCAATCCCAATTTGAACAAATTTAAATCCGAGTTCAATATTTATTTACAGACATCTAGTCCTTATAAGTATTTATTGTGTTATTATAGGCCATGTTTATTTTGACAACAACAACAATGTTTAACACAAACAAAATTTATACTGTGATTTAAATATAACTCAATATCAATCCCAATTTGAACCAATTTAAATCCGAGTTCAATATTTATATACAGACATCTAGTTCTTATATGTATTTAATGTGTTATTATCGGCCATGTTTTATTTTGACAACAACAACAATGTTTGACAAAAACAAAATTTATACTCCGATTTAAATATAATTCAATATCAATCCCAATTTGAACAAACTTAAATCCGAGTTCAGTAATTATCTACAGACATCTAGTCCTTATTAGAATTTAATGTGTTATTATCGGCCATGTTTATTTTGACAACAACAACAATGTTTAACAAAAACAAAATTTATACTGTGATTCAAATATAATTAAATATCAACCCCAATTTGAACAAATTTAAATCCGAGTTCAATATTTATTTACAGACATCTAGTCCTTATAAGTATTTATTGTGTTATTACAGGCCATGTTTATTTTGACAACAACAACAATATTTTACAAAAACAAAATTTATACTGTGATTCAAATATAATTCAATATCAATCCCAATTTGAACAAACATAATTTTGAGCTCAGTTATTATCCACAGACATCTAGTCCTTATATGTATTTAATGTGTTATTATCGGCCATGTTTAATTTGACAACAACAACAATGTTTGACAAAAACAAAACTTATACACTGATTTAAATATAATTCGATATCAATCCCAATTTAAACAAATTTATATCCGAGGTCAGTAATTATATATAGACATCTAATCCTTATAAGAATTTAATGTGTTATTGATGGGATTTTGACAACAACAACAATGTTTAACAAAAACAAAATTTATACTGTGATTTAAATATAACTCAATATCAATCCCAATTTGAACAAACCTAATTTCGAGCTCAGTTATTATCCAAAATCATCTAGTCCTTAGATGTATTTAATGTGTTATTATCGGCCATGTTTAATTTGACAACAACAACAATGTTTGACAAAAACAAAATTTATACTGTGATTTAAATATAATTCAATATCAAACCTAAATTTTACAAATTTGAATCCAGATTCAGTAATCAAAAATATTGACATCTAGTCCTCATATGTATTTAATGTGTTACAATCGGCCATGTTTAATTTGACAACAACAACAATGTTTAACAAAAACAAAATTTATACTGTGATTCAAATATAATTCAATATCAATCCCAATTTGAACAAATTTAATTCCGAGTTCAGTAATTATTCACAGACATCTAGTCCTTATAAGTATTTAATGTGTTACAATCGGCCATGTTTAATTTGACAACAACAACAATGTTTGACAAAAACAAAATTTATACTATGATTTAAATATAATTCAATATCAAACCTAAATTTTACATATTTAAATCCAGATTCAGTAATCAAAAATATTGACATCTAGTCCTCATAAGTATTTAATGTGTTACAATCGGCCATGTTTATTTTGGCAACAACAACAATGTTTAACATAAACAAAATTTATACTGTGATTCAAATATAATTCAATATCAATCCCAATTTGAACAAATTTAAATCCGAGTTCAATATTTATTTACAGACATCTAGTCCTTATAAGTGTTTAATGTGTTACAATCGGCCATGTTTATTTTGACAACAACAACAATGTTTAACAAAAACAAAATTTATACTGTGATTTAAATATAACTCAATATCAATCCCAATTTGAACCACGTTAAATCCGAGTTTAATATTTATATACAGACATCTAGTCCTTATATGTATTTAATCT
>OW052220.1:73475246-73699112 GCA_932526605.1 Nephrotoma flavescens
CAGCGATTGCTAGTCTCTGTATTAATAGAAATGTAGTAATTTCACATAAAATAAATTTGTGCAGTACAAGAGTTTTTGGGGTAAAATCAAGACATCTATTTCTGATTTTAATACTTCGCTGTGTCTCGAGCATCTGACATTATGTGTTATTACCAATCTAACAGTTTATTTTTTGGCTTATTGTAATTAAACAGCGTATTATGCTCATAATGAGCGGTATAAATATTAGCTTTCCGATTTCGTAGAAATAAGAATGTAAAATAGCAAATGAATTATTAAAACTTGTTTTCGAGGATTGTAAGCATGATAAATAACTTTTCAATAAATTGTAAGGAATACCACGTACGCCATATCAGTATAATTTACTTAGAAGTAACTGATGATCAATACGATCAAATGCTTTCTGTAAATCCAAGAAAAGCGCCCCAACATATATTTTTGAATCAAAAGCAGTATATATCATACTCCCAATTTCTGCCAATGCCAATTCAGTTCCTAAACCTCTTCTAAAACCATATTGGTAGGAATAAAAAAATATTATAATTTTAAAACGTTATTAAACAAGAAAATATTAATTTTTCAAAAATTTTATCGACTATAGATAAAGTAGAAATAGGCCTATAATTATTAAGTAAAGATGAATCTGCATTCTTTAGAAAAGGAATTACATTAGCTACTTTTAAACATTTGGGATATACACCAGTTATTAAAGTTTCATTATAAATATCAGACAACATGTTCGAAAAAAACTCAATTCTACATTTCAGCGCGCAGCTATTAATTTTTTGCGGACTCCACCTTTACCACTACCAAGCGAACAGATAACATTACAAACTTCAGCAGGTGTAATTGGTGATAGATACATGCCAATCCATTTAATAGTTCCAAACCTGTGTATGTCTCTGTAGGAGGTAATAAATTCACTGTATCGGCCATTAAAGAAAATTTTATCAAATTTAAGTGAATCGAGATTTTTATTAAAAAATAAGTTCTAGTTCTTCCATAAATTTCTCTGATTTAAATCTGTAAACATATTACTAAAGTAACTCTTTTTAGCATAATATTTTTTAGAAGTTAATAATTTAGATACACGTTCCAATTCAGATTTCAGAGCAACGTTACTAGGATTACGTTTAGTTTTTTTCAGAACTTTATTTTTTTTACGAATGTCACTCCAAATGTCAAGTGTGATCCACGGACATACCGTATTTTTCAGCTTAACATCTACACTTATTGTCTTTGAGTCACCATATTTTTCAACAATAATTTCTACAGTATTATTCGGATCATTCACATTAAATGGCATTGCAAGTAGAAAATTATTGAATAATTCATGAACTTTTTTCAAGAGTTTTCTTAATATACTTAGAAGTAAAGAAATTGAACAAGAACACGGAAAGGAACGTCGGCTACACGAAATGTGTCTCGATTCTCAAGCCGAGCCAACAAAGTTAAAAATGTGTGATCTAAAAACGTCAGTACAACGCATTACAACAACCATTTGCATTATGTATCACACATTTTTAACTTTGTAGCTCGAGACAATTTTCATGCGGCAGCCTAAAACTAATAACACATTAAATATAATTTTATTAAATAAACACACAAACAATATTTTTTGTTGATTTTATCCCAGACACTGATTTGGGCTACATTGCATTTAATGTATTTTTGTTTAATAGGAAAATAAAACGTTAAAGTTGAACAAATGTTGTTCCTGTCCATGTAAAAATCATACTGCAAAAAAATTAAAAACAAAATTGTACAAATTTTGACAGCCAGAATCAAAAATATTATTGGTATTTTTTGTGATAAGTGCAGAGTGCGTTTTATGGCAAAAGCTGATAAAAAAATATCATGATATTTTTATCATTTTTGCCCGACTGAACACTATGATTGTAAATAAAAATTTTAACTATTTTGAATTTTATTAATTATGTTAAAATATTTTATTAAAGATTTTGCGTTTAACTTAATAATGCTTCATTGTTGTAAATATATACATAGCTGCTTAATTATTTTATTCTTTTCTGTAATTTCAATTAAATTTATTATAGAGGCATCTGTAAACGGATTTTTAAATTACAGAAACCTTGGTTTTAAAATCGCATAAATTGAAATTTTCTACGTTATGTTGTGTTTTGTAAGAATCTTTAATTAAGAAAATTAACGATGTCAACGATGTGGTATACATTTCCAATAAATAAATTTCGATGAAAAAAATTTATTATTTGAATAATAATTATTAGTTCTACATGGTGATTAATAAAATCTCGTTTCATCTCACGTTTTCGCTCTTTAATTTTGTTATAAATGTGATCGTTTATATTGCTTTTAAATCCATCGTTCATCTCGAAACTTCGGATGTGTATGGGACCAGAATTTACTAAGGACGTTAAATTTTTATAAAACTAAATTTTAAATTGGGTGTAAGAGGAATCCGCGGAAGCACGCTTTATTAACATACTTTACTAACCTACACAACTAAACGGAAAGCTCATTTTTATAGAAAATTAATAAATATGCTCCGCTTTAGTTTAAATTTAATGATTAAATACTACATTATAATGGCTGATTTTCAAATATATGTTCTTTGAATATTTTATTAAAAACATATAAAATTAAAATTTATATGATTTATTAAATTTTTTTTCATAAATTTATGTTCAAAAATTTTCCAATTACAACGGTTTCTTATTGTAACTCAATAAAAGCTTCCCTCTATTTATAGTTCTCGTTTTAAAATTACGGCTTTTTAAAATCATATGGCTCTAACAGGACCCCTTGTATAACGTCCGTTTTATACAATAACTTATTAAAATTCTGACAGCCTGAACTTTTACAAAACACATAAAATAGATAATCTTGTAAATTGTAATCTCTTCATTTCTACAGATTTATAGTACTTTTCTATGCCTCATGAAATGTCATTGTCGGTCTCAGTCTATAGTTTTAGTCCTAGCGAACATCAAATAATTAATTAAAAATTCGTCTAAATAAAATGTCTAAACATTGAAAAAATATTCCATATCCATATAAAATCACGATATACTTAACTAACCGATATTTACATAATCATAAAATCATAATCCTTAACCTAATATTCTAGCGAACAACTTATGTATGGCACTTTATATAATCAAATTTTTATATTAAAACCCACATATATAATTTTTACTTTAAATTTGAAATATAAAATTATACTTGTAAAATCAGCAGGTGAAATAGAGAAATAAATTCGTAACACTCGACACAATATTGAAAATAACATATTTGCGATAAAGCTGCCATTTTTGTAACAGTTATTTTTAGCACAAGTTTTATACGTCTAAGTATATTTGATAATATATTATATACGAAATCTATACTAAAATGTTGAATCACATCAAAATAACTCTATATACGTACGGATATTTAAACGATAAAGCTTTAATAATGAAAATGTTGAATTAGATATAAAAAAAATAATATTTATTATGTTTACCTGCACTGCATAATACACAATTTCCTCTTTCCTTCTAAATGATTTGTTAATTAAAATGTTAGTTACATCTGAATGTGTTCTATTTTAGTTTTGTTTCAGTTTCAGCAGAAAACTATACATAGACTTCTGACAAAAAATTGAATGTCCATAATACAGCAATGTAACGTAATTTAATGCTGTACTGTGTTATCATCTCATTAAATCAGTATAGCAATAAGGTATAGGAGCTTTTTTTTGTACTCGTCGACTTGTATCGTATTATGGCCAAGCTTATAAATTTCATGTTTCGATTTTGTTTTACTACTTTTGCTTGGCTTCCATGTAATAGGAAGTTACAGTAAAGCACAAAAAATATAACAACTTTGATTTGTAATTTATTGTTGATTAAAATGTGATACAAATACAACAACAACAACAAAATCGAGTACATAACTTTTTTTGTTAGCTTCTTAATGTTTGTCATTCAGTTTGTTAAACAAATTTTTTTTTTTAGCTTTTTCGATTTGCTAAGTATTTTAATTTATTTCCTGTTTGGTGTACATGGATACAAAATCTATGTATACTACACAAGCCTCAGTACCGACTGCTATAAATGTATGTACGTATAAGTACCTTAACTAAAAAAATGGTTCATTTTAAGTCGGAAATACGACATTTTTTCGTATGTTAAAATCATGTTGTGTGTACATTGAATATTTTATTTGTTGTTCGTATAGCAAGATATTTTAGCAATACATTTAGCTTGTTATAAATTTTTCATGCTTTTCGAATGTCAAATTAGTTATTTTTTTTACGTATGGTGTTCTTATACGTAAAGGTATGTAACAAAATGTTCAAATTATTTATTTGATGAAAGACGTATATTAATTATTTTATTGTTTAGGATTTTTTGCAGTTCCGTTTGTCTGTTCAAGGAACTTTGTAACAATTTATAAAATAAGAATTGTAGTGAGCATCGTTTGCAAAAAGATTAGTGCGCTTGGACATAAATTTTTGGTGCACATTTTTTTTTTTTTTGATCAGATTGGCATAACACATTGTTTTGTTGTGTTTTTATTAGTATACGATGGTTCCATAGGGCTCTGTGAGAAGTTTGAGAAGCATGATAACTTTAGTACCTCCACGTATAGGAATTTAAATATAGTTATATATTAGGGTGTACATTTAGTATATACAAAATAAAATTGTATCGGGAATACTATTTTGACGGACAAAATATGAAAGTGGTTCAAATTAATTAATTAACGTGAAGAATAAAATTAAAAAAGTTAAAATAAAATATGAATCTCACACACTTTCCAAAAAAAATTAAATATACCATTTTATAAAGAAAAATTTTATGAACTATCGACTAAAACTATAAAAATTGGTGTTTTGTTAACAGGTAGTTTAGTTCTGAACACTAATTTACAAAATTTTATGACTTTATTCGCATTTTCTGTGTAAAACTTTTTTTTTTTTTAAATAAAGTTTATTTTCAATGGTAAGTTAAACTCAATCTACAAAAAAAACTTACAATCATTTGATTATATATCTTAAACAATTATGGCTAATCTAAGGTAATGTTAATATAATAATAAATTAATTAATTAGGTAATCTTAACTATTTAGGTAATATTATTTCACGACTTATATTAAATTTAGAGTATAAACTATTACGCAACATAATTATTTTTTTTAAACTTTATATTACTAAGGCTTTTGTTATTTAAATAATTGGATGTACAATTTGCTGTGATAAAAATATCCGCGTATTGCTTGCGGTAAACAACTATAAAATATGACTAGAAAGTCATGGTGGTGGGTGGGATTTGGGTTGATTGACATTATTTGCTGATGCGTTGGCTTAGCCACCAATATTTTAATTTATCTTTTTGATAGTTTAAGACAGATTTATCTAAAAATTTCGTATTGAATCTTGTTGCTTTTATATCGTTAAATGTTGAAGTATTTATTGATTTATTATTCTTTCTTCTAAAAATGTGGAAAATCAAAGGAGTTGCATCCTCCGATTGTATGAAATGGTACAATCAAGATAAATGAGAGCTTCAGGTAGGGGGTATGTATTTTCGATGATGTTTTTAAATAGCACCATATCCATAATATAAAATCCATAAATCAATGAGTTTTAGATGTGGCTTTTAAGATGTGTTTTCTAATTAGATTTAGTATAAAAATATCTATGCGATCTATTCTCGTGACATTGTAAACACATTTATTAGAAATGTAGTTGTGATCATGATCTGCTTTCCTATATTTAATATTTAACTAACGGCCTAATTAGTAATTGATAACAAATTAATATATTATTTCGGAGAAATTTGGAGAAGAAAAGTTTATTAAGCATTGCAAAAGCTTTTTGAGTTTTTACCTATTGTAGTTGTAAATGCTTATCAAAATATAGGTTTTACGATAAGCTTTTGGTCGATTTTCTTATTTTCTAATTGTATAAATAACTAAGTAATCCGCGTAAGCCACTATTTGGCAGTTAATAGAATTTAACTTATTTTTTTCCAATAAAGACGCGATATATAAACTAAATAATACTAGAGCTAGTATAGTCCCTTGTTTCAGTCCATTATTTATTTATTTTTTTTTTTTATTTTTTTTTTTATTTTTTTTTATTTTCCAAGAAAAAAAATACAATTTTTTTATACAGGAAAATATTTGTGTAACAATAGCTAATATTTCAAAATGGTTAAGAATCTTATACTATAAAAAGAATACAAACTTAATTAAATTAAATTGGCACAAACAAAAATTAGTGACAAAATTATAGCTTTTAAACAAATTAATAAACATAAGTATAATCCAACCAAGTATCAATGAAACAAATCATATTCTGTAATAAAATTTGAAAAAAGTTTATTTTTAAGATTAGATTTAAAAGTAGAAATTTTCAAGGTTTTGTCACTGTCATCTAATTGATTAAATATTTCTAGTCCATGATAGAGGTTACTATTTTGGGTGGCTTTAAATTTATACTTTGGAATCCGATAATTTAAGTGGTTACGAGTTTGCCGCTCACTGATCGAAAAGTTAGTCTGGAAATCAATTGTACACCTAAGTAGTCCATATCTAACTTTGTAAATCGTCAGTTGATATTCGTATAGAGGATGAGGTACTTCAAGGGTAGTATTTCGTCACTACATAGGATTTTTGTTGTTAAAGGGGGTAGTTGTTTGATTGCCTTAATGGCTTTGTTTTGTATGATTTGTAAGTCATTGATGTATGAAATTTTCGCTCCTCCCCAGATTTGTATCAGATAAGAGAGATGCGAGTTAATAAAACTAAAATAAATGTTTTCCCGCATAAAATGTGGGATGAACCGACCGACTCGTCTCAAAACCGCAACAATAGGTATTACTTTAACTCTGATACTGTTTATATGATTAATCCATGATAGCTGAGAATTAATAATCAACCCAAGGTAAGAAATGCTTTTAACTCGATGTATAACACTATTATAAAAATTTATTTCATCTATTACAGCAGCAGGTTTATGTTTTTAAAAAAAAGTTATAAAACTTGTTTTTGATACATTTAATTTAAACTTATTGCAGCAGAGCCAATTGTGAATTTTAAGAAGATCATTTTTCATCGCAGTTTTCTGTTGTGGAAACGATTCAGAGCTGTAAATTAAAACAGCATCATCAGCAAACAATTGCAATTTTCCCTCCAAACTAAGATCAAATAGGTCGTTTATGTAAAGTAGAAACATTACTGGTCCTAGGATCGATCCTTGTGGTACTCCGCGCTTCACACTAATTTTTGACGATGAAATTTGAACAACTTGTGTTCGATCTATTAGGTTGATGAATTTAACGAAAATTCCATAATGGTTTAGTTTAGTCAAGAGTATTTAGTGGTCTACACAATCAAATGCTTTCATTATATCAAGAAACAAACAAGAACTTGTTTTTTTTGTTCTATAGAACTGTAAATATTTGCAATCAAATTAATACTAGCTGAGAGTATACTACTTGATTTCATAAAACTAAATTGATTTTTATGAATGATTTGACTTGATTCAATACACTCTAAGAGCCGGTTATAAATAATACGCTCAAACACTTTACTGAAAACTGGCAGAACCGATATTGGCCGATAATTGCTTAAATTTAAGTAATCTCCAGATTTAAAAATTGGAGTAATACGAGCTGATTTCATAATCTCAGGGAAAATGCATTGTTCAACCCACAAATTTAGAGTGCGAGTCAGCAAGGGACACAACAAGTGCGAAAGTTCTTTAATTACTCATACCGTAAATTATCGACCCCTTTTGACGATATGAGCTTAAAATTTTTGATAATGGTGGTCACTTCTTCTTGTTCTACTACGGATAACACAAATAGTTCGCGATATTCTTTTGGTGACAACTGCAACGCAAGAGATGTTGTACTGCTACCTATATCAGCTTCAACATTTACGAAGAATTGGTTGAATGTATTTACAATTTCTTGTTGATCGCGTATAATGTTACCGTTTACTTTTATTTGATTTAACGATTTAGTTGTAGGATTTTTGGAGAGAATTTCGTTAACCAGCTGATACATTCGTTTAGCATTTTGCATAATGAGTTGAATTATTTACTGTAATAATTCTTTTTAGATTTATCTATCTGATATCTAATTTTGACATTGATTTAAAAGTTTCAGAAAAATATCTGTTATTTGGGTATCTTTTAGTAAGTTTATAATATTTATCTCGTACTTTAAGTTGTTTATAGAGTTTATTGGTGAACCACGGTTTTTTGTAAGAAGAGGCTTTACTTGTTTTTGTATATGTCACAGTGTTCAAACTAATTAAATTAACAAGTTCATTGTAGACAGTTTCAAACGAGGGATCATTTTTTGAAGGTAATAGTTGTATCATTATAGACGATAATACGTTGGTATAGTTGGTTTTTACCACATTTAAAATAGTTGACACTGAATTTTTAAGAATATGGTATTTAAAATACAAAAAACGATGATCGCTTAACGCCGAATCTTCATAGTATATTGCAAATTGGCTAGATGTGTTCGTCAAGATATGGTCCACAATACTCTTTGAGCTGGATGTTAAGCGGGTTGCAAATAATTCATCAATTTCTTTAACTATAGTATGATTATTGAGTTGTAAGGTGGATTTGTAGTTAAGCACCTGTGGATTTGAGTTTTCCAATAGATTGATGTTAAAGTCACCAACTATGATTTGGTTTTTATTTGTACTAGTAATCTGGTCAAGATAGGTTAAAAACGATCTATGATTAGTGTGTGGCGGCTTATAAATCCCTAATAAGTATAAATTTAATTTTCGAGAAAAAAGTGTTATTAAAAGCTCAATACCTATTGAAATTAACCCGTCGGTCATTATGAACTTTCTGTTGTTATTACACCTTCAATAAAATCCAATCGCTATATGAAAATAATCCACATATAGGTAATGTTAAGAAACTTATGAAGCTATAATGTATGAAAATCGATCTCGAAACCGAGAACGAACAAACAGTTTTTATTATTATTTTTTTTTATTTTTTTATTTAAATAGCACAATCTTATCACATGATAATTTATTACTAATGATGATAACGCACTTATTTGAAACTAATAAGTGGAGCGAGTGCGTGTTTTCAAGCAACGAATATTCTGCTCCTAATAATGAATGTTTATTTATTAGATGACGAGCTCATGCGGTTTAATTCTTTTAAGGCGTCTCAGTTATTGTGTTATGTCAAGAAGTTGTATTGCTTCACTGTTGGTATGTTGCAGTAATCTTCTTTCATGTTTGATGGCAAATTCCTGAATCACTTCATCAATCCATTTAACGTTTAGGTCGTTGTGTAATCCCTCGTTGGTATAACGTAGCGGTAAGCATTCGTTATTGCTCGTACAAATTTGTTTTGGCAACGTTGAATAATTAAACGATTTGATTGTTTAGTACAGCCCCAGAGTTGGATATCATAAGTCGAAATTGGTTTAATTATCGTATTCGTAGATCAGGCGTTTACAGTACAGGCTAAGCTTAGAATGTCTTCCTATTAGCCAGTACATCTCACGTTGTTTTGTTTTCATTTACTCTGCTTTTTGTCTAATGTGATATTTCCAGTTCAATCTTGAATCGAGATGCAATCCGAGATATTTAGCAGATTCAGCTTGGGGAATTTGTACCCTATTGAGAAATGTATGGATGTCGCAATTTTTGCGCCGCAACGTTTATGTTACATGTACTGATTTCAGCTCGTTAAGTTTTATTTACCTATCCCTGGTCCATTGGCTGATTCTATCGAGTGCTTTCTGTAAGTATTCTACTGCTTGGTTCTGCGATTCGCTTGATGCCAATACTGCTGTGTCATCGTCAAAAGTTCCGATGAAGGTTGGTTCCGTTGTCGGTATATCAGAAGTGTAAAGTAGATATAGGATGGCTGGGTAAAAGTTAGAGCATGTTTCTTCATGTGATACTCTAAATATTGGTTTGGAGAGATACGACTCGAACAATTGGCAGTAATTTTCTGTCACTAATTTACTTATCTTGTAGATAAGACCCTCATGCCACACTCTATCGAAAGCCTGTGATACATCTAGAAATACGGCAGGGCAATATTTCTTCTCTTCAAGTGCTTGTTCTATCTTTGCAGTTACGCGATGAACTTGATCAATTTACGAATGTTTATTCCTGAATCCAAACTGGAAGTCAGGTATAATGATCATTGGTGAAGGTAATGGAATTCTTTTAGATATAAATTTTAATAAAAATACAATAATATAACATATATTATAGTTAAATTTTATAATTGCGGTATATACAGTAACACTAGTCATGTATTATAGTATTAATAGAGTTATACAGAATGCTAATTTTTCTATTCGTCTCTAACATATATTTTTCAAATATATTAAGTTTAATTAAAATTAGTTCGTTTATGTTTGAAGTATTACTGATATGTTCGTTGTTGGAAATATTGTTATTGTTGTATTTTTATTTTGTAAAAGATCTGCAAATTGAAGCCTTTCTTGCACATAACTCGAGTTGAACATGTTTTGCCGATTTTTGTTTTGTCCGCTATCTTGTTTCGATATTTTAAATTCTCTAATTTTTTTTAATAGATCTTTATACAAAGGACACCCACGATATGAAGCTGGATGACCAACATTCTGACAATTTGCACAATATGGAACGGAATCTGAACCTTTTTTGAAATTGACACTGTCCTGGATCATGTTCACCATTACATTTTACGCATCTGTAATGAAGGTTGCAGTTGATCGCGGAATGGCCAAAACGATGACAATTTCTGTACTGATTAATTTCTTTAATTTTCAATTTTTGCCTATTTTATACGTTGGTAGTTAATGTATTTTATGTTGCACAGTTGATTTACATTCGACTCTGGGCTGATTTGAATCAAATATTTCGCAAGATTTTGATTATAATATTTTGATACCAATCTGCCAAGAGGAAACTTGAGGAAGTTCTCATTTTTGTAAAGGGTTGTGTGGCTCTGTACACACAAATACCCTTGGGGTTAATGGGGGGGTTGAGTGAATTTTCTATTTCTTTTTAGTAGAGTATTGTAAATAAATGACCTCATTTTTTGGTGGCCCGAAAGGTCTCAAACAATGTGAATGTCATAGAAAGCAATATTTGTCTATAAAAAAGCCGAAAATCTTTAAAGTTAAAAGTGCTTTTGGATTATTTTTAAAGTGTTTTGTCATCTATATATATTTTTAAAAGTGTGTGTGTTAAACAATTATGTCTGGCAGGAAGTAGAATGAAATGTTTGATAAGCTATACAGCTAAGCAGTCCTATGGGCTGTCCTACGGCTTGATGAATCAGAATAAAATTTTATTCTTATTTTTTTTTAATGAAATGGGAGATCCCAGTTATTTTTGGAGGCATCGGTTCACCGCAAGTGGCAGCTTCCAAAAGAACTTCTTCGTCTTAGTTCTGTTAAATAGAAAAAAAACTTATTTTATAAAATTTTGACATCTGATCAGTCAAGACAGATTGAAATAAAACTGATTGAATAAAACTTTAAACGCATACACTTATTTCCAATAATTTTGAGATTCTTACGAAATTAGGTGGAAATCTGTGCACCTGGTAAAGTAGGAGCATTAATTAGAGCTTTTGAAATTTTTCCACGGATGTTGAAAAGTCTAGCATATACAAAGAACAAAAAAAAAAATTTTAAAGACGTTAAAAATTTTAAAGAATAAATTTTCAAAAACCAACAATAAGGTATGGCTTTTGTTTTCTGAAACTTAAACAGATATATGATTATACAAAACAGTTTTAACAAAAGATTGGTTAGCTTAATTTTCTCGAATTAAAAAATCAACTGGATCCTATTCGAGACCTATGCATTCGTAGTAAAGAAAGTCGGGTGTTGGTCACATTATATTCACCCATTATATTTTAACGAATACAGGGAAAATATCGAGCTAGAGATGTTTCAAGATTACTATACTTTATTCTATACGTAAATGAAAGTTATAAAGAAAGCAATAACAAATCATCGGTATCTCAAGATATATCACACATGAAGGAGTAACTTGTGTAGCATACTAAAATCCGATTAAGAAACCACAGTATTTAGCATTCCCCTCCTTTTAAAAAAAAGTCAAACCATTTTGATAACTCTATTTTCATAATGGCCAAAATCTTGGTTGATATGTAAAATTTAAGATGGAATATATTTTTAACGATATTCGAAATTTGTGCACGTACATCATAGATAGGAAAATATTTTTTTATCATGTCAAGGTCATTGATATGGCAATGTAAATTACCTAAAACGAGAAGCAGGAATAAAGCTTTACTATATTTTACTATATTCTGTAAAAACTAGTTCTGATATATTCCAAAAAATATACTTATACTCATGCTGATGTACTATAATCCAATACCATACCCACAATGATATCGTTCTCTATTGTCATATAAGATTATTGTGGGTAACTTCATTGTACTTTTACATATATACACGTATTAAAAAAAATGAATAACAAAAAGGGCATTTTTCCAAAATTTACGATAACGATAATCCTTTTATTATGTGACCATCGTCACACATCTTCACAAATAAATGTTATGCTTGATTTCTATTTTATGATGTTAAAATGTTTGCCTGTTAACAAAAAGGCCAATCCCTATTTTTTTTTAATTCCCACACATATTATCTTTTAATTGTTGTTTTTGAAAGAATTATATGCTCCATCCAGTTAAGCATCGTATACGTATGTATAATGTGTACACGATGATGACAAATTCTTCATGATTTTTGGTCTAGTTCCGAGATCATCATGATAACAATGGATTTAGATTATATGAGAAATTATTACATTGTTTATGAGTATATTATCATGCTGTATGCTATATCTTATCAGTTGGGGCAATATGTGTGTCCTTTATGTTTTGGGTGCGTAGCTGTGTGTCTTTCTGTAGACAAGGACTTTATTTCTTTACGTCGTAAACTTTTTGTTTATATTATCGACAAAAAGCTTTTTTTAATTTTTGTACTTGTGTATTGGCAGTTTATGCCGTTTATGAATTTATTTTTTACATTTTATTAGGTATGAAAAGGAGCTTTAGGCGGAGTTTATTTTGTTTTTAAAATGAATTATTTTTTCAAGAAAAACTTCAAGAAAATCAATTTTTTTAACCCTCAATTGACCGCACAGTCCCCCGGGTGGTTTTTCATCATTAAAACTCAAAATTTTAATAGAATACGTAGAGCTAGAAGCTTGAAGCTCCCTGACATCTCTACAAATTCTTTTTAGATGATTTTAAGATATTTTTGAATTTTGTAAAATTTACCTGTAAAGCTACAAACTTGATTTTTCGCAACTACCTCCATATAGACGGCAGAGTCCCCGGGGTGCTAGTATATATTCCCATTCAAATTTTATTCAAATGTAGAATTGAGTGAATAAAAGTGTTTTATTTTTTAATTTTTTGTATTTATTTTTAATTACAATGATTTTGTTAGCTCATTGGCAAGATAAGCATTTTACTATGCGTTGGGTGTGCTCATCGCACACTGGATTGTTGCATACCATGCATCGCTTTCGTGTATTGCGCTGTCGTGGGCAAATATGGCATTTTCCTTGCGTTTTTATACGGCCAGAAGAATCCCTTTCAGCTACCACTGGATCGAACCTAGTCAAACAATCAGTTAATTTGCAATCTAACATATCCTCAATGGCAGAACAAACGCCAGGGATGCGTGTAACCATCGGATTTAACGCGCGACGCGAGATGTGTGGTTGCGCCAATTCAGAAGCTAATTTGGTGATAAATACTCGGCGCGTAGTGCGAGATGTGTGTGCAAAGCTCTCAATGAAAATTTTTTAAATCTTAGTTGGCTTCATTAGTTTGAAATTTTTTTTATTTATTTGTCACGTCAAAATTTCAAGTGATAGAAATTGTCATTTGGAGTGATAGCAGTCGCAAGGAAATATTTATAGAGCAGCATACTTTAAAAAACAGCCAGAAATACATAATTGAACAATTATTTTGTAAATTTCTATTTAATGATCTAGCAATCAGGAAGATTAGTAGTCACGTCACTTGAAGTGATGCGTCTAGGAGAATAGGGGTCATAGTGTACACAAACCTTGTCAAATCCAATAATCCTTGCCTGTTGAAAGGCAAATCCTGACCAGATATTGTTTCACTAATACTTACAACATTAATACCGGATGGATCATTCACAGTACTTGCTTCCGTCGCCGAATGACTTCTCTTGGACATTTTTTTTAATAAAACAACCACTCTTTGTTCGATAAAATTTATATGCAAAAACTCGTCCTCACTGTGCATCTCTCACGACCAAATTGAATAATGTTATGTGTCGCAACGAAAGAAAACAAAACACAATCTATCATAAAAACACACACAAACATGTTTGACAACACAATTTGCCGTTATAATACTTTTTTGTTTATAATTTTCTCCCACTATCTTTACGGAGATACACATCACCCGGGGGACGTCCGTAATGTTTTTTTATTTTGCCGTTTAGTAAGGGTTAATTTTCGTTTGGCAAAACGAGACATATACACTTCGTTAAAGTGCGCTATGTGATATTTTCACATGCAATCACTATGGTTTCCGATACAACGAAAGTAGAAAAGTACAAAATTTAATTCAAGCCATTGAAATCGGATTACTGTCGGGCACTATGGAAATTTGGTTTTCAACCGAAACGTGTTTATGTGTATTGTGTTGGACACTCCGCCTTACCATTGCATGAATTTTTTATTCATATTTGTACGAGAATTTTATTAATAAAATGTAAGGGGACTTCGGACTAAGTCTCATAACAAAATCTGACAATATCAAATACTATCATTTGATTTTTTGCACTTACACAAACTAATTTAAATAAAAACTTCAACAGAGAGTATTTACATCTGATTTTAGCGTTTTCAGAAAAGACGTGTTGTGGTGGAGGAGTTTTCGTACGTACGCAAGTCAAATTCAACAGTTCAATCATTCCAACCACACCAATATCCCTAGATGGGTGCATTCCATATATCTACTTTATAATGCTGCCCTTCTATTCCTGAATTCGACGATACGAGGATATTTTCTGTCAAATCACCCAACTGAATTTCAATTTGTTTGATCTTAAAATGTTGTTTAGCTGCAAATGTCTGCAAGTTTACCCTGTTTGGCGGCCATCTTGGGCCCGCTATCCTGAAATTCAAAATTCTACAAAGCACCTTAAGATAATAATTTTATTTATTTTTAGGAACGTGGAGAGATCAATACTTGTATATTCGATCCACCATTATATAAAATCCAGTTTGTTTGAAACACCCCACCCATAAAATTTTTGAGGTGAATCTACACGCTACTATCCATATAGGTTGTGAATCCATTAGTTGACCGTATCAACTGGCGCGTTAAGACAATAATCTCTAGACTGGTTCATTTGAGTACTAGCTGAATCAGTTCCAAAAATTGTTTCTTTTGAAAATATATGCTCATTTGAGAAGTAACTATGTGAGGAGCATTAGTTAATCGGTCGCGCTTTCTGTTAAACCCGAGCGGAAAATTAGCGACAACCGCTTAATTCGAAATTTATCATACGCCATAAACAAGATATTTACGGTCAGTACAGAGTATTTTTGTCAGAATATAAAGTACTAGCTAGCTCATATGATCCCAAATACGTGTACAGGAAAATCAGCTAGACCTTCATCGGATTTGGTGTGGTGTGATCATCATTACGGTGGTGTGATCATCATTAAGATGTTTCAGAATCGTTTAAACTACATGAAGGCAGCAAATCTTTTATCTCTATCTCTTCTAATTTCTGCTTTAACACTTGAAGCTGCTATATATGAAGGTAAAATCTGTTTCAATGCAATAATTGAATTCTGAAGGTTTGAACTTCGAAAATGTCGATTAAATCATACTTCATTAAATTTGGAAGGTAATTCATAAACGATGTTATACGCTTATATTCGGTTTATCATGGAAAACTGCATCTGATAGCTTCAAAATGTGCGTGGACAAACAATATGTTATCAGAAATCTCCCAATTTTCAACTCATTTGGTGGATCTCTGCCATAATAAGTTGCAGATAATTTGTCTGTGGTGTGTAGACGACATTTGTGGTAAATCGAGTTGTCGCAAAGTTGAGGAGAACACACTTTTTTGTTAATTCGTCGTTAAATCCTGTGGATCACGTGTCCGTAGGTCTTATACCATTACAATTTATACGTACAATTTATACGTACGTTTGGCCCTGTGATTTAGAATTAGACAGTCAAAATTAGTTCGCACGAGTGTCCGACGAGTACGATGATTACGAAGCTTCTTTATGAGACTGCGTTGAATTCGATCGGGTTATTGTCAAAGAATTAATCAGTGATTGTTACTGAGCTTCACGAAATCGATGATAACCTTGTATGGTGGATACTGTGCTCGAGTTAGTGACACCTCCCATTTCCGATCGGTTTCATGATCCAGGTTATCGGCGAGGATATTAATTAAAAAAATTAGTAATTAAATATTACTTATTATTTTTCCCATGCGGTGACCGGTACTCCTTAAACTTAAACTTTGAGACTGCGAACGGTATCAGTCGTTGTACAGAGGATCTTGTGCCATCTCACTGCTGATTTAATTCGAACTGCAGGCATGGTTCTGAACTTTCGAAGATGACTTTCGATGGTGAATCGACGATGACAACTTCGATATCGAAGAATGCGACGTCCTCCGTCCCTGCTGTTTGTGGTTGTGGATGAGGCCGACGAAAATTTTTTTGGATACAGTTAAGTTAGTGAAGTCACCATTGAGGATTCAAACTTTGAATTGCGTCTGCTTTGTGTCAAACGACTGCTATGTGTGCGCTACACTTTGACTTCACCTTGCGGGTTTTCGACCGTAGCTGACAATTATCAATTTATGGATTTAAAGTTTGAGATTGAAATGAGGTAATCATCTCTGACTTGAACTCGTTTATGGTACTATCCTTCGAGTTCCTAATCATCACCCACGGTCTTGATCTATAGTCTTGTACGTAGTACAATTCCTTTCAATGGGATGCTTCGTGGTCGACCTGCGTCTGTGCGACTTTGTGATTTAATTTTTGTGTATAAGATCGTTGATTTTTAACTGACCTTTAAGGACCCGCTGTAACGACTCTTGTCATTGACACCACTGAATTATGTTCATTTTATTCGGCTCGCAGTGCCATCAATTATGGTTTTAATAAACGAAACACGAAGTTATTGTGCATATTGGGGGTTTTCTTTGTGCGTGCTGCTCCGATGGAGGTTAAGATAAGTAAGAAAGAAAATCTGTCGTAAGATTTCAATTTTGAAATTAGGTGTTTGCATGTTATTTATAGAGTTGTTCAATTCTCTGTGTTTGCTTGTATGGTACCCACCAATCAAAATAAATTTATTCATTAACTAACCATAAATAGTTAAATTCGTGATTTATAATTACTTACTTATTGCATTTTGAAGTAAATTAAAAAAAATTTTTGAAGTTAAATAAAAGCACGAAAAGGTAGTATTTATTACGTAAGGGAGGGGGCCATGTATAACGCCGTCTCGTAATAAAAAATTGATTGTACATATTTCGTTATAACTATGCACATTGATGCACAATGTTAATTAAATCATGATTGGTTCTGGTTCCGGCTAGCTTCTTATGGTTCCGGTTGACTGATGACTTAAACAAATGAATTGTTCCGTCTAGTATAATCTAGTTTCCGTTGATAAATCCCATAGAGCACAAGGAGGCCTTATGCATTCTGCCTAAGTTGGCTTGATTCCGGCTGATATGGTTCCGATTTTCTGGGTCAGCATGTTGTTTTGTGGATATCTGGTTACGACTGTGCGGTCGCAACCACAATTTTTGTATGTTTTATATTTCCCCCCGGTCTTTACTTTCCATTGATTGCTCAATATTTGTATTTTATATTCCTCTCGATGGCGCGGGGGTAAGAAGAATGACGAGAGAGCGAGACCAATGCGCATCGAGTGTGTGTAAAGTAAAACGTTCTAGAAATTTTTTTTTTCTTATAAGCTTCTCGTTTACATCAATGCGAATTGATGTAAACGAAAAACAGAGAAGAAAGACAATTCTTCTAGAACGTTTTTGCGCGTCGTTTTCGGTGCGAGAATTTTTTTTTTAATTCAGTCTTGTTTGGAATGTAAAATTAAAATAAAATCTCGTTTTGGTTTTTGGTTGAAATAAGAGTATCGTAGTTGATGTGTAAAAACAAAAATTCTTAAGATGTCGGACATTTTTTATTTTGAGCGAAATTAGAACAATAATTGTGAAAAGCGTTAAAACTTTATTAAAAAATTAGGATAATACTAAAATTGTTGGTGTTAAAATTAGTAAACATTAAAAATTTATTTAATTAATTATGTATTGACTTAATAAAGATGTAAAATTATACGTAATTTGTGAGTTTATATATATTATATATTGTTGGGAATCGGAATTTTTTTGGATTGTCTGTTGTGAGCCGCACCTGGGTAGATATTTTAGTCGGAATAGTGTCATGTGTTGGCACTCAAAAAAATAATTCAGTTTTTCTAACAAAATTTGCTTTGTAAAACTAAAAATTGTAAATTTAACAACATTTTTGTTAAAATATCATCTTATTTGTAAGGTTTTTGTTATAAATTTAACGAAACGCTCGTAAATATATCGAATTTCGTTTTGTAATCTCGACTTTCATACAAAATCACTTTTACAATGGCAAATAGTAGAATTTACAGCGAAAATTGTAACATAGTTTTACAAACTGTTTTGTAAAAATAACATATAACATTTTGTAAAATTAACATATTCTCATTTCACATAACTTTCGTTAAATAAACGAATATCCTGTAAGGTTTTCATTGTAGAACTAACAAGTTTCCTTGTAAAAATAACGAAAGGTCAAAGTTGTTCGATTTGCAAAACATTATTATGTACTGCAAAATACGGGTAAATATTTTATTATCCTTAATGATCTAAAGATCTGGAATTATCTGGCACTGGATATAGTGCTGATGCGTTTTAAATGTATTTTTTATAGGTTGCCGATATTTTTGCAAGACTTAAGCAATATTTGCATTGAGGATGCTACCAATGGGCCTAAAGATGTTAGAAATATGTATAAATTTACGTCTTTTATATGAATGTAAAACAATCGACTGTAAATATGGCTTATTTGCTTTCTTTTTAATAATCTATTTTAAAAAACATGGATGTTTTTAATAGGAATACCACATACAAATTTATTCTTTAGTGACGAGATCTAAAATTTTTTACTGTATTGTGCCAATCTTCATTTTTCAATGTTAATCTAGATTCTAATAAATAAATTTCATCATAATAAGAAAAGTTCGAGCTTACTTTATCGACTACAATGGCATAAACTCATGAAAAATTTAATGAGTATGGGATCTTCAATAAAAAAAAAAATTAAAATTTATCTTGAAAAATCTGTGTCTATTCCTGTAGTTTAATTTTGTCTTATTCTGTAAATATTACAAACAAACATTGTCCAGAACTTGTATTATACAAGATTTTGTTGGCTCCTATTTTAACAAATTTCATTGTAAAATAACTAGAAATGACTTGCGTATTTTACAAAAATATAATTGTTAACACGTAATATAACTGTAAACTAACTTGGTTATTTTGATAAACGAACAATCATGTTTCGTTACATAACATGTATTTTTGTAATGTTTATACAAAATTCTGGTAAAAAAAACATATAATCCGTAATATGTACGAAATAGATTCGTAAAAGATTTCCGTATTCATTCGATTCACTATATTTATTCAGTATGAGACGTGTTACCGGTTAGAGTGGTTTTTAAATATAATAACTATAAGTGTAAAGTGGAAAAATAGTGGAAAAAAGTGGAAATTTGTTATTCAAAGGAAATTACCAGGAAAATACCATTTAAGATTAGTTTCATTAACAGTAAAAAATTGTTGTATCAATATTTTATTAGATGCTGGAGTTTACATGGAACATTGCCAATATTTAAAATACAAACATCTATCGGACGTATTTATGCCATCGAAATTGGGGGAAAAATAATGTTCGAGCATCATCTTACGATGTGACAACCAACATTCACTGTTGAGCCGGTTTTCCAAAGTTTATTACCACCTTCATATTCAATGCCAGCGCTGCCCTCCTCGCCAGCTACGTCGTCTAAGCCATTATTGTCGCCTACATTGGATGGATTTTTATGACACCTTCGTTATCAACGCCGCCACGTTCGTGTACTACGTCATCTCACATGGTAAGTGTTATATTTACAAACACGTATAGTGTGTAGTTTCTTTCAAGCAAAGTAATATCATTTATTTTTACTTTTACAGTCAGTGTCAACTATCCTGAGACGCGATATTTGCGGTAGTCAGTTAATGGATTATTGCTTGTCAAATAATTTATTAGGAAGAACCCACAGAATGATGTTATATAGTATTATAGTAAACTTTTATCTGAAAAATGTAAAACGTCAACAAGAGAGATAAAATCTATAGCCGAAGAAATAGTTTTATGTTTCCCAACCGAATGTTTAGTGAGTACATTTTAATAAACTAAAAGAACACGAATTTTAATTTTTTTTTAAATAGTTTCTTTGAAAGATCTTTGAAAATTATTATAACCCAAAACGTACAAATTATTTTATGAATACTAGAAATGTAAATAATGGCAAATTTACAAATAAGCTACTTAAATTCGTCAATTATGAAATATTTGAATAAAAAAAATATGAATATGAAAACTATAAACTTAAGAAATATATTTTTGTTATTTATCATTTTATACTACCTAAATAATTTTATGTTTGATAATAAAAATTTGAAAAGTAGAAGATATCTTTTATTTTACAATACTGAAACACTTAATGTCTATATATCCAATCAATACCAACCCGTTAATAAATCTAGTAATTTTGTTACTTATACAGAAAATAAGCTTTGTAAACGTAACAATACAATTTGTTAACTTAACGTGGTATTTGTAACTATGTTCTACAGTAGCCTTCGTTATTTCTCCAAAAATTTGTAAAAAACGCAGCTAGGAAAAATTTATTTCGTAGAGTTATCAATTTTCTTTGATCATGTACACTAACATGATAACAAAAAATTTGTAAATTATACAACAACTTATGTGAATTTTACAAACAAGTTTCAGAACTTTTACAACATTAAATGTTAATTAAACGAATACAATTTGTAAAATCTACGATAAATTGCATTAATAATTCAAGAAATATTTGTACGTATAGCAAATATTTTTGTTATTCTCTCTAACATGTTTCGTAAATTTTACATTTTGGATTGTTAATTACACCGATAAATCATTACAAATTTTACAACAAGATTTGTAAATAATAACAATAACTAACTGTAGATTTAACATATTTTGTTTTGTTGAATTTAACAGCCGACCTTAATAAAATTATGATAAATTTTGTAAAACTTTTACAAAACATGAGAGAAAAATTTACGAATCATCCGGAAAATACCGGGAATTCAAAATGGTTGTAAAGTTTACGAATAAATAAACAGTTTATTTACAAATTGAAGCGTTGGCTGAAAACGAACAACATTTTCTGTAAAATTAACCAGTACTTTTTGTTAAAAACACCCGATTTTTTTTTGAGTGGGTGACAAGTTATCCGAACAGTTTAATTCTCAACCAGTGTGTATTATCGGGGATATAGTTGAGGTCACGTCAACTTATTTACTATCGGTCTAGTGGGTTTTTTGGCGGGTGGTCCGTTAAGGTCACGTAATTTGTATTCCGCTTAGGCGAGCCAAGGCCCAACAACTTTTTGGTACGAATTGGAGGTCAACCGGCTATTAGTAAAATTTTTATTTACGGTTTTTGGCGAGTACACGCCCAACCATACGGGTGGCCAACCGGCTATTCGTTTGGGTATCGAGGAAAGGCCCCGCAACGACGACAGGTGGCCAACCGGCTATTTGTTTTGGTATCGGTGGGACGTCCCGTAACCGCAACGGCACCAAGGCTGCAACCCATTTTTGGAAATTTTTTTTTTCTTCTTATTATTATCTTATATATTTTCAATTTTGTATTTAATTTTTTTTTAATTTTTATTTGTAATCGAGCGCCGAAATAACGGTCGTAGGTCGCGCGCTCAGTGTGTATTGGTTTCGTTCTCTCCCTCGTTCTCTCTTTTTGTTTCGCGTGAGAAGTTGTGTTTTTTTTTGTTGTGTCTAAATAATAAAAAAGTTAATTATTAAAATTTCTCGGTTGGGTATGATGAGGGGGGAACTCCCATCCTGTGTCGGCGTAGGGTTGGCGGTCCCTTGGTGCCCGCATCTGGATTCGAAACCGGTGTTTACCACCGTTTGAATTCAGACGGATGCGCGCACCAAGGCGCCTCTCTTCCTTTATAATTTTTTTTATTTAATTTTTTTGCTGCTGTTCGTTCCTCAAGTTCCGGCCGACAAATTTCGGCGGAACTCGGTTATTATTATTTGCATTTTCTTTCCCTTTTAACTATCTGTAATCACGGTGTAAGGCAGGAGCCACGCACGCCTCAACCCCCACGACCCTTCGCACTTCTCCCTGAGAATGTAGCCGGCAAAAATCACCGTGGAGGCCTTTGCGTTCGCTTAGTGATATCTGCAGGTTTAAACTAGTATTATCTGGCCCAATTGAGAACCTAAATGAGCAGTTTACGCGTAACAGCAAACTAGGTTTCAGTGGTTTGACACTTAGGCCATTTTTGGCCTATTGTGGTACCACGCATTCACGCCACATCATTAACCCATTCACCTATTCACCTACTTACACAACTACAGTATACCACCTGCACATTGCAAGCTCCATGTCAACCTACACATTGACATGAACGGTGGGTCGGCGTGGAATTCTGCACTCCATCAGAGGGTCTAAGTTGTGTTTATTAACATCACCGATTGAAATCGATGATGAAAATTCGATTTGCATCTAGCCTCTGATGGGATTCGAACCCAGTACCTCCCGGTCCAAGTGCCGAAGCGTTAACCACTGCACCTCTTGTCCGGTAACAGCAAACTAAACCATAATTGAAAATTAAAAAATTATAGTATCCTTAATCTAGACCTCATCCTATAGCTTTCATGATTTTTGTCGGTAAACCATCACTTCGCTAGGTCATAATAAAAAAATGTGGCTTTTACAGTTAAAATAATATTTTCATTAAATTTATTCCAAGGTTCTAAAATTCGCTCTACACCACTGATCGTCTCGAATAGTGAATAGAAAGCAAAATTTTACTGATTGAATTATTATTCAGTGTGTACAATCTAGTTTACAAATAAAATTGACTACAAAATAGCTCTTTCTCAAACTGAATTTAGAAGAAAAATGCGTCAATTCTACTAGAATCGTTTAGCAGAAATTTTTGTAAATTAAAATAGAGCGCTGTAATAAGAATAATGAAAATAATATAATAACAGAAGCATGTAACTGAATATATAGATATGAATAATTCTTTAATTTAATTGTCAAATTTAATTCTATTTTAAGTTAAAGTTTAAATTTTTTTATATGTTTTTTTTTAGTTTAGCTGTGCTGTTAAAATTTGCATATTGATTATTATAGCTGGAAAATATCCTAATAATAAATATCTACATTTTCAACGGTTAAATTTATTTTCAATAAAATTTAAAACTATTGTTTTGAATAAATTTAGACTTGTTTTGTAACGAAACGACTCGGAGCGAACTAAGGTGCGACAGAGACGCAAGAACAAAGTAGCCTATTTATCGCTTCCTTAGCAGATTTCCCTGTGAACCCCAATATTGAATTAATATGCTAGTCTGTGACAATGCTCCTAACAAATTCCAATTTATGGAGCGTTTTTAGTTAATTTTATTTGTTTTCCCATTTTGCATGTAAATCGTAAGTGTGAGTAAAGTATAGCAGCACTTCTAGTTCTCTGTGGTTGTCGTGACAAAAACTCCGTCCACCTTCTTCACTCTAGCCGGTAAACGTGCTGCAAGTCACACGTATAGAATCACAGGGAAATCTGCTAAGGAAGCATTAAATAGGCTACTTTGTTGTTGCGTCTCTGTCGCACCTTAGTTCGCTCTGAGTCGTTTCGTTACAGTTTCTCTTCTAATATTATTTGGTAATCTAATTTATATCAACAATCCACGACTCAATACATTATTTTCAAATGCGAAAGTGGAAAATAATGTAGAACGTCATCATAATCATGAACGTCACTATATAGACCTGATTAATTCGAAATTGTTCTTTATTAAATTGTTTGATAATTTTGAAGCTGACTAGAATTAGCTCTTTTTCAATTATGGCATTAAATGATAAGAAATGTGTAAAAATCATGGAAGATGGAGTTCTTATCGGTACATCCCTCTTTTTTGCAAAATAAGAAGTTCATCTAGGTTAGATTTTGTTGTCCCGCTCCATATCGGATTCAAAAATATAAAATGACCGTGTATCCTTACCGTCCTGACCGTATATGCGTAATATAATATGTTGCTTATTAATTTACGTGGTAAAATGTTCTTCGACTTCTTTAAAATAAAAATATATGGCATAATGTTGTTCTTTATGTTTTCTACATGAATATCCCATTTAAGTTTTGCATCTATAACCAAACCTAAATACCTATATGATTTCACCCGTTCTATTGGTCCTCCATCATAACGTATGGTGTTATTCATTATAATACTGTCATAAATAATTGGATATTCAAAAGTAATGTACTTCGTCTTTTTAGCATTTAATAGTAATAAATTTATATTGAACCATTCTTTCAACAAATTTAAATCCACTTGCATGTCATTCCTTAAATTCGCCAAATTATAATTTTTGTAAACTATAGCAATATCATCTGGATAAACATCTGCATTACCACGAAGATCTTTCAACAATAAATCATTAATAAATATTTTGAATAGAGTAGTCCCCAAAATCGATCCCTGCGGCACTCCTAAATTATTTATTTTTATTTGACTATTTACACCGTTTACTTCAACAAATTGTCTCCCACTACTCAAATTTGATTATCAGAAAAATTCAATTTTTTTAATTTTACTAACAGTATCTGTGATTTATTGCATCAAATGCCTTATTTAGGTCCAGGAAAAGAACATATACAAAATATTTTTTATCCATTGCTACGCTTGTAAAATGCAAGGATTCCGCAGTTGTGCTTGAATTTCTATGGTAAAGCCAAATTGATATGGTGAAATTAAATCATTCATTTCCAGGAAGGTTTCTACTCTTTGATTAATAAATTTTTCAAAAACTTTTGTCAATGAGTTTGGAATAGAAATTGGACCAACATTTTAAAATTGGGCGCACATTGCCACATTTTAAGCTTTCTAGAAAAGTTCGATTACAAACACAACTTTTAATTAGTTCAGCCAATTTACTTGCTAATCTTTCCGAATATCGGAATTATGAATCGATTTGATCTTGGTTTAAGTTTATTAATTACCTGAATAATTTCATATTTATTATTATTCTTCCAACTCTCCACTTCATTTGTCAAATCGATTTCCAATAATGCAAAACGTCAACAACAAAACAGCCGTACATCTAATAACAAAATCGTTTAAGGATATAAGAATAATAAATAAAAGCAAAAGAATTAAACAATAAAAGTTTAATTTGTTTAAAAGTGTTTAGTTCAAAAAAATTTGTAGCTGTTGATTAAACTTTAAATTTAAGTGCATAACGAAAAAGATTTGCTTTGAACTGAGTTAATTGTTCTCGCACATACAGTTGCGCATCATCCGAAACTTGAAATCCGATTTGATTTGCGAATATTTTTTTCTTTTTCGATTCGTTAAGAACGTCGAGCTTATTAATCTCATCAAGAAAATATGAAGTGCTCTTGTTATTGCGTTCAATACTACTCATCTTTTCTCGAGTTGTCTCAACCAGTGTGCTTGATTTTAACTTATCTTGATACGACTCCGTTTCCAGTAAATTTAATATACAAACAGCGAGTTGATCTGACATGACAATTTATTGGGTATTCCAGTAATGATCAAACTATTTTGAATTTCTTTGTATTTTATAGTTTCAAGTTCCAATTCCAGTTTAGTTATTTTCTTTGTGTGTTGTTTTTCAATAATTCATTCCCCTACTGCAAAACTTCTATACTGATCTCGGTAGAGTCACTGATCTCTCAAGATTATTTACTGAATATAGGATTTCTTGTAGTTTTACTGCGAGTGATGTAATTGTATCTCTAACAGCATTATGACAATGATATACCTTCAACAAACGCATTCGAATCAGTAGGTCCTTGAAGATTAGTGACTGGAGATCCATATAAGAATTTTGGTCACGACAAATATTGTTACTGCAATACAAGGTGGGTTGGCTCGCCAGCCGAGTAAAATATTGACCGTATATTTTTTTGCATTGCGGGTGAAATTTTCAGTTGCAGTTATCACAATCTAAAAGGCTTTGTTGAGTTTTTATATTTTCTTTACATTCATCACATACCAAAATGACAGATAATAGAAAGAATTCTATTTTATTTTAATTTTTATTTTTATGTAAGCCAAAATTTTCACATTCGATTACAGCGACCTAGTTCACTCTTATCTTTTCATCTTGCATAGAATAGACAGAGAACAAAAAAGTTTATTCTCTATTCTCACTGTAGTGGGATATTCTATTATCCATTCAAACAAATATGAAAAGTAAAGCAAAAGTAGAGAATAAAATTTTGTTTTAGCTCTCGCAAACAAAAAAAATTGGATAGCAAAATCAATTACCGATGTGAAGTTTATACTAAATTTATCCTAAAAATCAAAATAATTTTTTTTTGCGTTGGTATGTGTAGTGTCATTATTTAGGCGCTTCATTAAAATTTAAGAAAATATAATGCATATAAATTTTAATATACCGAAGAAGTATAGTATAAAAAGACTTTGCTCAAAAATAAAATTAACCATATTTCAAGTATATTAAATCCAAATTGGAAAAATTGAGGAAGCAAAAGGAGAGAAAAAAAAACAAAATCAAATAACGAGCTAAATTATCACCAGTGCACTGGTTTTATTAATTATAACAAAAACTAACAGACCATAAAATTATATGTTAAGTAAGTTTCATAAAGGCCTAACGAATTCTACCTACTCTAATGGTGCCTGGAGTGCATACCGCTCCATAATTCTTGAAGCCGTTCGGTTAAACGGTTACCACGTAATATTAAATGGGGTTGCAGGATTTTGGCATCGGTTTCCTTGATAATGGAAGCGTATCTAGGTTAAGACTATCTACTCAGCAAGTTTCATAAAGTCCTAATAAATTCTACCTACTCTTGAATTCTACTTCTACTAACGCTCTCACTTCCATTATCAAGGAAACCGATGCCAAAATCCTGCAACCCCATTTGTCTTAGCCTAGAAACGCTTCCATTATCAAGGAAACCGATGCCAAAATCCTGCAACCTCATTTAGTATTACGTGGTAACCGTCTAACCCAACGGCCTAACGAATTATGGGGCGGTATGCACTCCAGGCACCATTAGAGTAGGTAGAATTCATTAGGACTTTATGAAACTTGCTGAGTAGATAGTCTTAGCCTTGATACGCTTCCATTATCAAGGAAACCGATGCCAAAATCCTGTAACCCTATTTAGAATTACGTGCGGTCTGGTAACCGAACGGATATAATTTATTAGGACTTTATGAAACTTGCCGAGTATGTACATTATATCTGGATCTACTTACCAAATTTCAAAAATGGATGTTAAAATCCTACAGTCTTGTTTATTAAGTTCAGTTTGAATGAAGTTAGCGGGCGAAGACGACATAGTGGATGCAGAATGTAATATAACTTTATTTACTTGCTGGTTGGATAAATTTGGTCTTAATCCAATTTTATTGTCAAGGAAACCGATGGAATTAAAATTGACCTGACTTGTTAATTAATATCTTGTTCACTATCGTATACTATTAATACATTCGCTAAAAGAAGCAGAACTTTCGGATTAACCTACATCATACGTAGGCTTAACTTCAATATTAATGGTTTTTCCTAACTTGTATACCAAAAACACCTAAATGATGGCAATTCACTACCACATGCTCAAATATTTTATTATTTTGTTATTTTAGGAATAAATTAGTATAAACTTCATGTCACTTTATAGACGTGTGAAGTTTTTCCTAAGTTAATCCTAACTTTTCATTTTTTTGTTTTAGGATAAATTTAGTATAAACTTCACATGTTTACTCTAAAATAAAAATGTATAAAGTACATATTCGCCAATATTCGTTTAGCAAGGAGCAGACAGTATAAAAATATAATTTCTGATCTATTCAAAACATCAACCTCTTTCTCTTTTTATTATTCGCTCACTATTCGCTGAAAACTGGGAGTCTATTATGAAATTTTCGACGCGCGTATTTTTTTTGACAACGTCGACGGTCGACAACGTCGAAAATCGCTATTATGAATAATTTTGAAAGAAAATACACAATTGCATTTTACTTATGTCCATATGCGTAAAATAATTTTTATTTTGTAGTGGTGTTTTGAGAAGAAAGCTGTTAAAACAAGAAAATATTATGCAAATACATTTTATTTGTAAATTTGAGAGTTTCATTAATACATAATTTAGATTTTAATTTTGGTTTTAACACAAAAAAAAATCAGTTCAAAAATAAAATTGTGTTACTCGTACATAATTAGGGACCAAAAGCATAAGCGCAAACATATTTTTATAATTCCGTCCGCAAAAGACAAAATAGTAAAAAGTGAATACAAGAAAACCAAATCCGATCAAAATAAAATTTTTCTCTTTCAATATATTTCATTCCGGTCCTATAATGAAAATTATATATAAAACACAAAAAAGTTTATTGTTAATATAACAAACTAAAACACTAATATAAAAATTTACAAAATTTAAATCATATTCACATTTTGATAAAAAAAATATAATTTATTATTAAATTTAATATTTATTGTTGGAAATTATCAAAAATATTAAATTTAAATTAAGTAATTTTTATTAATTAAAATTTTACAAGTTTAAATTATTAATTTATTTTTACTAACAAACTTTTTTTATTTCTCAACACTTAACGCTTTTCTTTTATGTACTCGACACCTCAAGAGCTGTCGTAAAATATTCGACGTTATCTAAAAAAAAACGCGTCGAGTATTTCGACAACGATTTTTCGAAAATTCGACAACGTAGAAAAAAAAACGCGGTCGAAAATATTTCATAATACAAAATTTTCGACAACGTCGAAAAAACGCGGTCGAAAATTTCATAATAGACCCCCTGAATATTATCCTAAATCTTTTATTTTTTCTATTCCCGATCGAAAAAGTGGCGAAAAATTAAAAATCATCAATTGAGAGAATATAAATGGAATAGAAACAAAGTAAAGATTATTTTTGAATGCTGATTTATTCTCTTCTATAGACAAAATAAATCTAATGAGTCACGTTAGTTTACGCAAACACTGCAAATTCGTCGACAAGGTTGCAAAATACATTTCTTTAAACGAAAACATCCATAGTTCGTTTCAATACCACATAAATTATTTATCAAAAATATTTTCCAATTTATTAAAAATGTTCGTTAAAATAAAATGAAAAGCTGATTATCCAGCTGTGGTTTTGCAAAACAAAACTGAAAATCAAATATTCAAAACAATTTCTCTTATGATTGATAAACCATCACGATAAATTGATTCAATCTGATGTACTCTAGTTTCTGCCTCATAATATTTATACGGAAGTGATACCGAGAATAATCGCAGCTATATATTATTCATAAGTGGACCAGATAATGTAAACCAGATCATATTTATTACTGGTGTACACATAAAAAATGGAAATATCCCTTCATCCAGTTGTTGTCGTTTTTGTGTTGAAAGAGATTTTTATTTTTTAGAATACGTGACCTGAAAGCTCAACATATTTCTATATACCATGTTATGTACACCAATGCATTATATTGACTCAAATTCAGTAATTTCTGTTTGATAAACATATCTTATTTGACATCATTTTGATTTGATTATAGAGCTGACTAATCAAATTATTCAGTATACTTTTCGGAAGCATTATTCATATAGATATTAATGCCCAACTATAATTAAATTAATTGAAATGGAATATTTTATGCTTTAAATTTATTATCGATTTTATTTTGGAAAATATATAAACTTGGAAATCTAATAAAAACGCAAATTTTAAAAATATTCATTTAAATTCTAACATTCCACAGTAAAATATTCATATTCAGAACTATACCCATAAATTATGTCCGCCTACCACGCACACCAACACCATCAAAATAAAAGGCGTAAAATTATTTGAATTTTTCCAAATAAAATCGTATAATTCTTATTTTTCACTTATTTCTAGAAAATGGATTATGTATAATCGTGAAGTGAATCGCACACACAATACAAAAAAAAATATATAAACCGTATGAAATACCGAAATGTTTATGCCGGATTATCGGAATGTTTTTAGAGCGGTTATTTATTTGCGGTTTAAGATTTACAGTTTACAATTCCATTTCTCTGGCGCGCTAACCTTAAATCAAATCTTCATTATTATTGGAAAGCGCGCTAATTTTTTTTTGTGCAGATCGTAAATTTGATTTATGTTTACGTAATAACGAGTACTCGTCGCAATGCAATAAAATGAGTCGCAATTTATTGATATCACAAAAACATCCTCGATGATGGAAAGGTTTACCTGTATGATTTAAATGAAATTATGTGTAATTGTATCTAAATTTTATTATATTCTCCATTTCGTCGATTTAATTAGAGCTATAAATGTGCTTCAAAGTCATTACTAAATCGGATAAGATTGGAAGTAAGCTAAACTAACTGTATTGAGAAAATCAATTTATACAAATAAAGAATTAGTTAAAAAAAACAGTAAGTACAGAAAAAAATGGCCACAAAAGTGTAAATGATTTTACACTTCCCACGCTAAAAAGTGTAGGTTTGAAAAAATTGCCCATAAACAACCATTTACGATAAATTATATAACAATACTTGAACATAAGTCAAAATATTTTCCAAAGTAAAAATTGTCGGAAGTACTGCTACAATATGGAAATTATTGTAAAATTCGGAGGTGTGCTCACATGGGGACTATTTTGTATACGCAGAGGCAGAAGATAGGCAGCTCTTGACATAAATTTCCAAAAATATAAAGTTTACCTCTAAAATCGGGGGAAGTAATGCAATTCTTCGGCAATCATCGCAAAATCTAAAATTAAACTCGTATGGTAATCAAAGGAGTTGAATTAAGCTATCTAGATCTATTTATTCCATTTCATAAAACACACAACTATCAACATACCATTTAATGCTATCCTGTGGCAATTTAACATCAGTCGAGATAAGTCGAGATAAGTGGTTATGTTAAACTATATTCTAATCGAAAGTACTTCTCGTTTTTCTTTTCCTTCAATTTCTCATGAAAATCCGATTATTTTTGACCGAGATATAAGCAAAAAACAAAACCACTTATGTTTGTTATCCCATCACAATCGTGTGGGTGACGAAAGAGAACGAATCATGTAAACAATTTTTTTTGTTTGTATATAGGACCAAACATATACACATTTATGCATACCACTTAAATCGTTTTCGTCCAAAATAATAACACTATAACTATAATAGTAATAACATAATTTATATGTTATAAAATTATAATGTTTTTTTTCAAAAAGAATTACGATTTAACTAAGATCCGTTAAAATGCGGAAGACATTAAAACTTGTCATTTTTATACTGTTAAAGTTAACGGACTCGCGCCAGCCGAAAAATCTCAATAATGCAAATTTGATTGTAACGATTAAATAAACCAGCCGAAAATGTCGATAATGTAGATTCGGCTCTAATGATACAAATATATCAAATGGAAGTACCGATAATGCAGATTTAACACAATTTGTCGTCTGTAAAAGTTGATGAGGCAGACTCATGTACATAGTCAGTGAAAAATGTCGATAAAGCAGATAAATCATTTTGGTGTTACACAGTAATTTATTTTTAAATCAAAAATGTTAATTTCAATTCATTAACGTACATATTCCTGAAAATTAAAATATTTTATTATATGCATTAAAACTATAATGTAAAACCATTGTATTATTAAAAAAAATTGATAGCACATATCAAGCAAAACTTAAAAATTAAATGTCAATTTCCATGTGAAATCCTGGGAAAACCCAATTGAATATATCGCACACAGAAAATTTGAAAATTTACCGTCTTAAGTGTCATGGCTGAGAATAGATTAAAAAAAGGTCTTAATGATGCTCACACTTGAAAAAAATTCAGGTCGATTTCCTAGATGGAAGTGCGGGAAAACTCGATTGAAAATATCGCACACACAAAATTGGAAAATTTCTAAAAATTGACTGTTTAAAGTATCATGCCTGCAAATAGATTCAAATGAAAGGTCTTAATGATGCTCACACTTGGAAAAAACTTTACTTCGAATATTTTTGTGCGTATATTAAACGATATGACAAAAATTGGGAGACACACGATGATTTGTTGCAATTTCTGGACCACAACAAAATTAAACCCCACAATTTTGATGTATTCAAAATATTTATGGTTGATTATTTACAATCAGAGAAGAGCAAAAGCCAAGATTACAATCTCCACGTGGTGATTTTTGGACAGCTCAAATAGAATCAGACGAACCACTAAAAGGTTAGCCGACAACATTCTGATTTTACCGAGTAAACCTTAATGTATAATAACGAGGGAGCGTTGATTTTATAATACGCCAAGTATTAGAGTATCGACCACGTTTACGCGTTTACAATCACTTATTACAAACCCCACACCATGTCATCGTCCATTTTCCGTCCCAATTATAAATTGGTATACATTTATTTCCACTTCTAAACAACCTTTGTAAAGGTTTTTTTGTATTTAGAACTAGCCTATAAAATTGGGCGTTAACTTTCAAATTTTCCATTTTTGAACGAATTTAGTCTAACTTTAAAACTTACAATTTTTAGGGACAATTTTTGTACCTACAATATAAGTTTTGCGTTTATTCAAATTTCACAAAATGTTGCGTGAGAAATGTACTTTTCTCTGGTTTGGTTTAATGCATAAAGTTTGAGAATGTTCGATGTCCTTGGCAACAACTGTCAAGTAATTGGTGCTTAAAAGTTTGCCATTTACCAGACATTTTTCAACCAATTATCTCCCCTATTTTCTCCTTGAACTCATCTTAAAGATTCGAAGTACATCTTTTATCTCTATTAATCCGCATTTTCTGACTTCCTTAGTCATTCAAACGCACCTTTTGCAACGTATATTGAACGTTTTTACTAGTAGTTTGCGATAGTTTTATTAGCTTATAGGTTACCTGTATAAGACGAAAACAGAGTTAAACTCGAAAACTTTCAGAGTCTGATAAAGTTTTTGTAATCACGATTCTACGCACACAGACAAAGATCTTGTTAATTTACGCAGAGACATGAGTTTCTCTGAAATTCCTTGATATATGAGCGAGGAATCTACAGATTCTAGTGATTTATGCTGTCATAAGCCTGTCGGAAGTCTATTAGTTGACGAATGGTTATTTCATACTGCCGACAATTTTTTAAAATCATCCTCATGGAACGACACTGGTCACTGGTAGATAGGTTTGGATGAAAAACACATTCATAGTCGCCAATGACGTTTTCGACTAAAGGGGTGAGTCTTACCAGTGGCACTATTCTGGTAATTCCCTGGGAATAGGGAATTGGGGAAAGATTTTATATGTAATTTCAGTTCAAATATTTTTTTTCCGGCCTACTAAGGAGGAAAGTTTGATGTAAATATTTATAAATTGGGAATAATTTTTCCATATCTAAATTGGCAGAGAAAATTATTCCCAATTTTATTTTGTTTTCAAAAAAATTACCACTAGATTTTTACCTCAGTATGCCAGAAAAAAATTCTAAAATAGAAATTACATATAAAATCTTTCCCCAATTCCCTATTCCCAGGGAATTACCAGAATAGTGCCACAGGACAACATTTTGCCACCAAGATAGTTTCCACATTTAAGACGGTCGCCTATTTTACAAAGGACATATGAGTGCGGTCCAATTCTCCGGCAGCTCGTATGAGATCGTATAAATGTGATGCAATAGTAGCCCCTCCGGGCTTAATAAATTCAGCGGGGATTCCATCTAGACCAGGTGCCATTCCATTTTTCAATATACTAACAGCTTCGTCTACTTTCCCACTGCGTGCGCTATTTAACAGAGACCTCCTAACCTGGAGGAGCTGTTGTTGTAATGGGGGTCGCTTCGTCATTCCGTTTTGTCATTCTGAGCATATTTTGAAAGAGAGGACGTCCACCATGTTTATTCTCAACTCTCCATTTCCGTCTTTGATGGCTGTACCTTATAGCCAACTACAAAGTGAAAAAAATGAATTTTGTCCGATTTCAAGGAAATACGCTACTTTTCTGTGTGGATCGTTAGGTTGCCTTACCTTATATCGTTCATTGTATCATAATTATAACGAAAATCACCGAAATTGAATATTATGTGGAGCGAATCGTGCAAGTTTTTCCACATAGCCATTTTCATTGCGCAATTTATGAAAGCAGTCAAATTTCGAAAAAATACGCCATTTGTCTATGCGAGCCGTGTTAACGGTTCCTCTTTCGGGTCTGTTTATTATATCTTATACTTAAATGTTCGTAAATGGAAATTCTGTGAAGTAAATCCAGAAGACTTTGGCACACATCCACCTACAAAGTGCCATAGATGAAAGCTTTTCCATTTCGATTAAATAAGTAACAATCTTATGTGGATCGTCAGGGTGCAGCGCATTGGCCCGTTTATTTTGTCATAAATATAATGGAAAAGAGCAGAAATATAAATTCTGTGGATCGAATCCTGGAGAGTTGAACACATATCCACCTACATATAGTGCAAAAGGCGAAATGTATATGCAGATCGTCCCGGAGCCTAATTTTGGCTCGCTAATTTTTATACAAATATAACGCAATACTTCGTAAAGTGAACTGTTGTGGGGCAGTAGTGCAAAATTAGAATGCTGTTGATGAGTAAAAGTCTATACAACATTCGGAGGTAACACCTATCGGTGAGTATCATATAACACACGAATTACATCAAGCCTTCTATATAGTACAATAGACCGAAGCTGCCTAAGTTCCAAACTACGCTAAATTTCTATGCGAATTGTCACACTTCTATGCGGAATTCGCTATATGGCATAATCTCCAGGATTTGTTTCACACTTCTCATTTTTGGTCTTTTCCATTTTGGGACTTAATAATTTAGCTGATTATTCGTAAATTGGAATGCTTTAAAATTATCATTTTCGAACTTTTTTTTACTTTATTCTAATCCACTTGGACTTGGGGCGTATATTCGCAAAATTGGGCAGCGCTCATATACTGCAAAAAGTAACTATATGTGACAAAATGTGGAACACCATGACGTGTACATGTGGTGTTTTTTTCGAAATTGAAAAGCTTTTATGTATTTCGCTTTCTAGGTGGCTATGTGACAAAATTCTTAGAATCCGCTCTACATAAAATGAACGGGCCAAGATGAGGCTCCAAGTTGTGGATTTGTTTTATTCAAAAGTGGAAATATGTATTTCCACTTTTAGATGTTTGTTGGCATATATTCTTTGAATTGTGACATTGTATCTGGTTCTTAAATTTTTTAAAATAAAATGTTTAATCGAAATCTTTTAATTATCTTGACTCACTAATACATAAAGAAAATAAAATATGGCCGATTGAATTGTTCTCATGATCCATTTGGTTCAACAATTTTTTTTAAATTTTGCTAAACAATGTAAAGAAAATAGTAAAATTCTCTGGGACATGTTTTTCTAGTATATATTAATGACCTCATTCTCACAAAATTTAAGTTACTCATACAATGTCTCGAAACACATTGCTATGAGATCCCCCAAATCTGTCAGCTATGAAAGCCAGAAAAAAGAGAAATTTTCTCATTCATTATATCATTGACAGCCTGGAGCACCCGGGAGTAGGGCTGGGTAATTTATATGTAATTTCAGTTCAAATATTATTTTTCCGGCTTACTGAGGATAAAAGATTGATGTAAATATTTATAAATTAGGAATAACCTTTACATATCTAAATTGGCAGTGAAAATTATTCCCCATTTAATTTTGTTATAAAAAAACATTGTTAGTGTTAACTTCTTACCTCAGTATGCCAGAAACTAATGATTAAACAAAAACAAAATATAAAACCTTTCCCCATTTTCCTATTCCCGGAGAATTACCAGAATAGAGCCATTGGTATCTTCCATGTTATCTCACCACTTTTTTTTTTAATTGAAGAAATAAAACTTCTTTTGTCATATCACCAAACTTAAAACGCACATACTAGCGCACTTCGTCACAACATCAGTTACTCCAAAAGCGCTTTCCATTTTCATATTCAATGTCTCTTCAATATTTTTCCTTTGCGCATACAATCAAGACCAATCTGAAAATTGCAGAAAAACGTTGCCTGAGCAGTGTACTGCAGAAATTTAGTGAAACATTAATAGTTTAGGTCCATGTTCCAACCTAAATACTCTTTCACACGATGCTTTTTTTCTCTCATACATCCATTTTCCAGTGCTCCAGCAATAATTTAAGTAAAATAACCTGATAAAGTTTCAATGTATAGCCACATAACCTAATGCACTTTCAATAACCAAGAATAGACGAAACCAAAAATTATATTATGGCAAAAAACTATTTTCGTTCAAAAATATATCCATTCATCGTATTTAGATACTATTCACAATTGTAATAAAAAAATTTAACATACATATTCTCCTGAACTGATTACCAAATTTCTGAACTGATCGCTTTCTTTCTAAGGACAACTTGGTTTCAAATTCCAATCTTTCAGTTATTTATATATCATTCCCATTAAGTGCCAAATTATATTATTACCGTTACTATTAGACATAATGCTCGTACGTACATAAGCTCACCAGTAAAATGATAAACTATTATATTCCTGTAAAATATATGAGTCTACAAGTATCAATAAAATCATATTTATGAAGACTACACTATTGAGCAACACATGTTGTATGCATAGAGTATATGGTATAACAACAGGCGAAAAAACAAAAAAAAAAAACATTTACCACCTGACAATATTTTCCACCACCTCCATTTTGTATTATTTTGTAGAAAAAAAAAAATGTAATAATCATAAAAATAACTGTAATGATAACATCAAACACGGTAGATAGTGTGGAAAAAACTTTTATTATTATTTTGGAGTAAAAAAAAATTTTTCATGTTCAATTTTTCATTTTTAATTTTCATTTTTAATGTACATTTTTTTATATTTAAATATTGTTCTGTTCTAACATATGTGTGAAATACTGAAAAACGAACACAAAAAAAAAAATAAAAATTAAGGAAAAACATGAGAGCGTATATAACTGGAAAGCTTTTATCACTTGTACAGTTGAAAATGTGTGGTATTACAGGAAACGAAAAAATTCATTATTTTCATCTTCTATTATAAAATTTTTATGTCTCCTTATTGATTAAAATAATGTTATATCGTCTTTCGTCTATAAGTATATGAGGTATACCTGTACAATATTCTATCTTATCTAGATAACATTTATATATCTATTATACCACCGCCTACAATGAGTACTAAATCATGCGTTAGTCGTCCATTTATATTTTATTATTAAAAAGGTTGTATAAAAAGCTTTCATATTATGTTGGTCAAAATTGTTATGATTGTCACGTGTAATGCACGCACATAAGTAAATGTCAACAAACATGTAACAAAATCGTTATACATAGTAGTAAGCTTATCCGTACAATATATAAAATTACGAACTATGTATTTATGCTTTTCACTAGATTTTCCAGGAAATATTTTTTTAACTCTATGATGATGAAAAACGCTTTTTCCGTTAGTTTGGCTTATGAGCTTTTCTTTTTGTTATTATCAATTATTCATATCGTAATTCGGTTACAATTCGACATCATTTTATTTTTGAAACCTGTGATGATGAAACAACAATTTTGTACTAGTAAAAAGCTCTAATATATTAAATTTGTCAAAAAGTTGTACTTCATACATGTTTTATATCGAAAGTAGTTGTATATAGACCATCATGATGCTATAAAAATAAAAAATTGTTTGCGTATCATCATCATCGTCGTTGTCGTCATATAATCATTGATCGATCAGTATACGATTATGTCGGGTATATAGTGTTAGTATATAAGAAAAAGCTCATTTCGAGTAAATAAAAGAATAAAAATAAAATAAAAAACGAAAATTACAAAAGCCTGAGAGAATTGTTCCGGTTCTTATTGGTTTAATATAAAATTAAATAAAAAAGTTCATTTTTCTATATATAATGTGCTTGTTGTTGCCTTCTACAAGTTTTACTTTATTTTAGTTTCCCATTTCATTTTTTTTATGATTTGGGTCAAATCAATGAAAGTTACATGAATTTGAAAAACAATAAATTTGTTGTATATTTTTTGAATGGGATATTGGCGAGAGACGAGCTTTTCAGCTAAATAAAAGTCACTATAAATTTTTATAAATTTAAAAAGTAATGCCAAGTAATGCCATTTTCATTATCAAATCTGCTATAGAGTCGACTATTTCTACGACGTTTGTGATCATATTTATTCGAAGAACTCTACCATTAATTTTTTTTATATAATAATATATATTATAAACGTATATGTCACTGACTGACTTGATTTTTTTTCAAATTTTCGGCAACCAAATACACAAAAAGCAACAACAATGCAATCGTAAAATCGAAAGAGTATGTGTTATGTTCGAAGTAGAAAATTATCATTAATATCTTACAATATCTGATTTTGACAAGACGTGTTTTTAAATTGATATCAAAATTTTAAATTCCAAAATATGAGACAGGCAGAAAAATTTTATTAATAAAACATACTGACTACTTACTTGTTGTTGTGTTTTTTACTAATTTAAAAATACAGTAATTTTACGTTTAAATTTTTGAACATTTAAACATTGAATGAAATGTTAATATATCAAAATTATGATAGCAGTTGAAAATAATCACGCACATTGTAATCTCTTTTTATCGATGGTCCCGCAGGCTCAGGCAAGACCTCCTTAAACACAACTTTAATGGCAAACTTTCGAAGTGAAGGAAAAATTGCGCTGCCTTTTGCAACAACCGGAATAACAGCCACTTTAAGGGAGGACGCACGATTCATAGTGGATTTAAACTTTCAGTACCACTTCTTGATAATTCAATCTCATCAATGCGAATTACATCCCCAGAAGCTGCAGTTTTACGTGAGGCTGCTCTTATTGTTTTCGGTGAAATTACAATTCTTCCTAAGAATGGTCTCCGTTGCTTTGATAAGCTCTTGTGAGATGTGATGTGAAATGACATTAGCTTCGGAGGTAAAGTTTTGATCCTTAGCGGCGACTTTCGTCAGATGCTACCAGTCGTTTAAAGAGGTACGGGCTCTGAAATCATCAAATGCTGCATTAAATCAAGCTCTCTATGGAACCAGTTTGAACAATTTTTTTTTAGCACCAATAGTAGGCTGGGCTGAAAAAGGATGAAAAACAATTTTTTTCGAAATCTAAACATGGGTAGTGTTTGAAAGGTGTGATAAGTATTCATAATTTCACTAAATTTTTGTCTGCCATTTTTGACAATATTTCGCCGCCCCCACAAAAAAAAAATAAATAATGGGGCCTTATTTTTTTTTTGTAGATTGAAGTAGCGTTTAATATTTGTTCCGTAACATATATAAGAAATCCAAATGGTGTAGCAAATTATTTATCCGAGCCCTGCTTGCTTAACTTAAGTTGGATTAAGATATAAAACCAAAGTTTTTTATTGAATTTATATATGTATTTCGAAGGTAATTTTTACGCACAATTGATCGGAATAATTGTTCAGCACTAGAATAGCACTGCCTCTTGTTCTCAAACGAAAGTTAATTTTTTCTGGCTTCTAACCTTGCCCGAATGTGTCCGTTTCTCGACTCCTCGCCAAATACTTTGGAAGATGCTTCCGTTACCAATTTAACGCATCTTTGAACCGCTTGTATGTGACAAGGAAAATTGTCTATAAATAAAACGGGAACATTCGTTTCGCTCAACATTAGCTGTAAATCTTCATCCTTTATACTCATGGTAAGTGGCAGCTCAGTTACAAGAAATTCTTGCCAATTAATCATTTCCATATAACTTCGGGCTTGGAAATTTATTTTAGGCATTTTAAAGAAACGGACTCCATGCGGCTTCTCTTGCCTAGTTTTGCCTATTCTTCTAATGCCCAGCTCTCTACAATTTTCAGGATCTGTAATCATCGCAAGTAACAAATTTTTCGGGTGTGCGAAGCAAGCGTTGGTCAAAATCACTTTGTGAATTATTTCTCTAACATCAACTGGAAATTGGCGAGAAAGTTCGATCATCTTCCACAAATGTCTGGCACCATGTTGGCATATTGGATTTTGTTTAATTTGAAACCGGGTACATACACTTTCACTATGAAGCCCGCAAGAATTTGAAATGAAGTTGATGGTTCGGGAGTCGCTACATATAATCTTAACAGCCGTTTGGCAGTTGTTAGCAATCAAGCTTGACATAACTTTCCTGGATTACTACTTGCTAAGCTTGAGCAACAATAACCTTCACTCACATGGTTTTTTATCACATACACTCAGCTATGCTCCTATGGGTCCAGAAAAAGAATATGGACCTTTTGTATGACTATTTAATTTTCGAAGGAAATGCTGAAGTGGCAGTTCGTTTGCATGAAGGAGACATATACTCCATTGAAGAAGCTTACCGACAGGGTTTTCTTTTAAACTTAATACGCCCCAATTCCACCCAGTTTTGAAATTAGTTCCATCACACCCGAGAACAGGTAAGTTTGCAAAATCTATTTTATATTTTTGCAAGTAACATATATACGATCACACGCGTTATGGCCGCCGATTTAACTCCAGCTTCAACTACCACATGTCCAAAATACTTGCTTTCTGGCTTTCCTGCTCCTCGCATCTTATCTCTCAACGTCCCTTCACCTGAATTAAAGTCTGATCCTTGCGACCACCAAAATAAAGACCTTTGATTGAACGAGCTGCTATATCTATAAGTTATAAAAGTGAGTTTATAAAATATATATTGTATTAATGTTGTATCCCTATTTTAAAGATATATTCAATATATACCTGTAGGTTCGTTTGCCTGTTTTCTGTTTTTTTTTAATTCTCCTCGGATTTTGTTTTTGTCCACAATATATTTTGAACCAAGCAGCAAAACCAGCTTGAAATCTCCAAGAACAGCTGTTGCAATCTTGGCAACCGTTCTATTTGAAGAAGCCTGTAAAATCAGCTGGTTTTGCAGTTTTCAGCAAGGACATTCTGGGTAGAAGATTGTGTTGTCTCGTTCAATTCTCTTTTCTTCAAAGCATGTACTACATGTTTGAAAATTTTGTTCGCACCACTTCCACTGTTTTGGTTCTCTTATACCAACACAGATCTTTCGAGTTCTTTTGATTCCGTTCCATTCGTTTTCGCAATATTTCTGTTGCAACCTTATCCACATTTCCGATAGCCATCTTCCTTTCGCTTCTTTGACCTGTCAAACACGGTATTTCGTCGGTGGGAACTTTGCTTGTTTTGACACAAGTGCAAACAGACACATCAGACACATATATCAAAAAGGTGTTCTGCGTGAGTCCCAATTTTTTTCAATTTTTCTTGTAGAAAAACGATATTTCTATTTTTCAAAGGTTTAATAATATTTTGAGACTTATTGTGGTAAGCTGTAATCATATCCACTTCACGCTTGCGCGTCACTGTAGGAAGTAAGGCACTATGCCAAATTTGAAGAATTTTCTTTGCTAGAATTTTCGAAATTTCCGCAGTTTGAGGTTCTTTGCTACCAACGCATTTCAATTCTAAACGAATACTCTGGTACCATCTCATCATGTCTTTATACGTCGGGAGCATAACAGGTATTACAGAATCAAGATCTTTTGCCATTCCAAAAATATAACAACTTCTGCTGCACTAAGAAAACTCATGTTCAGAAACGACACAGTTTATACATGTTTCGAATATAAAATAAATTTGAAAAGACGACAACAACAATTTATATCACAATTTGAAATGTTTTATTTAGTCTGTTTTAAGTCCATTTATCAAATATTTAATAATTACGATGAAAATATTAAATATCAAAACTAACATTAAAAATTTTGTATGTAGCTATAAAATAAAGCTGCTACTAAAAAAATGTTTCGGAATTAATAAAATTTTATGCGCAGAGTGGATAGTTAATTTGTAAAATTTCCAAATATTTTATGCTTAGCTTGTAAATAAAAAATTTATAATTTAAATGGTTAGAATAACTGATGTGCATTTGACTATAATAATTTCTAAATAAGGAGACTTTTATGTCAGATTGACCCATGTGATGATGTGCCTGTCTCTGTATCACCCACCATGTTTCATTTGGCTTATTTTTAAAAGCACTTGCTTCTTCTGGATGATAGCCAGTTACCAAGTGTTTAGTAGCTTGGTTCAAATGAACAAGACTGAGAAATCTCATAAATTAAAAAATTCAATTATCTCGTCACACTGCTCATTGCAGTGGTCACCACAAGCTACAAACTAAAGATGAAAACTTCAGGTACTTATATGAAGAAAACACAAGTTGACTTAGCGAATTATATTATACTACTAATAAGCGTTGAACATTTTATTATTTCGAGTTAGTGTAATGTACTTAATTTAGTATTGAAATATATTATGCTATAAAACGATAAACAATAATTATGATTTGGTTACAAAAATATCTCTTAAAACTATTTCTATGTAGTAAACATAATATTTCTAAGTTTCATGTAATGTAAAATAGGAAATAAAATAAATTAATAGGAATAAAGATATTTACATAATGAAAATTGCTATTGGTGAATTCGGATATATTTTTGTCTGAGTCATATGCTTTATATAATATGCAGGTAAAATTTCGATTTTCATATGTGGATTTTTTTCAGTGTGGATCGAGTATTAACAGAAGATTTAGCCATAGCCATTTTTAAATTACTTTCCATACAACAATAAACAAAACAACGATAAAATTTAAAATAATTGCAATTTAACACGAACGATAACTTATGAGTAAAATGATTTGACACAACTGAGCTCGAATACAACTATAACACTACTAAATTACTAATATGCATGCGCAGATTATGCGCAATAATGCATCATCCGTAATATGGGCATGCACAACAGATAATTAACCAAAATGATCACAAGTCAAGATCTAATCAGTGTCATTTTTAATAGTATTGAGCAAATATCAAAAGATGGCTCTCAAAAAGAGTTACCGTTGCCCCAACGAATGCTCAGACGCTTGAAATGAACCGAAGAATAATCGACTTGATTCATGGTGATGCAAAATTTACTAAAGCCCAGATTCGTTAGTAAGCGAGGATCCTAACGATGTACTCAACTTTCCCGTTGAATTCCTCAATGGACAGAATCCATCTAGCCTGCCTTCTTACGTATTGCTTTTAAAAAAGGGTGTTATCATATTTGTTCTACGAAATTTAAATCCTAAGAAAGGTATGTGCAATGGAACGCATTTAATTGATGAAGAGCTATCGCAAAAATTTATTAAGGCTAAAATAATTTCTGAGTGCAATAAAGACAGTACGGTTCTAATCCCTCGAATCGATTTGGCACCTTTTGAGACTAATCTACCATTTGCTTTGCGACGACGACAATAATTCCGACATACCGTGAGAATTCATCTTCAAACGGCAGTATTTTCCCATTGGCAATTGTATATGTCGCCCTTTCCCGCTCTAGTGATTCTCATCAAGTTAAAATAAGAATCAAAGATAATCCACAGCGGGAAAGCTTCTCAACGGTGACCGTCAATTTTCTCGAAATGTTGTTTTTAAAGAAATCCTATAGTCTAATTTTTAATAAATATTGTTCGTATAATTACTGTTTTTTTTGATTTTGTAATTTAACAGTAGATCTATTTAAAAAATATTTAACTGCACTTTGCTGGAATAAATGGGCGCGAAGAGCCGCAGAACAATCTAGTATATATCTATAAAACACAAAAAATGTTCTTATGTCCGTTATAGACTTTGAAATCATAAAACCGATGCGCCCCAAACCAGTTTCATTTGAATGGCAATAATGTGAAGATGGTTTTAGACCACCAAAAAAAATGCATTAGGCACATTCCGGTCCATTTGTAAAGTCGATTTTCGACTTTTCCAATACAAAAATTTTCAACGTTACTCGTGAATGATTTAAATACGTTAGTTTGAAGTTTGCGCATAATACAGACTGTCAACACAAAAGACAATGATCTGTCATTCTCATCAGAATTTGTTTTCGTGAAATTTGAATACGATTTCGAGTATTGTTTACAAAAATTATTTTTCCACATATAAAAAATAAAAAAAAAAACATATTAGTTATCAAAAATGCCGCCGAAAAGAGCTGTATTTGGAAGAAATACTGCAGATGCGAAACAAAAAATAGCGGAAAGAGCAACCAAAACACCCGAACAACATGAAATGCGATTAGAGTCAAAACGGTTGAGCTCATTGTTTATACTGCGAGGCACTGAAATTTCAAAAGTAACCCGGCACGTGTTATTCACTGCTGGTTAAACAACTTATAAGCTACGTTTTTGGCAACACTACGTTGCCCAAATATTTTTTGGAAAACATTCGGAAATGCAAGCATTCAAATGACTTTGTTTGGAGCTAAAAACATTGTTAGCAACACAGGTTTGTCTGTTTTTTCCATTTTCTTATCTATTTTTTTTTTGTTTTTACATAAAAAATACATCAAAAATAAAATATTTCTCCAGGTTTTATGGAATCATTCAAAGTAGACAAAGTTGATTAGCGTTGCGCTGTTATAAACGGAAAACGACGTTAAATTATTTTAAATTTGAAACGTTTATTTCAACAGAATAATCATTTGGTTAAACTATTCAAAGTCGCCTTGGATCAAATGCTATCAGATGATTACAAAGTCAATAAAAGAGCCGCTAAAACATCATCCAATGAGCATGAATGACGCTTTAAAACTCCAACGATCCACGAAATGGCAGTGAAGATGCTTTGACGTATGTTCGAAGATACGGGCGACCAGATCTCTTCATCACATTCACGTGCAATTCATCTTGGTCGGAAATCAAAAATTTGCTATCGCCTGGTCCAGAATAAAGAAAGCATGAGTGACGACATCCTTAGACCAGCACGTATAACGAATCCGAATGTGAAAATCCAGTTTTCGGGTGAAATTTCCAATAGATGTATTTCGATCAACAACAAAATAACAAAATTCTTTGCACGCTTGGACTACCAGCACCGGCACGAGATCGAAACAATTTTCACGACAGAGATTTGGCATGTGAACGACAAAACAATTGTCGATGCTCAGAAACAACTGTTGACCGGTGATCACAAAATAATTTTAGAAAAATGTATGCAACACGTAGCTAACGAAAGTGGTGGAATTATTTTTCATGACGCACCTGGCGGTACTGGAAAAACATTCTTGCACAATTTGTTGCTGAAATTCAATCGAAAAATAAAATGGCACTAACTGTAGCATCGTCTGGAATCGCATCAACGTTACTCGAAGCTTCCATTAAATGTAAACCATATCGAAACACCAACATGTAACATCGGAAAAAATTCTGGCATTGATGCAGTATTAAAAACAAGGTCACTTATTGTATGGGATGAATGCACTATGGCGCATAAAAAATCTCTTGAAGCTCACTCTCAAAGATTTTTGGTGGAGCTCCATTGCTTCTTCAGCAGATCAACACCAGCTGATGAACTAAATGCATGATTGAAAGCGTCATGTCTTTGGAGACATGTAGAGAAACTTACATTCTAAACAAATATGCGGGCGCATTTACTTCAAGATGCTGCTGCGCAAATATTCGCCAAAAAGCTTTTGATCCGACTACACGTGAAATATCTTTTCCGCCAAAGTTTTACCAAATGCCATCATCAATTCAAAATGCGGAAAAGTTTTTCCCGATATTACAAACAATTTCAAAAATCATGATTGGCTTTGCAAACGAGCAACTGACTCCATAAGAATGATGATGTCAACGAAATAAACAAGCAAATTCAATTGAAGCTACCCGGTGAAGTCTTCAAGTACAAATCGATTGACACAGTTATCGATGAGAAACAAGCTGTCAACTATTCAATAGAGTTTCTTAATTCTTTGGAATCATCTAAGATTCTCTACTTAGATCCATGAAATTATGCAACGGAACAAGTTTTGCTGTTAAAAAACTATGGCCGAATTTAATCGAAGCCGCAATCATCAGCGGCAAATGTAAAGGAAAAGATGTACTGATACCAGGAATTCCATTGATTTTAACCGATTGGCCCTTCGATTTCAAGCGATTACAGTTTCCAGTACGTCCGGCTTTTACCATAACCATCAACAAGACTCAAGGCTAATCGCTAAGTGTTACTGGTTTGAACTTAGAAAATTCCTGTTTTTCGAAAAAAGCTCAACATATTGTTTATCCGCTAGCATTAAGATAAAAAAGTTAAAAAAGAAACAAAATTTTTTTTTTTCCAACAAATAAACAAAATGTATTTCTTTTTTTAGCCTAGTAGCACATGCCAGGTATCCGCTAGTCGAGATATAAATATATCAGAATTTAGTGCAATTTCCTCGGACGCATACTTTAAAGTTAAGGTAGAAAAAAGTACACTCACCATCTGATATACGTCCGACATGTCTTAGCAAGAACGACTGCTGAACCAAATTAATCTGTTATTAATTGATAGTATATGCTTAGGGAATATTGTCACTGAAGCAAAAAGTTTGTATTGCTGTAAAAAGTAACGATACAAAGGAAAATTTTCAACTAAAATGCTTGGGTTACAATAAACATAAATGTCTTTATTTGCAATTTTTATCATTTTTTATCAATAAGTCAGACTCGATGACAATATTCAATCCAAATAAAATCGAAAAAATGCTTTGCAAGTATAACCGATATAAATTGCTTAAACTACGAATTTTTTGATGACAATTTTTTCCTTTATTCCGTTACATTTGATAAGACTTAATACTCCTTGCTTGAAGTGAACTACTACTGGTACCTGGAAGTTTATTTCCGCGAGAATAACAATCCACCGGTATTCTGAAGCAATTCAGTCAAAAACAAACTGAACAATTGGTTTACCATATAGTCACTTTGTCACTGAACTACTTTTACTAAAATTGTTGAGCTCTAGAGGTCTATAGTGGTTCAAATGTTTTGGGATTCAAATTATTCATCGTAAAAGAAATTCTGAAATTTCCCAAATCGAGTCATAATCCAAGTCGTTTAAGAAAATGGAGTTCGTTCGATCGGCCAAGACAGGCCAATTCAAAGAAAATAGTTTTTGAGATGTTGCTTTTCGATCTGTATCATATCCATAGCCCAAACGAATTGACCAATTGATAAAAAAATTCAAACATAACCTTTCTTCATAAATTGAAGTTTATAATATTTGATGGAATTCGACCTACCGGAAATTTTTCGTTCTTTGTGCAAATCTAAAACAACTTATAGCACTTATAGAAAATAAAATACCAAGTGAACGACAAAATTTTAAATTAAATTGGCAACAAAATTGGTGTTGATAATTTTTCCAAATTAAAGCGAAATTGCCATTTTAATAAAAATCTGTTCTCTGCTAAAGTCCAATTTTCTTGTTGTAAAATCGAGGTAATGAAATTTTCTGACCTCAACACTTTTGCATATTTATCATTCGCAATATCGCCGGGTTAACAGTCTTTTACATCCTTCCTATAGGCGGATTTACTAATTGGTCAAAATCAGTACATCGGAGGTGGCAGCTTTCATGAAAGCTTTTTTCATTTCTTGAAATTATTTTGAAAATTGTGTCGTTTATGAGAAAAACGACTGCGAAAATTGATCAGAGAAGTGCATATGTTCAGCCCAATACGCACAATTTTACGGGATTATGATATAAATAAGCTATAATGTCAAACGTTTTATTGCAAATTTAGTTTTAAAATTATTAAAATTTATTAAGTTAAGATTGTATTTTCAGAAATGGCGTACTTTCAACATCATCTAACATGTTTATTTCCGCCAAACAAAAATTTCCCAAATTTGGAAGAAATAAAATTTTTATCAAAACCTCTTCTTTTTAAATTTTGAATATCAGAATCTTTGAATTTATGAAACTCCTTAAGGAAAAGATCTTATCCCGAGCAATTAATCCGTCCTAAACAGACGCTGAATTTTAAAGGTTTATTAATTTATCAAAAATTCAAAGCTTAACAATTTGTTGCAACTTTTAATTTTGATTAACCATTTTTAAATCTGATAATTTTTTTACTATACGTATCAAAATATTTGCAAAAACACGAAGAAGCTCTTGCTGAATCTGCTCTTTCCGGTTTGTCAATTACTGCCAAAATAACTATAGGACTTTCCAAGTTAACGAAAAAGTTTTAGTATGAAGTTTCATCTAGACAATCCTCCTGGTTTATCGATACATATTGAGATATATAGAGATGCAGACTTTGGTGATTTGTTTTGTAATTTATGGTAATTTTCGCATGTGAATAATTAAATCATTTTTATAAAGTATATAATTTATTTATGAAGCATTCAACTACAAATAAAAAATGACTAGCTAGTTATAATTATGAACAAGCGAAAGCTTTAATATAGATAGATAGATTTTGTTCCATAATTATTATTCAAACTAAAACACCACCGAAGAAGTTAAATGTAGTTCAATTGAATCGTTCTTCTAAAACTATCTTGGAATATGAAAGCATCAATAGGCGAATATTTTTTGATAGATCAACTTAAGCTATACTTAAGCTATACGGTCAACTTAAGCTATATAGGTTTGAAGAAAATCTCTTATGGATTTGGGAGTAAGATTTGGTCAAAACCCCAATTATTGATAAGCAAGTCAATTGAATTGTGTTCCAAATTTTGCTTTCCTAAGAATTCAACAATGTTCGATTAAAATAAGATAATTTAAAACGTAGCTTCACTTAATTGCTGTCTAATTGGAAAAAGTAGTGAAAATTGTAAAGGTTGTGGAAGGATACGAAACAAGAATAAAACCCTTATAAAAAGAAAACACACAATTAAACCAGATATATCATCAAATCAAATATTTAATTGATACTCGTTACTGTGCAAATAATGAGAGCAACTTGAATTTCGCAACACGGAATACTTAAAACGTCACCTGAAAATCTTAATGATATCACAAACAAAATTATTTCCTTCGTCAAAAATATTCGCCGTTTAACAAAAAACCGAAGTAAAAATTCTGTTAATTAAATAAAAGACGGTTCCAAAGCAAAAACGCAACAATTTATCGTTCTATTAATGGAACTGATATTGGCTATTCAGTCATCAATACAAAACAATTTGATTTACGTCCTAGAATATCTAACGTTGAGGGAGGTTACAAAACTTACATTTTAAAGCCAACCAACTAAAATATCAACGTAATTACAAATCTAAATGGATACAAAACCGCAACGTTCTACCAAAAAAGACAAAACATTACCAAACAAGTCATCTTAAGATTGCCATTGTCTGGTATTTGTTTTTGTAATTGTTTTAATTTTTATTCATTATTGTATTATACCTACAACTGTATTTTTAGTCTAATTTTTATCCAAGCTATATTAAAATAGAAGCACATAACTATTAATATTAATATATCTCTACTAATCTGCTTATATGTATATGTAAATTATGACTTTATTTGCTTAAATGAAACAAATCTAATGATTCAATTCTTAATACCGAGTTATTTACAGATAATTAAATCCTTTTCGCATCGTGGCACTCCTCGTAGCAAATCTATTAATACACCGCGAGTTACGTAACCCTACTTCACCGGATTCCATATTAATGACGTCCACCAAGCAAGCTGGCAATAAGAAGCTACATAGCAGCGAATAAATACGCAAGCCATAAAACAAGCAACATGATGATGAATGCAACAACAACAACAGCACAACATCACTTCTTATTCTTATCTTAATATTAATTGTAAGCTATAAAATTAAAAATAAAAAAAGAAATAAAAACAAATCCAATTATATTTTGAGTGCATATTATGCATTTATTTTATCCCACAAATAATAATTAAATAAAATATGAATAGCTATGTAGATAAACTTTAAAATAAACATATTGCATATGTTTATTATTATATTATGCTGGGAATAAAAATCATACATTTGTAACCAATCAGAAATAAGAAAATTATATTAGATAAAAAATGTAAAAAACTTATATATAAGCGAATAAGTTGTAAATCGGGTAGATTTGGTTTGTAATTCAGAATAAAATAAACCTAAGAATAAATAAATTTGTTAAAGTTATTTCCACCACGCTAAACACGATTGCATAAACTTTAACTCGCGTCGCTTAGTTACGAGCGATAGCTCGTTTTGCTGAATAGAGCTATTTCGCCACCTACAACTTAATTCCGCGAATCTTGATATTTGTCGACGATCGATAAATATCGAGATATTTATCGACGATTGAAAAAAGAAACGAAGATACGATAAAGAATATAGTCGGATTTTATAAGTGCAAGAGACAAAGTCTCAAGAATTATAATAAAAATCAGTGAAAGTGCACCCAAAAGTCGTGTGAACTATTAGAAATAATATTCATAGTGAAAATTTAGATTTAAATTTTATAAATAATAAAAAGCAATAATTTATTATAATCAAAAATATAGTGAGTGTTAATTAATTTATTAATAAAAGCCTGATAACACCGCTATAACTGAAATCTTATTCAATTTCCAAGGTTGATGGTTGTCTTATCGCATATACAAAAAATAATTTTGTTTCATATCGTATTATACTAAATAAGAATGTTACTCCGAAGAAAATTGGGTATATTAACTTTGGTTTAACAAATTTGTATCTCGACGTAAAAAATATTTATCCTGGTGCTAAAACATGTGCTATGAGAACTATTTTTATAATACAAACTTTATTACGAATCAAAACAAAATAAAACCCAGTTTTCTTATTATTGGTGATTTAAATTAACCATTTATTAAATGGAATCTCAAACCTAATAATTTAATGAAGCCTTGTCTTTGTGACAATCAATCTGGGTAAGCCTTGCCAGAATGTATTAATATTACAGGACTTCATCAATCAACTTATGTACATAATGTTAACAACACCATAATCAATTTAGTTTTAACAAACATTTCTATTTCGTCTGTAGTGATTCAATTGATGTTTAAGTTAAAACCGATAGGCATCTTAAATAGGCACTTGAAATTGACTTAAATATAAAAACCACTACTAAGAAATTTTCAAAAATCAAATGTTGATAATATCCAACATGATCTCTCTATAACTAAATGGGCGGATATGTTGGAAGATTTAAATATTGAGCAGTCCGTTTCTAAGTTTTATGAGACATTAGATCTACTTATAAAAGCGCATGTACCTCTCGTCTCACATTCTTAAAATTCTCACACTATAGTTGGTACACAAATAAAACAATTAACTCATTTAAAATAATAAATCGATATGGAATGCTATTAAAAAAAATAACTATGTTGAATATTATCAAATGTTGTTTTCTAAAACAAGTTACAAAGATTGACCATATTAACTACATATATGTAAAATCTATTGAAAACTTCATAAGAATCTTAAGAATTTTTGGTCCTATTCCAAATTGCTCAAAAGAACTAATGCAATTCCTGCTAATATTAATTTTGATAATATTTAGGATGTGGTCCTGATTTTATTCCATCGGTGTATTTCTAAAAGAATCTGCCGCACAATTGTGTAAGTTACTTGAAATAATATCCAATCAACCACTAAGCGAAGGAATTTTTCCTTCGACGTTGAAGAATGCTAGTATAACTCCAATACACAACGCAGGGGACAATTCAGATATTAAAATCTACAGACCTATTACTATTTTAAATTGCTTCTCTAATGTTTTTGAAAAAATTATCCACAACAAACTTTTCGAGAAGTCGAAAAATAAAATAACTGTCAATCAGCATGGATTTTTCAAATAAAGATCCACTCTAACAATTCTATTCGATTTTTCAGAATATGTACATATACGTTTCATATGTGATTTGACTTATGGTGTTGATGTTATTTATACAGTGTTCCAAAAACCATTCGATAAAGTCATTGAAGACATATACTAATTAAAAAGTTAGGACGGTTTGATGTTGAAGAACTAATGTTAATATGGATAAGTTTTCATTTAAAAAACAGAACACAATATGTGATCATAAATGATATGAAATCCGATACAATAATTTTCCGGTGGTCCATCTTAGGGCCTCTACTCTTTATTTTATACATAAACGATATTGTTGAAGACCTCGAGTGTCCAGTGTTGCTCTTTGCTGATGACCTAAAGATTTTTGTTATCGATTAAATCAACCTCTGATTCTCAGGAACTGCAAAATGGTGTTAACCGTCTACATGATTGCCATGAAACATTGACAAGTTGCTTGCTTTGTACTGAAAATTAAACCAAGAGTTTTCTCTGTCTTTAACTATTCTATAAACAATATTGACATTGTTTCAAAAGATCATAAGTTAAAGATTTAGGATTTATTGTTAACAACAAATTCCAATTTAATATCCATATACAATACATCACTAACAAATCATTAAAATTCCTTGGCTTCATGATGAGGACTTGTAGTGATTTAAAAAATACGTCATCATTCATAGTAATGTTTAATGGACTGGTTCGTAGCAACCTTGAATCTGTAACTATTATATCGAATCCCGTATATGGATGTCACAAACTTACAATTGAAATAGTACAAAAAACATTTTAGGAGATTCTTAAAGTAAAAAAGTGAAATTCCCTACGAGTCGCTTTGGAGAGCCGCAGAATCATATTTGATGAACTATACCTCTCTAAAAAATATGTAATCGACACAGGGATTGGTTGTCACAATATACGGTTTTTTTACTAAACATTTTTAATAATTTTGATTTGCCTCCATGTTTTTAAAAAACAAATTACTACTTTTTTTATAATAAAGACACTGTATAAATATTAAGTTTTGTATTTTTTTTTATGTATAAATTTAATTATTTTTTGTAAATACAATTTGTAATTTTTGTATAAATTTTGTTAAATATTTAATCTTCATTTTAAATTTTTCATTACTTCATCATACTATCATGACATGTTGATGGCTTGTAAAGTAGACCATACTGTTTTAATTTTACTGTCGTGAGGTTCGGACGTAAAGTAAAACAAACGAAAAGTGCAGTGTTAGTGCTTTTTAACTTGTTATATCTTTTTTTTCAATTGTGTGAATGGTTTTATAATTAAATACACACGGTGCAAAAAAACTAACATAAAATTGTAACTTAATAAGTGATGATGTAAGCGTGATGGGGCTTTTTTCCCCAAAAAAGACTTCTTCAAACATCGAACGCCAAACAAAATCTACAACAAACTTGAACCAGTTTCATGTAGAAAGTATAAATATGGCAAGTGCAAGTGTAAAACAAGTGGGCAAAGTTCAGCACAGCCCAAAGAAAACACCTATGCCAATGATTAAAAGTGCTTCTTCGACAGAATTAATTATACCGCAGTTTAAAAACCAAAATCAAAACCGCGATGAAAAAATTAATTCATCAGCAAATTTAACAATGCAATACGAAAATAATAGTAATGAACTCAGTGCGACGAACTCTAGTGACCGTGGTCAGTGCGAAAATAACCTAGTGCAAACGGGAATGGATAGGTATATCACTGTTCAATCTAAAAGAAAACGTAGCCCGAGATCTGCCCAGTTTGCTGGCAGGAGCAAAGTGACACGGACTGAAGCAGGTGTTAACCAAATACCTCTTAACAATCGATTCTCTAGTCTAGAGGTCATTGACCCCAATGCAGTGCCAAATTCGAAAACTGAGAAACCGCCTCCAATTTATTTAAGAGAAGCATCTAACAATGAATTGGTTAACAACATCGCAAAATTAACAGATTCTAAATTTTATATTGCCCCGCTCAAACGAGGTAATATAAACGAAACAAAGATTCAAACTTTCGAAATCGATGGCTTCAGAGCCCTAGTTAAACATTTCGACGAAGTTGGTAAAAAATATTACACATACCAGCTAAAAAGCCAAAAAGGGCTGACTGTTGTGCTAAAAGGAATTGAAAGCTGCGTAGATGTTAGCGACATACAAGCTGCACTTGCTGCGGAAGGTTTCCATGCCAAATCCATTGGTAATATAGTAAACCGTGAGAAGGTACCTCAACCAATGTTCCGTTTGGAACTAGAACCAGAGGAAGAAAAGTCGAAAGGAGTTCATAAGATTTACAACTTAAAATATTTGTTACATCGCAAAATCGTAATTGAAGAACCTAAGAAGAGGTCTGGGCCAGTTCAATGCATAAAGTGCCAAGAATACGGACACACGAAAGCATACTGCGCCTTAAATGAAGTTTGCGTTATTTGTGGTGAACTCCACGACTCCAAACAGTGCGAAAAGTCTCGCAATGACCCATCTGTGAGACGTTGTAATAACTGCGGTGAAAATCATACTGCAAACTACAGGGGTTGCGCAGTGTATCTGGACCTAAAACGCAAAATAAACCCTAAAATGAGAGCTGAGCAACGAATGCTGAATATGCAATTTAATCAGAGGGCCATGTTACCAAAAAATACAATAGTCACCAAACCAACGAGTGCAAACACACAAAACGATAACTTGGAGACATTTGCCAGCAGTTTTGCACAGCCAGGTGTTTCTTACGCAAATATCCTAAAAGGTAACAAACCGAAACCAATAGTTCATTCTAATGAGGACCTAAACATTCATACCACGGTAAATAAATTAACCGAGACCATCCAAAGTTTCATGTTGATGATGGAAAGACAAATGAGCATGATGATGCAAAATATGAATACGCTTATGCAAATTATAGTCAAAAATCAAAAATGACAATTCTAAAAATAGCCATTTGGAATGCGAACGGGCTCTCGCAACATAAAGCTGAGGTACAAACATTTCTTATCGAACAAAATATAGACATCATGTTAATATCTGAAACACACTTCACAAAACAAAATTTTTTTAATATTACCGGCTATTCCGTTTATGACACCAAACATCCGGATGGAAAAGCACACGGCGGCACTGCAGTCTTAATAAAAAGAAGATTAAAGCACTACGAGCTCCAGAAATATGCTAAAGATCACATCCAGGCTACAACTGTCAGTTTGGAAGACTGGTCTGGGAAATTTTTAATATCGGCTGTCTACTGTCCACCGAAACACGCAATTAAAAAACAGCAATTTATCGATTACTTTAACCAGTTGGGAATCAAATTTCTAGCAGGGGGTGATTACAACGCTAAACATGTGCAATGGGGTTCGAGGTTGACGTCACCGAAAGGAAAGCAACTCTACGAAGCAATAAACGAGAAAAACCTTGATTATTTATCATCTGGACATCCCACATATTGGCCTACAGATAGAAAAAAAATTCCTGATTTAATAGATTTCTGTGTAATACGAGGAATAGCACGCACCAATGCTCAAGTCGTTGACTGTTATGATTTATCATCAGATCACTCACCAATAATAGTAACACTAAGTACCCAAGCATTAAAAACTGAACCACCACAACGTTTAACAAACAAACTAACGAAATGGGTTCTCTATAGAAACATAGTAGATGTAAATTGTCATCTTGATGTTCCACTTCGCACACCAGAAGACATTGATGCCGCGATAGAAAACTTAAGTCAAATAATGGAAATGGCTGCAAAAAAAGCTACTCCGGAGAACAAAAATTCCGAAAAAAATATAAGGCTTTCAAGTAACATTCAAAAGTTATTAGCAGAGAAGCGGACAATTCGGCGGCTATGGCAGCTTCACCAATCTCCTTTGCATAAATGGAAATTAAACAGAGCTATTAAAGCTTTGAGAGAAGCAATACGGGAAGAACAAAATTTAGGAATACAGAATTACCTAAGTGAGCTCACAGCAACAGAAACAACAGATTACTCACTGTGGAAGGCAACAAGAAATTTAAAAAGACCAGAGGTATCGAACCCACCGATAAGGAAACCAGATGGTCACTGGGCCAGAAGTGACTTAGAAAAGGCTATCGCTTTCTCTAACCATCTACAAAAAGTGTTCACCCCAAACGAACAAAATAATGATTGCGTACTACCACAGCTTACGAGGGACGAGTCGAACCCAAACCCAGTAAAATTTAAATGGAAATGCGTCAAAAAAGTTATCAAAAACAGTATAAATCCCAAAAAAGCGCCAGGTCATGACCTAATAACTGGAAAAATGATCAAAGAATTACCAGATAGATGCATAAAATATATAACATATATTTTTAACGCGATTATGAGATGTGGATACTTTCCCCAAAAATGGAAAATATCTCAAATTATCATGATTCCTAAGCCAGGTAAAGACGAAACCCAAGTCTCGTCGTACAGACCAATAAGTCTACTTCCGATAATTTCAAAGCTTTTTGAAAAGATGCTACTACAAGAACTAATACCTATATTATCTGAAGGTCGCATTATACCAGATCACCAATTTGGATTTAGAGAGCAACACGGCACAATAGAACAAGTGCACAGAATTGTAAATACAATTAAGGTTTCCTTAGAAGAAAAGAAATATTGCTCGGCAGTTTTCTTGGATATTGCGCAAGCTTTCGACAAAGTATGGCATGAAGGATTAAATTACAAAATTAAAACTCTTTTGCCTAAACAATTTCATGCAGTTCTTGAAAACTACTTAGCCCAAAGGATGTTCCAGGTGAAACAAAATACGGCCACTACTGATCTAACCGTGATAAAGGCAGGAGTACCGCAAGGTAGTGTATTGGGACCTGTGCTATACTTGTTATTCACAGCTGACCTACCAATAACTGAAAAAATCGTCACTTCAACTTTTGCTGATGACACAGCTATATTATTTTCACACAAAAATCCTCAAACAGCATCGAGAGAATTACAAGAACATCTACACAAAATAGGAGATTGGTTAAAAACTTGGCGGATAAGGACGAATGAATGTAAATCAACACATGTAACATTCACATTAAATAAACGTACATGTCCAGCAGTAAAATTAAACAATATCACAATTCCTCAACAAACAAACGTCAAATATCTCGGTCTTCATCTCGATAGAAGATTGACATGGAAAAAGCACATTGAAACAAAACGCAATCAATTAAAAATAAAATTTTCTAAAATGTACTGGATGATCGGAAGAAAATCGAAACTCTCTCTAGACTGCAAGGTTCTACTATACAAAGCGATCCTAATCCCCATATGGACATATGGTATCCAACTATGGGGCTCAACTAGTGCATCAAATATAGATATCGTACAAAGAACGCAAGCAAAGATACTTCGTAGCATTACAAATGCCCCATGGTATATTCGAAACAGCAACATCCATAGAGACCTAGGAATCAAAACTGTTAAAGAGACAATTAAATCATGCAGTCTAAAATACCAACTGAAACTGGAATCACACCCTAACGAATTAGCTAGAGATCTACTAAGGCAACCGAAATATGGACGGCTTCGCAGAACAGATCCTCTAGATTTAATTAACTGAGAAATATAATCTAATAATTTCGTGCATGTTGAAATGAAATTAAGTAATTAATAATAATTTAATAATAATAATGCATAATGATATTAAGTATTAACATAGGTTAAGGCTTAAGTTAAAATTTTTTTTATAGTTTTTAAGAATTTCACACTTCTTGTTAGTTTCGTAGAAAGAAAGATTCAAGAATAAAGCCTTTGGCAATAGTTACAAAAAAAAAAAAAAAAATTTTAAATTTTTTATTTTTTTTTATCTACATGCTAACATGTAATTGAATATGTAAATCTGATTGTTGGCTGTATTTGTGAAAAAATAAATAAATAAACAAATAATAAATGCAAATCGATTCAATTGATTCTACAATTCTTGGGATTTTGATCAAATCTTATCAAATCGTACTGATCTAATTTCCCAGACTAATTTTTTATAAACTTGACTTGAAACCTTCCCTGAAATATACATAGTGAGAAATTCCTCAATCAGCATAATTTCTAATTAAGGTTAATACCTTTGCGAGTGCTTCCTATATAGTTCGGTGGATAAATGGGCTAGAGGAATAGTATCTCGTCTCAAATTGTGGTATTTCTCTAATCAGTGAAATTTCATACGCACACCGAAGTTGGTCATATGAGTTCAGTACCTAATTGGATTAACGCTTGACCATTTATATTATAATTTCATTATCTTAAACCATTAAAGGAAATCTATTTAAAGGCGGTTTTATTGTCCTCCAAATGACATAAATGATAAATCAACTTCGTTTTAAGGGTCCGTGAGCTGAAAAAAAAAAAACAGAAATAAAATGTTGGCCTGTCTGGATGTCTGTCCCGATTTTGTGCGCTTAAGTTTTTCTATTATTTTAAATTTGTAAAATTAATAATCTTTTATTATTTGCACGTAATGAAGTTGGGTACTTGCCACAAACTCTTTCGTGAAAACCTCCTAAAACCACGATACGGCTTTACAATCTTTTTTGTTATTTCTGTATACTAGTGTAGTGTGTTTTTCGCAAGGTCATGTACTAAACAACACTTTTGATAATACCACAGAACTAATCATAAATTTACAATTTTGGCGCTACTTTTTAATTATTTGTTTATTATAAATAATATTTGTCATATATTGTACAGTGAAAAGGCCTTGAAAATGCCACCAAAATACATTAGACTAATTTATCCATATAAAACTAATTAAGCTAAAGACGATGTGGTGAAAACAAAAAATTAATTCTCTGATTTTCGAGATATTTGTCTAGATAGATGAAAAAAATTGTTAAAGAATTTATTCCTTTAAAACCAACCGAGCATATTTTCCGAGACGTTTTCCGGCTAATTTTTACTGAAAATTTTCGACTATCTCATATTTCACGTGATTGTCCGAGTTGGATAGTATTATTGTCTCGTGAGGTTTCAATCATAGTCACTTACACATATAACAGTTAATTAGAATTTATTACAAACTTCACGATTTTATACTTATCGTAAAGTTTGTCCCTGAATTTATCGTAATATTATTGTTTTTGTTAGTTTGGGACAAATTTAGGATAAACTTTACGGAAATCCGGAACCGACTGAACACGAACATTCAGAACTAACATTGCAGCAAAAACGACTATTCGGAATGGTTAGTATATGTAGTTGTTTTGGGCTTAAATGTTTGACTTCTGGTTAAGTATGTCATTTTGATAAGCATTTTTGGTCAGTATTGCGTTAATTTGTGATTTGACCCTATAGTGAAATACGTAAAACGGTTTTGGCCAAGTCAGTGTGGAAATTTATGTTTGATTCTTCTTCCTTAATCGGATGTTCAGATATTATAAAACTTTTAATGAACATTGTTCAAATCTGTATTAATTCTAAATCTACTATATAAATAAAAAATATTTAGTTTTTTAAAACTAATGAATATATTACAACTACGATAATTGTTTAATTTAAAACCGAAACATGAAAAAGTGTTTTGTAAAATGAGGATATTCTGTAATTTAAAACGGAAACTATCTAACATAAAAACATAACAAAAATTATGTTATACCTAACTGGTTCATATATAGAACATATATAATTTGTAATAATTTTTCAACCGTTCCCGTTCAGCAACAAAAACAACCCAATTTGTGGTGAATTACAAAAACAACACTAAATAATATATTATATTTCGTCTACCCCCCTCAACTAAAGGATTTCCATTCTAAACTTTAAAGTTTTATTTTTTGCAAAGCAAAATTTCTTTTTTGAACCCACACCACTCATAATATTCATAAGACAATGAAAAACTTAATTTAATATTCAAAACATGAAATAAAATGGAATTTTCGATTTATAATAGATCGATTTACTTGTTATAACATATTTGCATATTTAAAACTGTGGTGAGATGAGGGATGGGAGCCGAAATCAAAATAAGTTTCTTGTCAAAAATTTTATTAAAATAAATCTTATAATTATTGCATTTGAATAGAAATAATTAAGAAATTGCTATTAATTAATATTGTTAGGTGATTTAATATTTTTTAAGATGATATATATATGCGAATGCAGGTATAGGTGTATGTGACTGACAACTACAAAAAACGAGAATATTAAAAACGAAACGAAAATCTTTATACTTTTATAAAGACAATCAATTTTTCGTATATAGAAATTGAATTCAAGATACGTATACGTAAGACATAACACAAAGACTTATTTTGCGACAACGGAAAATATTCCGTTTATTTTTTGACAGAAAGTCATAAAAACACAATTTATTTTTATTTGCGATGTACTTTAACTATATATAGGCAAAACGTAAAAGAACAACAACATCAAACAAGTACAAGTAAATAAATTGATGGAACAGAATTGAAATCGATTTTCGTTTTTCCAATAACTTTTTTATTTTTGGAGGGGGGGGGGGGGGAAATGGAAAAATTTTAAATTTACCGTCAATTGTTTTCCTTTTTATCGAATATATGTTGTTATTGTATTATTAAACAGGTGATTATGGGAATTTGAATTTATAAGGTATCTTACACATAAACGAAACTGGACGATTGCAAAGAAGCGTTTGGAAAAACATTTATTGGATTAATAATATGACGCAAATTAATAGAATTTTAATTAATTTGGTAAAATCTTTTCGGTTTCGGTTTGCTCTATCTGAAATATCAACTTTCACTATGACAATCCTTTTTTAATATTCTAAACGGCAGCTGTCAAATCGACTGACCCTAAAAAAACTGTTGGGCCAACTTAAAGTTGTATATCTCGAAACGGACACCATTTAGAATGTCACGATAGAATTAATTTTACCATAAATAATTATATAAACATAATTTCTGAACAAAACGCGAATTTTTGAAAATTGTTCCGCGATTTTCCTATAAACCAGCATGCTAAGTGGCGTATTTAGTGAGATGCTACTAGGCCCTATCTATTAGAAACGTTTGTTTTTTTGCATTCAGGACAATTTGTGTTGGAGTGCTAGAAACCGGACGTACACTTTTGCTGAATTTTATGAGAATTTCTAACGATGTGAACTTTTTACGAAAAATTTAGATTTTTAAAAGTATAGCAATCATTTTTAATTGCTACATAGCACACCTTTACTAAAAACGATCGTCAAATTATATGAATGCAAATGCAATGCAAATATCTACACTTTTAAGAAGCTACACTTTTCGTAAATTTGTGTAGTTACACTTTTCAATAATTTGTGTAGCTACACTTTTCAGATGCTATTAGACCAATTTAACAGAAAAATAAAGTCACAAGTGGTGGGCGGCATATCGATAGGTAGGTTAGCAGTGAATTTAATAAGCCGCCACCAACCGCAGCTGTGCTAAGATCAACTACCAACCACGGCGAACTGAGCGTCACGTCTTCATGTGCTTCCGGGTGTCAAAGGAGTGAGTTAGGAATCCCTATAAACGGACCATCCCTTGAATCGAATGGGTCACATTGGTTTGGGATATCCATATGAATGACTGAATGGGTGGGTGTATGTTAGAGGGGGACGGATGCGGTGGGGGTGGGAGTGCTCAGAAAGCCAATGGCCTGGATTAAAGTATTATGCGACCCGTGTGATCGACTGGGCTGGGGTCCATTTAATAAAGCCCAGTCGTGAACGGAGCCCTCTGGATTCTTGGCGACTTCCAGTTGTATCTAGCTTCACCCGTATATACGGATCTCTGCACGGGCGGACAATCATGTTCTCCGATATTCGTGGGAACCCAATATGGAATCTAAAATTAAAACACAAAAAAAGCGGCCAGCACTTCTCAAATGCTGGTGGAAACGGGAGGGAAGGGGGCGTATATTGTGTCTCCAGCCGTCAGAGGGGCTAAACCTGGTTCCAAGGCTGGCAAGCCAGGAACTAGTGGTAGCAGTAAGAAGGAGAAGGTCATTGCTTCTTCGGATCGAAGGTATAGGACTAGGCGTTCCGTGCCTTGGATAGACTGGCCACAGTCCCGGAGGAGCAGGGGACGGAGCAAGCAAAAGTTATAGTGGGCGAGGAACAGTAATGTCGATGTTAGCAAAACTCAGAAGGAGGATCTTGGGTCAAAAAGACAGAGCTCTTTCGGCCAGTGCCATGATGATGGGAGCATCACTGGGAAAAAAATGGAGGTTGGTGTTTAATGCACTGAACCTGGTTTTCCCCAGAGTCCTTGGACAACATCCGGGACCACCGCCAATATGCAGGGATGCGGGTTGGTATCAGCGACGGCTAAAGCTGATCGCGTGTGCAGATCAACGATCGGCCTTCTTGAACAGGAAGGTGATTGAGGAAGTAAGTGAGGTATGGCCGGGAGCAAAGCTCAAGGGAATTACCAAAGAAAAAATACCTAGTAGACCGAGGATGAATCCCCGAGTATTATCCAGGTTTGCAATCCGGATCTTCCGACGGAGAACTGCAAAATTTTAAGCAGGAGTAGCATAAGGGCAATTAATGATTATCAATTATGGTTTTCAATAAGGAATCCTGGCTCGCCAGTCAGAAACGAAAGGAGTTATCAACGTCGGCGCAGCCTAAAAAGAAAAAGGAAGAAGTCCAGCCTGCTGTCGCAATTAAGGTAAGTGATAACTGTTAACAATGATTAGGTTTGTGCGGATAAACTTAAATATCAAATTAAGGCTGCTTCGGTGGCGCAACTTCTTAGACTTGCTAAGTCAGGTGAGAAAATGGTTCTGATCCAAGAACCTTGGATGAAGAATAACAAGATCTGCGGTCTGCGAGCGAAGGATTACACACATTTTTAAGCTCGTTGGAATGAAAAGAGCAGATCATGTATATTGGTGGGAAATAATATATATGTTTTTCTACTTCCAAAGTATAGCCATTGGGACATTACTGCGGTTTACATAGGAGACGGAGGGGGAAGACTCTGGCTAGCAGCAGCATACATAGAACTATGGGCACTGGTTTTTGTCGCAGAAAGATGTAAGGTGGAAGTTATCCTGGGGTTCGACGCCAACGCGCACCATACTATCTGGAGTAGCTCGGATATAAAAGGCAGGGGTGAGCTACTTTTTTATTTTCTCTTAAGAACTAACCTCACTATTAGTAATATAGGCCAGGAACCCACTTTTATTATTTGTAATAGACAGGAGGTTCTTGATAATACTCTACGAATTTATTTCACCGATGATGAGGGATTTCCTTCTCCGACTATCCTTACTTAACGTTTAAACTTACTCTCAATATTACAAAACAGTACGTGTTCAGAAATCCCATGATGATAGTATGGCATGTATATAGGGAGGTATTGGAGGGCATCATTCCATCTAAAGTTCCAGGAATTACCCACACGGGTAGTGAGCTGGATTAAATGGTGGACACTCTGGCTAGGACTTGCAATAGCTCTATGAGGGTAGTCTGCTCTTTAAGAAAGCTGAGGGGAAGCGAAAACTAGTTTGGTAAAACCTGGCACTTGCGGAGTACCGGAAGGTCTGTGGGTCTGCCTTTAATAGAGCGAAGAGATCTAGAGTTAGTAAAGTCTGGGATTACTATAAGGAATGCCTCGGAGTATTCAAAAGAGAATTAAGGAAGGCGCAAGGAAATTCGTGGAGGCGCTTTTATGATGGAATGGAAGGTGTATCGGAAACCTCGCGCTTAAGAAAAGTTCTCTCTACCTTAAACTGGACGGCGAATGGGCGGCCTCTAGTGAAGAGACTCTTGATCTCTTTATGGAAACTCACTTTCCGGGAATTAAGGATGGTTGTTAGTCTAGAGATGACTGCGGGGCCAAACTGTTGTGTACAGAGGATATTCTGAACACGCGGAGAATAAAATTGGCTATTAAAGGGTTCAAGCTTTTTAAGCCAGCTGGTTCGGATATGATTGTACCAGCAGAAATTCAGAAGAACTCGTAGGTCTTGCTTCCCTGGCTCGAAGTTATCTACAAATGGTGTCTGAAGCTGGGGTACATCCCCAAGAAATGGAAGGAGGCTAGGGTGATGTTCACCCCAAAGGCGGAAAGAAGCTTGTACAGTAACCCTTAGGACTTTAGACCAATATCCTTGTCATATTTTCTGCTGAAAATCATGGAAAGGATGCTGGATATCTATAAATTCGTTCAAAAATTGTACCCAGAAACTGGGCTCAGTCTCGACATGCGTACCATAAGGGTAAGTCCTTGGATACGGTATTATATACCTTGGTTCAGGGAATTGCGAAGCCACTTTATTTTCAGGAATTCTCGTTGGTGGCGTAGGTAGCAGAAAGGTCACAGCGGATATGGGGAAGATTCCGTCAGAAGATAGCATGTTCGGGAAACTCCCCATGGAGATGTCCTCTCTCCCCTTCTCTGAAACGTAGTAATCAATGGACTACTATTGGAACTGGAAGGGAAAGGAATAGGTGTGGTTGCTTATGCCGATGACGTGGCGATAGCTGTCTCGGGAAAGCACCTGGGTACAATCAGCTATGTGACGCAAAATGCGTTATCAAAACTGCGGGGTGGGCCAGCAGATGTGGATTGGGGATTAACCCATCTAAAATATAACTGGTTCTTTTCACTAGGAGGTATAAAATTCCGGCAATGGTTTTACCAAGCCTAAATGATACTATGCTGGTCTTTACTGATAAGGCGAGATTCCAAGAGATTTTTCTGGACAGTAAGCTCAGTTGGAAACTTAACAAAATAGAAAGAGCAAAGAAGGCCACTGTGACACTCCACTCTTGTAAAAATGCCATTGTAAGGAAATGGGGCTTGAAACCGTGCACTGGGTTTACACGACAGTTGTAAAGCCCATTCTGAAGCGCTGAAAACGACTCCCACTAGTACCCTAGAGGATTTACTGTACCTTCTCCCGTTGGAAATTATCAGCAAGCCAATGGGGGTTAATACGGCCAGTGAGACAAAAACTGGTGAATTTTGACTACAAAACACACTGTTTGTGCTTTGAAAAGCTTTTCAAGATGATTCCCCCTACTCATAAAAATTGGAATAGTTGTTTTCTTATCAAGACGGGGACCGGTTATTTCTTCACCGACGGCTCCAAGCTCGATCGTATAGAGTGGGAGCTGGTGTATTCTGTGGGGAACTAAATGTAAGTTTATATTTTCGTCTACCTGAGAACTGCAGTATGTATCAGGCTAAAATTATAGCGAAGAGGTCTTGAACTGCGGTTGAAGCATAATGTAATATCGTTAACATCACTATCTATATGGAAAGTCGAGCGACCATTCTTTAGCTGGATTCAGTTTCCCTAGCGTCTAGAGTGGCATTGGATTGTCACACATTTCAAGTGAACATTTCAATATCCTGTTTGTCTGGGTTTCGGGCCATTATGACATTGAGGGAAACTGCAGTGCAGATGAGTTAGCCCAGATAAAATTCTTCAACTGGAACCAGAAAGAAAATGTTTAGGAAGATATATGTCTATGCTGAAAGCGGCAAGCTATAGAAAAGCAGTCGCTTTAGTAAATGCTTGGTGGATTACCAGTCAAATTGGTAGGGTAGCGAAGCAAGTACGGTTTGTGCTGAACTTGAAGCGCTCCAAAATTCTAATCACACTAAGGAATCGTGATTTAAGAAAAATCGTAATGCTACTTACCGGACCCTGCCTTTTCGGAGATCATGCGAGAAGGCTTGGTCCTGGATGCAAATGACTTCTGCAGAAGCTGCAGGGACGAGGAGTAGGTGGAGACTTCCTATGCTCATGCCCTGTGCTAGCTGGTAGAAGGCATGATTACTTTGGCAAATACACTATGGACAGCCTCTCTAACCAAGAAAGCTGTAATGTGGGAGAATTGTTACACTATATAAATAGCACTAAATGGGTGTAAGAAGTGTTTATGATGTCGGGTCATGTGGTATCACAATGGGTCATAATTGGCCTAAGTGTGTGATAGCAGCCAATGAAACCTAACCTAACCTAGTACCGCGTTGTTTCATTTGAACTTTTCTAACATCCTTGAGAATTTATTTTCGAAAATAACATGTTTAATTTTAGCATTTTTTTTTCAAAATTGATTTTAAAGCTTGAAATGTTTCTCCTGGAAAACTGCAAACAATAAGTTATCACGGTTTGCCTTAATGCCACAGATATAATATGGATTTGTTGGGTGTGTAACAAAATCCCGGTTTTCAAAATCCTGGTTTGTCAATATCCCGGTTTTCAAAATTTTAAAAATCCCGGTTTTGTATAAAAAAAATACCGATTTTTATGAAATCCCGGTTTGAATTTTAAAAATTTGAAATGTTCTTAAATGATTTATTGACAAAATTTAAAAATGAGTTTGCGATAAAGTTCTAGAAGTTGACTAATAGGGATGGAATTTGGCCATTTCTTAACAGATTATGTTGAAAGTCGATACGTGCTATGGAAATGGGTTTCTAAAATTATGCAACTGCAAAAACTTGCAATTAAAAAATCTTGAATAACAAAATGGTACAACAATTTTTTTTTGTTTAGTAATTGCCATTAATAGATTCTAAACAATCCGCTTCTACGTGTGGCATGCACGGAGAGCTAAGCGGGAGGGGGCGCAGCCGTCTCCCGCGAGCCCGTGAGAGTTATCGAAGCTATCAGCCTCTAAAATTGCATTTTAAAATGTTGCAACCTTGCTTTTTTCTAGTAAACTTTTGGGGAAGAAATCTTATTTTTATGTTAAAATACTAATAGTCCGGCCTGTCCGAATTAATAAAAAATATATTTATCAAAATCAAAACTTTAAAACTGGATGAAAAGAAAACAGGGATTTTGAAAGCCTGGATTTTGAAACCGGGATTTTGAAAATCAGGATTTTGAAACCGGGATTTTGAAAACTGGGTTTTCGTAGTACACCCGGATTTGTTTTTTCCGCTAACTAACGACAAAAATGTATGCGAAATATTTTGTTTTTGAAGGTAACGCCGACTTGGTCCCTATTGCCATCAACATTTTTCTAAATTCCAGCCAAACTAGAAGATCTGAAAAGTTTTTGTTCCGGATTTCTAATCCAGAACCAAAAACCAAACCACCCCTGTCTGGGGAATAAAAGTAGTGAGAATATCTTAATATTTTTAAAATTTTAAAAGGATAATTCTGTTATCTATACATAATATGTAGCAACCATCAAAATAAAATGTTAACTTATATAACACCTCTAAGGTAAACACTGTATGCGACGATGACGAATACCTCTCCTACTTGGATTTACCATATTCCAATAATATTATTTCAAATTATTTCGTATATTTTAAATAAATATAAATGGTTTAAAAACGTGATTGATTTATAATATAAAACAAATTTATAATCTCATTAATGTCAAAATTATATTCGAGTGCTACATTCATATAGAGAACCCGTAACATGCAAATAAAATAAAAATTAATTTAATTTTGTTTAAACGACCTTATTGATTGGTTCAGAAATTGAAATAAATAAATTTTAATTAAAAAATTATTTGGTTATTTTATAAAACGCGAATTGTTTAAATAAATTTCACATGTCAGAATATAACCAGATTTATACGTGTGTTTCTATTCAAACACTTTTTGGGGAGTAGAGGATACACAATAAAATGGTTTGGTGATACATGATGCTTTCAATTTAAGATGAGGAGTAAATTATTTGTTTAATTAAATTTTAAATACAAAATGTGTACAACATGAAAAAAAAAATTAAATACATACATATGTATATAATTATGATTCCAAATTGTATTAAGCTTGTTTTATGCAAATTGCCGAACAATACCAAATGTACATCATATACTCGTTTTTACATTAAAATACAAGAAACATGTCTTTTTTCGAAACATCATTCTTCTACCTCCTCATTTCGAAAACATTATATTTAGAATCCCAAATTAAATAATATAAACATATGTTTTGTTTATTATTAAAAAAAAATGCAAATTTATATTCTGTACGTATTTAAATTAGTTGTTGCCAAATGGATTTTTAGAGTAAATACTGAAAGTTACAAAATTAATAATTAAAAAGCAATCTCTTACCTGGCACTGGTCCACAGACTCTTGGTATTATTTCTAAAATTGCTGAACATGATGGATCTTCAAAACACAATTGTCTTGCTAAAATACAATTAAGTATTGCAATTGCAGTTTTTATGTTTGGCCCTGAAAGTATAAAAAATAAAAACAAATTTTTAATAATAACAAAAAAAAATTACTACTTTAAATTATTCAAAAATGATTTTTAAGAGAATACAAAAATTGATTTAGAAATCTTATGAAGTTAATGATTATTTTGAGATCTGAGAGCACCTGAGATATCGGTCGGTTATCTCATATTGATAATTAAGTATTCGTTTAGCAAAAATTAAAAGTGTCTTTAGAAGAACAGTTAATTTTTTAGAGGCAGCTATATGCTAATCCTACTACTAATTTTATATAATTAATCCATATTTGGGGCTCTACTTACGAGCTCGATCTTCAAATAAATCAAAATAAAGCTATGAAAGCCCGTTTCCAATTACCTTCTACCTACCGGTGGAATTTCGGTTCAAATAAATTTAAATTGTTGTGATTGATATTGACTATCAGAGCCATCTACGATTTTAAAGGGATGTAATATTAAATCAAATAAAAAACCTCTTAACGAGGTAAATGTTCGAGTGACGAAAGCCGAATTCAATTCACAAAATTTCTGATATCAAATTTGTGCCGAAAAAAACAATTGCATTTCGGAATGTTAGTGCATTCGGCGCGTTTGTTTACATTTTGCTTTCTAGCTGTCAAAAAAAAACGATTGCTAACGATTTTTCGGAATGTTAATGCATTCAGTGCGTTGTTGTTGAACATTCCGAAAAATCGTTAGCAATCGTTATTCTTGACAGCTAGAAAGCAAAATGTAAACAAACGCGCCGAATGCACTAACATTCCGAAAAATCGTTGACAAATCGAATGCAATTGTTTTTTTCGGCACAAATTTGATATCAGAAATTTTGTGAATTGAATTCGGCTTTCGTCACTCGAACATTTACCTCGTTAAGAGGTTTTTTATTTGATATCAATGATTTTGGCACGGCAAATTGAAAATAAATTGAATTGCGATTCGTTTTATTGTTGTCAGTCAAAACAGTTCATACACACACTCGATAGCACACAAGTGGCCGCTACGTGTTATTGTGCCTTAAGTCATATTCATACGACGGATAAAACCCGGGATAATTCAACAATTTTTGTGCATGTTTCTTGCATGGGAGGAGTGGTAAAATCTATTTTTTTTAACCGCAACGGACCGATATTAGGTTGCATTTGAGCCTAAAAATGAAATTTTGCAAAAAATTAAGGTGGCTTTTAAGTTATGGAGGTCAATATCTAAAATATACGAGTTTTCTGGGACAAACGGTTGATGTCATATTGTAGGTGAGATTTGTGGCTAATAATCCTGAAAATATGAACCAAAAGTCTTGGGCTCATTTTTTAGCAATTTCGCCGAATGTGGCCGGCCGATTTCGCATTTTTCAGTTTTTTGGCCAAAATGACCCTCCAACCTAATTTTTTGAATTCTTTTTTCTGCTATTTGATAGCTGGCGTCAATACCTTTCCAACGATATGCATATGTCTAGCATATGTCGAATAGATTCAGCACTGTGGACGTGGCAAAATGGCCAAAAATGGCCGTTCAGAGGCCGGCCGCGGCCAACATGGCGGCCGAATCAAAAAGTTGTAGAACAAAAGTGGCTTAGTTTTTTAAGTACTACAACCCCTGAAAATATGAGATCAAATAAAAGAGGTACGGACAAACAAACATATATACCAAAGCAAGATTAAATGGTGACGTCATAGAAAAATTTAAAATTGTCATAACTTTAATCAAAATCATCCGTTTTGAACGTTAGAGGTGTCGTTGAATTGGTATTGACGTCTACAATCATAATTTGCCAGTTAGAAAATAATTTGGGCCTTTTTTGGGGCAGTTATACCCGAAAAACTGATTTTTTGGGGCAATTTTCGGAAGGTCATATCTTCACTCAATGTTGGTAGAAATCCATGTTTTTATACATTATTTAAATTTATTTTTCGAGGCCTTTCCAATGGTATATAACATGATCCTGGCGGCCTCAAAGGGAAAAAGTTCGAAACTTGCTGTATAATATACTTCGTTCGACTTCCAGCACAGTAGGTGCTTTCGTCACTCGTTTGGACTGCCGTCCAAAGTGATAATGTATTTTGGGGGAAACTTTTTCTAAGTTTCCATAAGAAACAATGTAAAATAAACAATTTTTGAATTAATAGTTGTAAATGAAAATTTTATCGAGTAACTACAATTTTTATTTTAAACGATTTAGAACATATTCAAAAAACACATACGTATTTGAAAATCAACCATTTGTATTTAGTATTTAACTAAAGAAAATGAATTAAAAAGAGGCAAAATTTTAATATTTTTCTGTAGAATTGAACTTTCTGTTTACTGTGTGGGTTTGTAAATGATATGAAAAATGTTTGAAAACGAATAAGTGTCTTGAGGCGATAGAAACAATTTAATTTTAGTTTTGAGACATGTTGTAATTAAAGGTGCCTTACAAAACATATAATCGCCGATTGGGGTTTGAAGTATATTTAACTGCAGTTAACATAATACATATTTGGCCAATCACTCGTTTTATATTAATGATCCACTTAAAAGAACAAACTACACGACTAGGAGAAGCGGCGTGTAAATTCATCAATCAAAGTAAAATTTCTAATGAAAATTTTTACATGATTCCAAATATGTTGATTTCGTAATTATGTGTAATTTTGTGTAAGTTAATATGTTCTTAAAATAAAATTGGCATTTCAAAATAATCATTTCGGATTTTATTACCAAAATACAAAAACAAAAGCTTCCACCTAATTGATGTTTATACTAAATTTATCCTAAAATAACAAAAACAAACATTTATGAGAATGTATTGGTTTAAAGCAGTCATGTCAATATAATACATATTTTAATAGAGCCATATGTATTACAAAACGACAAGTAACAACCCGATTAAAATTGTTCATTCTAATGGAGGTCGCATAATCTAAAACGACATTCAATTGTAGAACGGAATTTATATTAAATTTGATTCTAAGAAAATTCATATCTCAAGATTTTCACCGATTGGCAAACTTGCCACTATAATATTAGTAATATATTAGAATTTTAAACGGGTTGGCCTAAGCAGATATAGGCCTATCAAAATATTATAGTGGCAAGTTTGCCGATCGGTGAAAATCTTGAGATATGAATTTTCTTAGAATCAAATTTAATATAAATTCCGTTCTACAATTGAATGTCGTTCTAGATATGCGATTCCCATTAAAATTTTAGTCGGGTTGGCACAAGTAGAGTGCACATATAGGTCTACCAAAATATTATAGTGACAAGTTTGCGAATTTCCGAAAATTTTGAGAAATTAAATTTCTAAGAATCAAAATTTGTTGGAAATGCCGGGTTTCACAAGAATGTCGTTATAGGTATTTAACATCCTTAAGAATTGTATGTTGGTTCGACTAGTAGAGGACATGTATAGGAATTTAAATCATATATCTTTTTTTAATTTTGAGTACTTTGAATGTATAAAATGCATAATACTACTTTTATTTTTTTTTAATACAATCTGTGAACGATGTTCAGTTACTTCTGTGTAACATAATTTCTTCAGTTTTTCTGTTATAAGAATAATGAATTTTAATCAAATTAAACCTCAATAAGCATATAAATAATTATTAAATAATTAATAATTATTAATTTAAATTATTTGATAAACTAACAATTTTGTAAAATCGCCTAAATGTTTGCAAATCACTAATCAATTTTTGATTAATTTAGGATAAACTTCTTTGGCATAAGCTCCCCTCTATTTAAAGCTTACAATGTTAACCAAACCAATATCACCGTCAGTTCAATTTGAGCATCATATCCAAGTCGCTCAGTTGGAAAAAATTCTAATAATTTTTGGAAAGTCTCTTTACCGATACCTTAGCATGTTTTTTGATCAGTTTAGTACATCTCGGTTTATAATAGCAGTTATCAAGAAGCTGCTTTTGGTGGAAAAATATATTATACCCTGCAATAATTTGTAATTACATTAAATATATGTATTTAGAAGTTTATCCTAAAGGAATAAAACATACCTATCACTTTTTACGCTATTTGCCGTAGGCACTTGGCGAAACACACTTATACTTAATAAACACATTTTTATTAATCACTTGTTTTGTTTCGCAGAATATTTTTTTTTTTTTTTTTACTATATTTTTTTTTACTATTTTACAATATTCTGCGAAACAAAACAAGTGATTAATAAAAATGTGTTTATTAAACATACCTATCACATTTCACGTTCTTCTAACAAATGAATTAAATATTCATCAATAATCACCTTTGATTAATTTTAGAGATATGTCTTCATATTTTTATTTATGAAGTAGGAAGACATTTTTTTCGTCCATTTTTAAAATTATTTTACGATTTATAAAAATTTTGGGTCAGCAAGAGTTTGTTTATACTTTCATAAACTAGCTGTCAAAATAAGTAAGTACATGAATTGGAACGGCTTCACTTACTTATTTAAGATCGCGGTGAATAAGTCAATAATAGCTGTTTTGCTTTGGCAAATCCGATTAGATTTAATATTAGAGGGCAATTTTGGTTTCAGCAATATTTGTTTTTGAATTTCCAGTAACACAAAATAATTATCATCATAGTTGCCTTTTATGTCAGTAGTAATTGTAATCTGAATCGGTTTTATGAAAATCTTATATTTTTTTAGTTTTATTTAAAGCCAACTCTACTTTTATTACTACTGATAAATACGCCATCTACGATGAACATTTATTTTCCGTTACTGGAAATTCGCAAACAAATATTGCTCAAACCAAAATTAGCCTCTAATATTAAATCTAATCGGATTTGCCAAAGCAAAACAGCTAATTTTTCAAACAAGTAAGTAATTGGAAAAGGGCCTAAAATGATTTTTAGATCATTTTCTGAAATATAGCCACTTTGAAGAAAAACCGACCATATCTTAACCAGTTATGATGGTTATTGGATGTAAATGAGACTATAAAATGGTATTTTATAAATGTTCTGGAATATGACCATTTGGAAGGAAACTCAGCCAATTCTTAACCGACCATGATAGGGTTTGGAATGTTGGCTGAAAAATACATTTAAAAATGATTTTTGGAAGTTGTTCTGAAATACAGAACAACAACATTATAAAAATTTTACAAAATGATCTTCTTACGTGGTTAGTTAACGTCATTCTAAAATGATTTTTGCAAGAAAAGCCAAGAACTGCCACTATGGATGAAATTAAGCCTTTTCTTATAACGAGGAATAGCACTGTTAAACACCGCCTACAAAGTGATTGCTCATGTTACACGTGCTATAATTATTCCTCTTGTCGTAAATAATATAAGTAACTACGAATGTAGTTTTGCTCCAACCGGTCAACCCCTGACCAATAGTTTATTTTGAGTATGATATTTGAACAAATTTGGGAGTACGACATAACTGTTTAGCAATTCTATATTGACGTTCGAATTATAGTGTAAAGGAACTCTGTATACGACAAGGAGATGAGTTGGCGCCTATTCTTTTTATTTTGCCACTACTGCACATTGCAGGTTGAATTGACTCTTCGCACCGCATATTCAATAAATCGAAGACCTTATGTTGTATCATATCCATCCATCATATCCATCATATTTTCCTTATTTTTCAAAGAGGTCATATTCCTCAAATTGGTCCAAAAATAATTTTTAAATTCCATTTCTACCCAACATATCTAGCCATATCATAATCGGTTAAGAAATCACCATGTTCCACCCCTAGAAGGCTATATTTAAGAAATTCTTCCTGAGTTCGGTCCGATCCCATATACCTATTTTTAGCTAGACCAGTTAAAACTAGCCGAGTTCGACTCTTTTGATTACAGCAGTTTTTATTTGGGGGGCGAAGTCCGAGATTCATACCTCCTCGCGGTGCTCTCTGGGTAACTCTAAATAAATCAGGCGGTGTAGTGGAGACGAGCAGCTAAATCCTGTTTATAGTCATGGACACTACATGTCAGGACGAGCCATTGGCTCCTCAAAACCAATGCCAAACCAGCGTCTGTTTTCCAGGTTAGGAGCGGCTGAAGCGGGCGTCTGTCTTGTATCAAGCGGCTCGCTATATAAATGTGTTCAAGGTTGGACTGGATGCCTCAAGATTCTCACCAGTACGTGACCCACACACGTAACAAGCGGGTTGAGCGGAAGGCCAACAACCTCCCCTCATAAAAACTCACCAAGTTATGAACCCTAAACAAAGGCCTCGGATAACCATATCGGATTCATTACAAACTCGACCTCGGAAATTGTACACGGACAACGCTTTAAAAATGGGAACATGGAACGTGCTTGTCCTCTTAAGACCTGGAGATCTCCAGAACCTATCGAACCAAGCAAAAAGTTACACATTAGACGTACTTGCACTACAAGAGCTTAGATGGTCTGGGAGTGGGATCCATGACACCACCAATGGTTACACTCTTCATTACAGCGGCCATCAGAACGGAGGAGAATTTGGAGTTGGCTTCCTCATCCATCGGCGCGTGAAGCATCATATCGTCGATTTCCACTCTTATCAACATGCGGATATGCACGGTCAGACTTCGCACTAAGAAATTTAACATCACGGTCGTTAATGTGCATGCACCCACCGAAGATAAATCAGATGACATCAAAGATCTTTTCTTTGTCGAACTGGAGGAAGTCATCAATAACATACCGCACCACGACATTAAAATCATCGTGGGCGACTTTAATCCAAAAATCGGTAGGAGTGCAGAAAATACATCGCACATCGGTCCTAACAGCCTGCACCTAACTAGTAATAACAACGGCCAACGCGTCACCGACCTGGCAATAACGTACAACTTAGTTGTATCAAGTACGTTTTTCCCACATAAGAGAATCCACAAAGTAACGTGGAGATCGATGATGGGATAACGGAAAATCAAATCGATCACGTCATGATGTCTAAGAGGCACCCCACCAGCATATCTGACGTTAGATCTTACGGAGGTGCAGACATGGACAGCGATCATATGCTTGTCATATTTAAATATAAGTGCAAACTGTCATCTACGTTTAACAGACAAGCACAAAAGACCGTTCGATGGAATATCAATGCTCTAAAAGACCAAGCGTCATTGCAGAGTTACCAATCAGCTGTCACTAACTATTTAGAGCGGCCCAGCAACATCAAAGAAGCTCCCTCTAACATCGAGGAGCAGTGGCACGCTATACAGTCAGCCATAACTACCGCGGCGCAAAATACCATCGGAAGAAGACCTGTGAGGGCCCGCAATGATTGGTTCGATGACCAATGCCGTAGGGTCGTCGAAAATAAACGAACGCTTCGTGAAAAATGGTTGGCTCGCAACACTAGAAGCACTCTAGCAGAATATCTCCGCGCCAGGAAAGCCACGACTAAATACCTTCGACAAAAAAAGCGCGAACATATGAGATCATGCATCGAAAACATCAGCTTCCAAGCGGAACTAGGAAACTCAAGGGACTGTTTTGCCAACGCCAGGAATCTCACTAAAGACTTCCACCCAAGAAGTACGGCCATCAAAATCGGGAATGGAGAGTTGAGAACAAACGTGGCTGATGTTCTCTCAGTATGGCAAAACTACTTTCAAAATCTGCTAAATCGGAATGACGACGTGACCCCCATTAGAGCAATAGCTCCTCCAGGTGAGGAGGTCTTTGTCGAATATCCCACAGTGGAGGAACAAGACGCAGCTATTAGTCGATTGAAAAACGGAAAGGCACCCGGTCTCGATGGAATCCCCGCAGAATTGATTAAACTCGGAGGCGCTACTCTTGCAACAAGTCTATACGACCTCGTCGTCTGTATTTGGGACCAAGAAGAGCTGCCTGAGAATTAGAAGACCGCGCTCATACGTCCGCTGCATAAAAAAGGCGACCGTCTTAAATGTGAAAACTATCGTGGCATAGCCCTATTGAACGCTGCTTACAAAGTGTTGGCTAATGTTGTACTTGCCAGACTCATCCCTTTCGCCGAAAACATCATTGGCGACTATCAATATGGTTTTCGACCCAACCGATCAACCACGGACCAGTGTTTTACCATGAGGATGATCTTGGAAAAATGTTGGGAGTACAACATAACCACACATCAACTATATATAGACTTCCGGCAGGCATATGACAGTATAAACCGCGACAATTAATGGGCCGCGCTCATATGCCTAGGAATCCCAGAGAAACTCGTTTCGCTGTGTAAATTAACAACGTATGGGTCTGTATGTAGAATTGTAATCGAAGGAACTGTGTCAGACTCCTTTGAAATAACATCTGGCGTTCGACAAGGTGATGCACTCGCGCCTTTGCTGTTCAATTTGGCGCTTGAGTACGTAGTGAGAAAAAGCAACATCGAAACTTCGCGCTGTATATTTAATAAATCCGGCCAAATTCTTGGATATGCAGATGATATCGTGCTTCTTGGCCGAAGACCTAGCGATATCAAAGACAGTTTCATACCGCTCGATCGCTGCGCAAGAAGACTTGGTTTGGAGGTGAACAGCAGTAAAACCAAATACCTAACAACACCCAGGAACATCTCTAGTGCAAATCTCGGAATTGGCGACCACAATTTTGATGGTGTCGAAAACTTTAAATACCTCGGGTCAGTTATAACATCATTGAATGAAATGCAGGCAGAAATAAAAGCCCGAATCGCTGCCGGACAAATAGTTTTCTACGCCCAATCAAGATTATTGCGTTCGAAATGTCTATCGCAGTCGTGCAAGCTCGCACTTTATAAAGCACTAATAAGACCTGTGCTGACTTTCGGAAGCGAGAGCTGGACCATGACCTCTAACGATTGTAGATTGTTATATACATTCGAAAGGAAGGTCATCCGTTCAATTTTAGGTCCAATTAAAGTTGCGAACAACGAATATCGGATTCGTATGAATCACGAAATAAAGCAACTCCTCGGAGGCAGCGATATCATCGGATTCATTAAATCCAATCGAGTGAGATGGCTCGGCCACGTTACAAGGTCCCCACAACAACGGATGATAAATAAAGTGTTTCACCAACAACCAGCCGGAGTACGTCGTAGAGGAAGACCCCGACTGCGCTGGCGTGACGACATTGAACAAGATCTGCAAGCATTAGGATGTCGAAACTGGAGGACGAGAGCAATGGATCGGGATGGATGGAGGGCCATTGTGCGGGCGGCGAAATCCCTTCATGAGATGTGAAAGCCAGAGAGAGAGAGAGAGAGAGTTTTTATTTGTTGGATTTTCATTTCTTATTTCCGGTATTTTAATTTTTGTGCTTATATTATTAGTTATTTTCCCGGATTTTGAACTCCGGGATTATGATATCCGGGATTTTTATGCGTTTCCGTGATTTTATGCGCCTCTTCATAGGAAATTCAATTTGACTATTTTTTTGTAGATCTCACAAAGAAAATTACGTTTAAGTTTTTCTAATAGAGTATGTCACAATAAAAAATATATTCAATTTGTTTTTCTTAGCCACGAGGGTAGACCACGTTTCTGTAGTTCTCTGGCGTTTAAGAATAGTTAATTAAATCAAAATTAATTAAAATTCGAGTCATCGACTTATATTCTTAGAACTCATCTCACCCTCAATCACTACAATTTGAATTTATTTAACCCGAAATATGTAATTACAATCTAGTCCTGATCTTATGTTATGCGCTATTTCCGGCCATGCTTATTTTGACAACAATAACAATGTTTGACAACAACAAAATGTATACTTTAATTTAAATACAAAATAATTCCAGTCCAAACCATAGTTCAATTAATTTGATCCGAATTCTAAAATTAAATATTTAAATTTCTCATTCTCATTAAGAATAATTTGCGTTAATGTCGGCCATGTTTAATTTGACAACAACAACAACATTTAACAAAAACAAAATATATACTTTGTATTAAAAACCAGCAGAGCCACCTAGATATAAGAGCAATAAGATTCCGCCATTTTTTATTGTAAGCTAAGCATCTTATCGTAGCTTCATTCAACATACTAACATATTTATGTATAATAAATTTCATCAAAAAATACAAATTTTTTATCCATATTTCGACGTTTTCTAAAAATAACGTATTTTTGTCATTGAATTTATAATTTATACGGAAGAAAAACATTTCTTGACATGTTAGTCGTTGTCACCAGATTTGAAAATAAAAACGGCATTTATTACTTTTAGTCAAGACACAATTTTGGAGACATTTCTGTGTATATGTACTTATTCAAATAAGTCACCTCGCGAGGAGACTTATTTAAATAAGTACGTCTACACAAATAAGTAATTGGAAGAGGGCCTTAGGCCCTTTTCCAATTACTTACTTATTTGTGTAGACGTACTTATTCAAATAAGTAACCTCGCGAGGTGACTTATTTGAATAAGTACGTCTACACAGAAATGTCTCCAAAATTGTGTCTTGACTAAATGTAATGAATGCCGTTTTTATTTTCAAATCTAGTGACAACGACTAACGTGTCAAGAAATTTTTTTCTTCCGTAAAAATTATAAATTGAATGGCAACAATACGTTATTTTCAGAAAACGTCAAAATATGTAAAAAAAAATTTGTATTTTTTGATGAAATTTATTATAGATAGAAATATAGATGTTGGTATGTTGAATGAAGCTACGATAAGATGCTGCTAACCAAAACAATATAACCGTCAGTTCAATTTGAGCATCATATCCATGTCGCTCAATTGGAAAAAATTCTAATAATTTTTGGAAAGCCTCTACCGATAAATTAGCATGTTTTTTGATCAGTTTAGTGCATCTCGATTTTTAATAGCAGGTATCAAGAAGCTGCTTTTGGTGGAAAAATATTTTATACCCTGCAATAATTTGTAATTACATTAAATATATATATTTGAAAGTTTATCCTAAAGGAATAAAACATGCCTATCACATTTCACGTTCTTCTAACAAATGAATTAAATATTCATCAATAATCACCTTTGATTAATTTTAGAGATATCTTCATATTTTTATTTATGAAGTAGTTTAGAAGTAAGACATTTCTTTTGTCCATTTTTAAATTTATTTTAAAATTTATAAAATTTTTGGGTCAGCAAGAGTTTGTTTATACTTTCATAAACAAGCTGTCAAAATAAGTAAGTACATGAATTGAAACGGCTTCACTTACTTATTTAAGATGGCGGCGAATAAGTCAATAAGTTTCCAATAAGTAAGTAATTGGAAAAGAGCCTTAGAGTCGTATTTTCACCAGACATATCCAATCAATCATGATCGGCTAAAAATGACAGAGATCTGTCTCAGGTAGCCGTAATGCAGAACTTCGGCCCTTTTCCAATTACCGACTTATTTGTGGACACCGACTTATTCAAATTAGTCACCTCGCGAGGAGACTTATTTGAATAAGTATGTCTACACAGAAATGTCTCTAAAAACGTGTCTTGACTAAATGTAATACATGCAGTTTTTTCAAATCAAGTTGCAACGACCAATATTTGATTTGATTTGATTGAGATGTACGGCCAAGTCATTTGACAAGTAATCCCAGATATGGCCGGGGCACAACGTACACCTTTATTACACATAACAAAATCGAGGGATAGGAAAGGTTAAATTAGTAAGGAGAGACTCGACCCGGTTACAGACACCTATAAGTAATCGATAGTTAGTAACACAATGACGACACAATTCTAACTACGAAATAATTATTAATAACGTAAATGAAAAACTACCGGTCATCTGAAAATTAAAAATTGTTATTTAATTCTGCAAACTTATCTTCTTGAATTTTCATTAATACCTATTTTTAATAAAATCAAAAAGAAAGATCTAAAATAAAAAAATTAAAATTAATAATTATTATTAAATACCACCCACTAGATGCAATACCAATAATTTAAAAAAATCTTACTAAAACGCCTAACTAAAAAAACAACCAAGCCACTGGAAAAACAGAGGTCTCTATACTACAAAATTGTCCATTAAAAGTTTTTGACTGCTTCTGAAACCGGAATCTAATTTTTAATCAAAACAGCGTCGTGTAGCTAATTCCAAATGGTTTCAAAAACAGTTAATATGCAATATGTAAGATCAATAATGGATGTTTGGCACAGCTCCAGAACGCCAACACCTAAACAAATTAAATAAAACTTTTAAAGCAATCAAGAAATCTGTAAGATGAAAGAATTAATAATAAGTAGCTAACACAACTGTAGGATCCTTCATCGTATCGTATCACCTAATCGTATTAACTAAATCATAAAAACCCATCCCAGAACAAGATAATCAAAACCTTCACCAATTTACAGTCTCCCGCAAATACCTAGAAAACAATTTAATTAAAATGTAACGTTTATAAAAGAGTGCTCGATACCCGCTTTCCCAAATGAAAACCAAACATACGCCAACCTTAAAGTCATTTTCGAATCCCAATACACGGTAACCATGCGATCTCCTGCTAACATCACTAATCAACAACATTTATGCTTTAGAAAGCCGAGATTAATCCATGATAGGTTATAAACGTATCGTGGTAATCACATAGCTCAAAATTTCATCATACGACTGATCATCCTAAAATTTCAAAAATGATGCAACTCCCGCGAATTTGATGGCAAACCTGAACAAAAACATCTATAATATTCAACGGAAACTAATTTGAACATACAAATCTAAAAACAAGACAAGGGTTCTATGTAAAACTGCAAAGTTGCTTTCCTATAGCAACAATCGATAACCTCCAAATACAGGCAACGACAGAGCACATTACATGAATACAACCTTCTGTAAGTTAAGAAACACAATGTTCATTATGAACGAACCCGATTCAAAGCACTCCTCCATCAATATCAAAGAACATTTATTGCAACACAGGTCCACCATATCCTCGCCGCCCCTGCGCAAATTGATCACACAAAATGAAATCAATGAAAAAGTCAAAAATGCGTATTTGAATAGTGCATTCACCCATGCTACACGATAATTTGGTTTCTGGTTTCAAACCAAGTCGCAATAGACTTCCATTTCCAATTCAAACCCTTAGTCTATATTAAAACACCAACCTCCCTTGTACCGTTCCCTACTGTTCTCTCGAAAATAAATTTTAAACAAAAATCTACATCTCTAAAATGTCCCTGAATTCCTCCATTTTCACCTCCATTTTTTCATTTCGGATTCAAGGACAAAAACTTTATGTCCCAGCTGCGAAGTAAAAATTTTATCCGTGAATCCGAAATGAAAAAACAGAAATGAAATCAAAAAAATTCATGGACATTTTTGAGATGTAGTTTTTTTTCCAAAAACCATTTTCGAGACAACAGAACAAAACAATACAAAAAAAATTGGTGTTCCAATATAAAATAAGGGTTCAAATCAAAAACAAAAATCTATTACGACCCAGTTTAAAACCAGAAACCAAAATCGTGTGTAGCATGGGTGATTCGGTAGCAAACAACAACAAAAATCCATGTTTCAATCGTTTTTTCATATATCACTTTTTCAACCAAAAACAAAAATGGCTCAGTTGAAGTCCAAACCACACAAATGTGTGAGTAAAAAATCATAATATGTAATGGCGTTTTTGATAAAAAATTTCGCTTCTTTTGAAGTACAACCAACACAATTGTGTGTATATAGTTATAGTGTTTTTTTCGGACGAAATAAGTTCAAACTTACACACAAATATGTAAGTTGGTTCAAAACACTAAAAAAATAAATTTTTGACATGGTACTTTTGCCCTACTCGCACAATTGTGATAGTAAAAGAACAAGGAATATAATAAACATTTACACATACAAGCACAAATAGTAAATAAATAACAATTATGTAATGATATAAATAAAACAAAATGAAAACAAAAACTGCCCTGAGGAGCGGTATGTTGTACGATCACTTCGAATCGAAATTCGAAAAAAGTCGAATGTTGTATCATTTTCGAAAAGCAAAAATGATACAACTTTCACTTTTTCGATTCAACTTTTTTCGAATTCGACTTTTTTCGATTCGAAGTGACGGTACAACTTACCGCCCCAGATCTTGTACTTTGTTCGTAATCAATACATACATACTCAATCATAGTAGACACAGTCAAAAGCATAAAACAACTAATTATATTTGTATAGTAGTATTCAAATCTCGCTGGAATTCTGAGTTCTCGCGCAGAAGTAATATGGCGGATACACAGCGATGTATTAAGTATAAAATTCATGTTTATTAAAAATGAAGTAGCAACGACCAATATGTGAAGAAAATTTTTTCTTCCATATAATAGAAATTGCGTTTTGTTTTTTTGTTATTACTTCGCAAATAAGTCGGTACAATGAATTGGAACAAAATGACAAAAAAACTGACTTATTCAAGATCGCGTCAAATAAGTCAATAAGTCTGAAATATGTCGGTAATTGGAAACGGGCCTTCGTCCAAGATTAATTTCAGATTTTAATTTCGATCCCACATACCCAATTCCATCATAATCGGTTAGAGAGTGGCCAAGTCCCGTCCCAGGTAGCCACATTTTAAAACTTTTTTAAAAATCATTTTAGAATTTCACTTTCATTGGATATACTGTTACGATTACATGATCGTAACCAGCGCCTTTTGTTTTACAATCACCTCTTTTGTGTCTTGGCTAAGTGTGTATGTATTTTTTTTCTTTCGCACAGTTTGTTTTAATTCAAGGTGGGCAGTCTTGCATTTTTCGAGATTGAGATGGAGCGAGACCAATATACATCGGGTGTGCGCAAAACCAAAACATTTCATAAGAATGTTTTTCTTATATGCGTCTCTTTTACATCAATGAGAATTGATGTAAACGAGAAACAGAGAAGAAAGACAATTCTTCTGGAATGTTTTGCGCGTCGCTGTGTGGCGTAAGAATTTTTTTCGTTCAGGCATAAAAGTTTTGGTTTTTGTGTTAAGACAACATTGAGTTTTCTTTTTTTGGCTAGATTTAAAAAAAAAACAAGAGGAGTCTAGTTTCGATTTTTGTGATAAGTCAGGTTCGACTTTAATGTAGGTTTTTTTATATAAAAAGGTTTCTAGTTTTTGGTCGAATTTTAATATTAAAATTAAGTAAAGAGATATTTTTTTTGGTGGGTTTAAGCATCAAATTGTGGATATTTGTAAAAATTAAAATGGTACTTGAATGAATAAAATTGATTTATTTTTAAAAGAAAATTAAAAGTTTCAGTACAGGTGTTGTAAGTTGAAATTTAAGTGTGTTGGGGAAGTAAAAGAAAAACTATTTTAATTCATGTGGTTGTCCCATCGGGATAACCAATATTTTTTTGTTGAAGAGTACGTTGTGATTACGTGGTAAATTTCCGAAGCGGTATCAATCAAACCGTTGATTATTGAATTGTTGTGGAGTGTGGTGTGCCGCACGGTTACATGTGTTGCGCGTGTTTTAATAACTGTAAAGTACAACCCAATACCGGCTGCCTAACGGGTGTCATATCTAATCGGTCTACGGTGGGAAGACGCCTAGCATTTTGGCGGCCTAACGCGGTCTTTCACATGATATAACGGCACTGGGTGCCGCAACATAACGAGTGACCAGGTGAGGCTACTCCATTTTATTTGTGGATCAGCGAGACAATGCTCAACTTATTTTGGCGGCCACTCGAGGCCAAAATATTTACCGGATAGGGTGTGTCGCAACGGTACCGTACAGGGTGGCCAGTTGAGATCACTCGTTCTTGATATTCGAAGCGAAGACGCCTAATTTTTTCGTGGACGAAGGCATACAAAGCCCAACGAAGGCATACAAAACCCAACGAAGGCATACAAAGCCCAACGAAGGCATACAAAGCCCGACCAAGGCCCTCTCTCTTTTATAATTATTGTGCTGTTCGTTCCTCAAGTTCCGTCCGACGAATTTCGGCGGAACTCCAGGTTTTATTATTATTTGCGGTTTTATTTTAGTTCAAGTTTCTGTAATCACGGTGTAAGCCAGGAGCACACGCATGCCTCAATCCCCATGACCCTTCGCACTTCTCCCTGAGAATGTAGTCGGCAAAAATCACCGTGGAGGCCTCTGCGTGCGCTTAGTGAAATCTGCAGGTTAGCAGTAGCCAGCCAGTAACAATACTTAAACTAATTATAATCGGATATGAAATGCCCGAATTCCGTCGGAGGTGGCCATAGTCCAGAACTTCTTTAACAAATCATTTGATAACCTCATTTCTCTCTAAGATGCCTAATTTTATTATAGCCGGTATAAAAAAAATAACTTCCATTCCAGGTAGCCATATTCCATAATTTCATCCAAAAATTATTTTAGAATCCCATTTCCATCCAACATACTCAATCCAAACTTATCTGATTAGGAATTAGGAAAAGACCGACTTCCGTTCCAGGTGACCATATAGTCCATAGTTTCTTCCAAAACTCATTTTGGGATTCTATTTTCATCCGGCATAACTACTTTCAGCTTGATCGGGTATAAAAGGGCATAGTCTGCTTATTTTGAATAAGCCAATTTTTGTTTTATTTTCGGGATTTTGATTGATGAGATTTTGATTTAAGGGATTCTGCTTTTCGGGATTTCGACCTTGCTTACCAAACGATCCAAATTATAGGTTGCTCCAAATGCTGATCAACATTTGGCAGCGTGAGCAATTTATTCATATTACAGTATTAAATCTTTTAAAGGAGGGATATTTTTTTGTTTCGAGTTTTAAATATAATTAATATTATAAATATTAAAGAAAATATGAAAACACTTTTCCAACCTAAACAGTACAAATATTTTCTATTTACCATGGTGTTAGTTTATCTATACTATCATGTTTATTAAATTAGTAAATGTAACTAAAATTATATTTATAGTTACATAAAACATTAAAAAATTACATAAAATTAAATATTTATTTTAAAAGCAAATATAGAAAATTCAAAATATTATGTTGAATTAGTGTAGTTGATGATGAAAATGGGATAAATCTTGCTTTTGGTGTGGTTTCGTAAACACAGATCATAAAACTTTTTAACTGAACTTTAATGTTAACAAATATAGATTTTGAGGTGATATTATTATCAAAGCGTATTTTTGAGGGTACCGACCAAAAAAAAAATATTCATATACGAAAATTACTTATGCAAACAATTTGAATAACATCGGGAAACTAACAACAAAAATTTAATAAATATGTCTAACCACAGATGGATTTGTAATGTAATTTCAACATTACTTTACATACACCAAGGCCTAGATGTTGTAGTACCATCTGGGCTTGATGATGTTTTAAATATTTTATTATTTTTTTTGTACAAAAAAGAAAATGTAAATATTTAGATGTATAGAACTTTGTCTTATATACGCAAGAGTTTTTATAAGGGATGTGTAATGTACATGCGGCTTAGTGGTATGTTTTATTATTTTATTATTTTTTTAATACACCAATTAACAGTTAAATGCTTTTATCATAAATTTAATAATTTTGTAAAAGGGTGGGTTCTAAAAAATTGGTTCAGTTGTGAACCTTAGGTCGATATATTTCTCTCGCTTTAACTTTCTTTTCAGTAAATCAGTCAGTCATTTGATGTTTAGTATAGAAAACACGGTTTTAAAAAAAAAAGTCAATAAAACACACAATCATCTAGTGGATTCGTTTAAAATTTTAAAAATGTTCTCCAAAGTAGCCACATAAGGAGGTTATTTTAAGGAGCACATCATAATAATGTGTCCTTAGTGTTATGCATCTGCGCCAATTTCGTATTTGCCTTTTGATTGCTTTTTCGGTAAGAAGTCGGCATCTAATAATTTTCCAGTTTAAATTAGAATTTACCTTTGGAAGTGATATTAAATTTTTTAAACAAATAGATGAAATTAACACGTTTAAAATAAATCCGGATATTCCAAATCGTATCCAAATTTCTAAACTAAACTGGCAGAAATATCGGAAATTAAATTTATCATTGCTGAACCATTTTTATATATATGTATACAATCTAGTAAAATCTCACAACTCAAACCGCTAAATTATTCTTTTGGCTTAGCTCTACAGACTTTCATCTGTTTCCAGTAATCATTACTTTCGATATCAATTTGACACCTATCGTTTTCCTATAGCAAGCGTAGAAACAAAAGAGAAAAAAAAGTAAAAATTTCATACAATTTTTTTTTCTTCTTTTGTCTACTAATGGAAAACGATAGCCTTCGAAAATGAAAGTCGAATTCAATAGTTAGTCCCAAGTTTTTAATATGCCTATTGAGACTGCCGTTTTCGACAAATGGATCGCCTAAATCTATAATTTCGTTGACTCTTTGCAATACTTCGCTGTGAATTCTGATCAGATCACGTTTGAATCTTTGAATATTGGTTATTCGGTCTATGAAAACAATAAAAATCCAGAGCTCGATGTGTGATTCTTGGGGAACACTAGACGTAACCATAAACCACATAAAAAACCTCTTAACGAGGTAAATGTTCGAGTGACGAAAGCCGAAATCAATTCACAAAATTTCTGATATCAAATTTGTGCCGAAAAAAACAATTGCCTTCGATTTGTCAACGATTTTTCGGAATGTTAGTGCATTCGGCGCGTTTGTTTACATATTTCTTTCTAGCTGTCAAAAACAACAACTTGTTTGCGATTTTTCGGAATGTTAGCGCATTCAGCTCGTTGTTGTTTAACATTCCGAAAAATCGTTGACAAATCGAAGGCAATTGTTTTTTTCGGCACAAATTTGATATCAGAAATTTTGTGAATTGAATTCGGCTTTCGTCACTCGAACATTTACCTCGTTAAGAGGTTTTTTTATTTGATATCTATAATTTTGGCACGGGAAAGTCAGTGTTAGACGATTCCATTACTTTATTTTGCATGTATTTTTTCAATCTTCATTTTGTAGTATTTTAGTAGATTTTATTTTAGAACCCTTTACCGCATGCAGAATCCTTTACCACATTGTCACAAACAGGTCATGCCGGGTGTGATCTTATTACACACCCGGTTCTCGTAGGCTATCGGCTGAACATTTGTAGTTTAGTTTGTAGTGCATGTTACAGAGTAGTAAACATTTAGATCATATGCATGTGTTTGTGGTAGAAATTTTATTGAGTAATTCAACAATTTTTTTGCATGTTTCTTCCTGTTTTGTCACTAACCGCATGCGGCTACCATTCATTTTTGATTCCTTAAACAATACAATAAAATATACATATTTTAGTGTGTTAGTTAGAAACAAAAACTAATGGTAGCTACCCTCTCGCTGATATTTCATCTTCATGCGATGGGAGGGGAGATAAGATCTTTTTTTCAAAGAAATCAACATAATGATCAAAAATATCGATTTTATGCAAGGAGACTGTCAAATGTTCAATGTATTTGGTGATTTTTTCGATCACATCAATTTGTCAGTTTTTTTAGCAATTTGGCTGAATGTGGCCGGCCGATTTGGCATTTTTCAGTTTTTTGGCCAAAATGACCCTCTACCCTAATTTTTTGATTTTTTATATACTACTTGATAGCTGGCGTCAATACCTTTCCAACGATATGCATATGTCCGGGGTATGTCAAATAGGTTCAGCTAAGGGCGTGGCCAAAACGGTGAAAAATGGCCGTTCCAACATGGCGGCCAAATCAAGAAGTTTAATAATAAAATTTGCTTAGTTTTCCAAGTACTACAAACCCTAAAAATATGAGATCAAATGAAAGAAGTACGAACAAGCAAACGTATATGCCAAAGCAAGATTATATTGAGAGGGAGACGCCATAGAAAAATTTCCAAATGTCATAAGAGGCCAAAATCATCCGATTTAGACGTTTGAGGTGTCGTTGAATTGGTATTGACGTTTACAATCATAATTTGCTAGTTAACAAATATTTGGGGCGCTTTTTTGGGCAGTTATACCAATAAAACTGATTTTTTGGGGGAATTTTCGGAAGGTCAATTTCCACTAAATGTTGGTAGAAATTCATGCTTTTATATATTATTTGAGGCTACTTTTCAAGACCTTTCCAATGGTATATAACATCCTGGCGGCCTATATCACATCCTGGCGGCCTCAAAGGGAAAAAGTTCAAAATTAGCTGTATATATACGAGTTCGACTTCCAGCACAGTAGGTGCTTTCGTCACTAATTTGGACTGCCGTTCAAAGTGATAACGTTTGATTTGTCATTTCTCATTATTACAAAATTTTGCCGGCTTGTATGATGACAGATACTTTACTGTAATCCGTGTATGCTACGATTATCTCGTTAATTGTGAATTCAACCAGTGAAATGTGATTAGGATCGGCTAGGCATAATCCATGCTGGTTTATTGATATACGACGTGCAGTTGTGATGTGCAATTGTTGTTGACATGCTTTGACTTTTGTGTCGAGTGGCCGCGTTTTTTTTATTATTAAAAGATGAACTATAATTCCAAAGGACTATGTTCGGGATTAAATATACTGAACTGTAAACCTAGCTATTCAGAATTGGTTTTAAATCGGAGAAACTCCGGCTCTGGACACCAATGATTGGAATTTGAATGGGCTACACATCATCTTATAATTAAGCTCGCTAGCTTAAAATTTTATGTGAAGCTCAAATCTAAATTGAATTGGTGCAAAATAAATAAATTAATTGTGAATTTAAAGTTGTTGTATGGGAATTGATGATCACGTTTATATTCCTCTTTAGCATGTGATGTCATTTCTCTTACAATTTTTTTTTTTAAATTTTCCATTTTTCTAGCACCGGCCTGTTCGGTGCTTGAAGAACTATTGAGGTAATATAATAAAATTGTTAAAAATTCAGCGTACTATTTCAGAATAGAACAAGGTATATTGTCAAGATCATAACCATCTACAAACCTTGCGGTTTAAAATAGCGGAAATTTGTTAGCGAAAAACAAGAGATTACGCTACTCGCCGCAAGTGGAAGCACTATCACTAAAAAGAAATTATTTTGTTATGTAGGTTAGGTTTCAGTGGTTTACACTTATGCCATTTTTGGCCCATTGTGATACCACGCATTCATGCTACATCATTAACCCATTCACCTATTCACCTACTCACACAACTACAGTATACCACCTGCACATTGCAAGCTCCATGTCAACCTGTACATTGACATGGACGGTGGGTCGGCGTTTGAATTCTGCACTCCATCAGGGGGTCTTAGTTGTGTTTATTAACATCACCGATTGTAATCGATGATGAAAATTCGATTTGCATCTAGCCTCTGATGGGATTCGAACCCAGTACCTCCCGGTCCAAGTGCCGAAGCTTTAACCACTGCACCACTTGTCCGGTTGTTATGTAATTACGAGTAGAATTTTTATATTCATTATGTATCGCATTTTCAATAAATAAAACATCTCAGCGGAATAATATATTAAAAGTGATCCTTAAAATGACAAATTGATTGATGTCCTAAGTAAAGGAACTCGGTATATGAGATCTAGAAACTTAACAATATTTCGTCTTTCAGCCATTTCATAATGATTAATGAATTACGATGAATATCGTAAAAATCAAATAGAATTTTTTGCAAAATTCTAGTCCATAAAATTTCCCGAAACGAAAGTATTGGTAACTAGTAAAAGTTTTTGAGATATTGGCCAAAAACCATAGTCCATAAATTTTTACCAAATTTTTCACATAGGCCCTTTTCCAATTACCGACTTATTTCAGACTTATTGACTTATTTGACGCCATCTTGAATAAGTCAGTCAATTTGTTCCAATTCATTGTACCGACTTATTTGTGATGTAATAACAAAAAAAAAACAAATCGCAATTTTTATTGTATGGAAGAAAAAAATTTCTTGACATATTGGTCGCTGCTACTAGATTTGAAAAAAAACTGCTTTTATTACATTTAGCCAAGACACATTTTGGAGACATTTCTGTGTAGACATACTTATTTAAATAAGTCTCCTCGCGAGGTGACTTATTTGAATATGTCGGTGTCCACAAATAAGTCGGTAATTTCAAAAAGGTCATAGCCTCAGCATGACCTAAAACTATTAAAAAGGCATCTGAAAGTATTGGTTACTAGTGGAAGTTTTTTTTAAGATATCTGTCAAAAACTGAAAATAACCAATATCGTCGCATGGACAAGCCTACGGACCAGAAGATACCTGAACTGGAGCCTATATGATTCCGATCTGGAATTTAAAAATAATTTGGGTTTAAGGAAACTAATTGATCAACGACTTAACAATTTTAAATTTGTTTTGAAAAATGATATTGTGGCCACAACATGTGACGGAGCATCAGTAAATATTAAATCTGGCAAAGAATCAGAAGCTGAACATATTCTATGTATGGAACCATGGGTTCATACTATTAAAGTTGGCCGAAAGTTTCAAGCCGAAAGATAAAAAAATCGATAATGCAGATATTGTCTTCGCTTTCTCAGCCAAAAGTGTATAATTACCTCACCGTTGATCAATATTCTTCAGCCGAAAGTCATCAGCCGAAAAATTTATTTCAACAATACACTTACAAAAATCAGTTTGAATGTATTATTATGCGAAGTTTGTTGTAAAACCTTATTCTATTTAAACTTGTGAAATTCAAATGTATAAATCAAACAATCATAATTTGAAAAGCAATATTGTTAACCAACTGCACGTAAAGTATGGTGGGAATGCCACTATGGCCATTTGATAAACTATAATGTTTGTAAACTTCAGCTTAATTACGGACAAATTCTGAAGGGGATACAGGGGTGTAATTAATTTTGGAAAAATTTCGCTAAATCAATATATCGGAAATGCATTGAATGGCCTGTCTTTCTAGGTTAACATGCCGTGTCATTGATGTTACTACGGTAATTTGATACGCCACTATGTTGGTCAACTGCAGCCTAATTGTGGAAAAATTTTGAAGGGGATACAGGGGTGTATTTTAGCAAAATTTCTCTATATTCTCAATATATCGAAAATGCATTGAATGGCCTGTCGATCTAGGTTAACATGCCTTGTCATTGAATACACTAAAATCTTTTGATACTCCACTATGTTGGTCAACTTCGGCCTAATTGTGGAAAAATTCTGAAGGGGATACAGGGGTGTATTTTAGCAAAATTTCTCTAATTCAATATATCGAAAATGCATTGAATGGCCTGTCGATCTAGGTTAACATGCCTTGTCATTGAATACACTAAAATCATTTGATACGCCACTATGTTGGTCAACTTCGGCCTGATTGTGGAAAAATTCTGAAGGGGACACAGGGGTGTATTTTAGCAAAATTTCTTTAATTCAATATATCAAAAATGCATTGAATGGCTTATCGTTCTAGGTTAACATGCCGTGTCACTGATGTCACTACGGTCATTTGATACGCCACTAGGTTGGTCAACTTCGGCCTAATTGTGGAAAATTCTGAAGGGGACAGAGGGGTGTATTTAGAACGACAGGTCGTTCAATGATTTTTCGGTTTATTGAATTAGAGAAATTTTGCTAAAATACACCCCCATATCCCCTTCAGAATTTGTCTACAATTAGGTCGAGGTTGACCAACATAGTGGCGTATCAAATGACCATAGTGGCATTCCCACCATACTTTGCGTTCATTTGGTTAACAATATTGCTTTTCAAATTATGATTGATTGATTTAAACATTTGTATTTCACAAGTTTAAATAGAATTAGTTTTTACAACAAACTTTGCATAATAATACATTCAAACTGGTTTTTGTAAGTGTATTGTTGAAATAAATTTTCCAGCTGATGCGACTTCCGGCTGAATAATATTGATCAACGGTGACGTATATATATACACTTTCTGCTGAGAAAGCGAAAACACTATCTGCATTATCGATTTTATTATGTTTCGGCTGGAAACTTTCGGCTAACTTTAATAAGGTCAATGGGTTCCACTTTGGCGTTACAGATATTTTATATAAACAATCACCCCATTTAGTATGGATACTAAATTAATATTTCTAAGTTTTAGCTCCCTCAGCATTATTTCAGAAATATTTTCGAGCATATTTAATTTTTGTAAATCATCTAGTGCTTTTTTACGCATTCAAAAAAAATCAATGGAAAATCGTTAGTAAAGTATTCCTACGATTTTTCTAGAATTAGTCCAATCTCAACATTGAACAATTGCTTAACATGCTGCTGTAAAGTATTTCATGTACAGGCAAGCGCTCGAAAAATTGTGTAACATGGCGAACTGAATTAATGCATACCTCGAATGAGATATCAGAATATTCAACTTCATAATATTCTTCATTTTCGAGTTCATCATCATATTGGTTACCACAATCAGATTCGTCGGATTCTCTTGTTTCTATTGTTACTTCCATGACGAAGTATTTGAAAGATCCAAACACAAAAACAATATCACTAACTCAACCAAGTGTTTCTCAGGATATAAAGATTAACATAACAAATTTGAATAATGATGCTGAAATGTCGTTTAATGATGAACTTTCCGCATGGCTATTAAAAAATAGTGCGTGCAAAAATCACAAAAAGTCGTTAATATCAACACGTTTAGAAAAGAATGTCATTTTTTAGAGCAGCACGAGAAAGAACAAACAACTTTGAATTACTTTTTAATGCCTTACTTACAGTTAAAACAACTTTAACGGATTCAGAAAGGACCTTTTCTCTATCAAGGGGGAATTTTTGCAATAAAACAAGAAATCGTCTTGGTGATGTGCAGATCTTCAAGAAATACTAGGCTCTAGTATTTCTAAAATACTATTTGCTTTCGAAAAAAAGAGTATTTTTTTTACCTCCCTAATAGTACTTTGTACTATTTTAATAAATTGTTCCTGGTTTTATTAATTTTTGTAATACGAAAATTAATTTTTGTATCTGAATTAGAATTGAAAATAAAAACTATGAAAAAATCATTATTTAATGGCGTTTTTTAACAAAGTTATACAATAAGGGCCATTTTATTGTAGCTTTAATTTTTTTCCAATCTAAAACCCGGTTACCGTTTAATCCGGGTTTTAGATTGGAAAAAACCTTAAAACCGGTTTGACAAGCAAGACGGTTCTTAATCCTATTTTGTACTCATTGAAGTTTAAATTTTTCTCTATTTTTCTGTAGAAAAACATTTAAAAAGCTCATCGTTCAAATAGACATAAACTAATAAATAAAGTTGGCCGTTTTTCATTATTTTCCATCGGAAATATAAATTTGTACACCCAATATTTTAAGTTTAGTGGAAAAAAACTTGAACCGGGAGGCTCTATCTATCTAGATGGCTCTGGTTTTATCGATCGATTTATCTTAGTTGAATTTATTAAAAATACACAAATCGTATTAAGATAACGATGACTTAACACATCACAGTTTTTGGAGTGATTACTGCTTAGGTGGGTACTGTGATTACTGTCAAAGTCAATTGTTCTCAGTTAGCATTGCATCATGGAAAATCTTACACTTGAGCAACGTTCACAAATTATTATATTTTATTACAAAAATTCATGTTCAGTTAAAAATGTATTTCGCACACATCGTCCATTTTATGGTTGTCACAATAGACCTACTGTAAAAGCAATTCAAATCATTGTGACAAAATTCCGCACCAATTTCACGTAATTGGACATCAAGAAAAAACCACTGTTTGGCGCGGTTGGTGCCGCAATCGGACGATATCGAACATTTTTTTTGACCAAAATGCATGAACTGAATCTGGCCGATATGATGTCTCTCGTCTCATGTTAATAAAACAACAACAATTGCAGAATTTGAAAACAACATTGAACGTATCATTGGCGAGATACCAGCCAAAATGCTGGCTACCTGCGCCCAACATTTACATGATATAATCTTTTAAAAATTACTGACGAACATTGATTTATTGATTGAAATAAAAATTTCCTACAAACCATATTTGCAATTTTAGTGTGTTTTTTTTTCTTTGACACTTTACGCTACACTACTTCTACACTTTTTTCTTTAAAATATTTTTTATTGAAACTATAGTATTAATTAAATAAAATTATTAACAAATAATAATTTAGTGATATAGTAATGAATTCATAATAATAACTTTAATGAAAAATGGAAGTGATCTAGTAAAATGGGTAACTCTATGTTCAATGTTTTTTTTTCAATTAAATTTATTTATTACAACTGATTTTCAAATCATCTAGTAATTTATCTTTCATAATTTGCATTCTCGTTTGTAGGGTTGTAGCCTTTCGGGTTTGGCAACTGCTTTACAGATTTATTATATTTTTAGTCTAGTATATCAATAGGTTTCTTCCTTCGTAGCCGTCTTATTGGATTTGACTCATCCAGGATATATCCCAGCATTTTGGTGTAAACTAATAAGTTTCAAGTGTTTACTCATTTCTTTACTGGCCAAATCCATATACAAGATCTCTATGGAAGTTGTCATTTCTTATGCACTAAGGTGCATTAAGTAATTCAAGTAGGACTTTGCTTTGGAACGATTTTATGATATTGATATTGTAACCCCAGTGCTGAATATGTAAGTTCACACAGGTTTTAGAATTTTCCGTTATAGCAGTAATTTATTATGTAAAGATAGCTCATACGCTTAATGTAATGACTTCATACGACACGTTACTGATTGTATTCAAAATTATACCAGGGATAAATTTAAAAGACAATTTTTATGTTTTGTGGAAAGTTACGTACGACCACGTGCTCGAAATATTGTAGTCTATGAATGTCGTTCTTCGTTGAAAAGCTGTAAATTTTCGTGTTTAGTGTTTTGTGTTTAGTGTACAAAAACAAGATTTTCCGTTAAAATATAACTTCTACATATACGTTACATATTAACTGACTACTACAAATTCTTAAATAGTGTCACAGAAACTCCTATTTCTCGATATCAATGAATTCACTTCCTTAAACCATAAAAAATAATAATCACAGGAAATAATAAAAAATGAAGTAAAACTATAAAACTTTATATATACGAAAATAAAATTATTTAAAATTTTAGATTGGTATCTGGAACCAAAAATGCCTTGCCACCATACTATTGAACGTTTATAGCGATATGAGAATATATTTTAAATCAATAAAATCATGAAATATTCAAAGAACGCAATAAAACATTTAATTTTCCCTCGCTTAAATAAAAAGACACATTATGAAATGAAAGCTTTATATACCTGCCTATACATAAGATCAAAAACGCACAAAAAATAACAGTATGGCAATAAAATGTTGTACAGTAGTAGAGTAGCGTAGAGTAGTAGCAGCGACAAAAAAAAAGTTCAACCATAAATTAAAAACATGAAAAATAACAATAATATTTTTAATGGAACCACTTTAGCATGACCTTTTGGTATTTTGTTTTATATATTTTTGTATTTCAATTTTCTGTACATTAACCAAAATAAGGTAATATGGCTTTATTTTGGTTGGTGTTTTTGTTTTTGTCGTTTTGGTAGAGACATAAAAAGGTGATAATTTTGTCATGACCTGAAATTAACCTGTGCGTTTGCTGTATAGGTTTTTTGGTCAAAACTGCTCATTTTATTGTGTTTTTGCAAAGAATATTTAAATGTGGGAACTGCGGAAGCAGTAATAATGGTTTCATAAAATGGGTTGATAAATAAGCTTGCACTGTATAAAACGGTCGAAAAATCTCCGTCCGAATGTAACCAACGTAATTCTAAATTAAAATTATCAAAGCTGTGGCCAGGAATATCAATAAATGCCAACTTGGTTCTCCTATTTTTACCATTTTGAAAAATAATATCGAAATATTAACCACTACCTATACCGTTGTATTAGTATAGCACTTAGTGGCTAATTCCATAAATAAATTGTCAGTATATAATTAAAAAAAAACAATTTTTGGTTTCCAACGCAAAATTTCCATAATTCCAAATAATTTTGTAATTTCAACTTACACTCAAAAATCTCCAGATAAACTCAGTATAATTATACAAATAAAAATTAATTAACAAACTGCAGTTTCTTTCCGTTGACACTAAAAGTTTCTGTCAATTTGGATCCATTTTTACTGTAAAAAAAAACGATCTATATAGGCATACTTCTACGTCATAATATATTTAATTTGTTATGTGGCCTGAATAAGATAAGACCATGCGGCTCTATCCTTCTCGTAATTAAAAGAAAGAAATCAATACAAATTTCGTGAAAATTGGTACAGCGATTTTTGGATCTTAGAAAACCGGAGATAGACATTCACGCTTTATCCAAAGTAGGGTGGTCTACAAACCAACATTAGTATTGGCAACGCTGGTCCTTAAGCGGTTTCTAATAATCTCAATGTATGTGTGAATATGGAGGAATATCACAAGGGGATGAATAATGTTAGTGCCAAAATTATGTTTGGTGAAAGTTAGTCAGCGGTATTTGCAACAAAATATTGTTTTTACAGATGCTAGTTTGAGTGAGAATGAAGTAGTTGTAGGGGACTACCAGGTTTTTTTAGTAAACATATTGTATTTAAATTGTGTAAACAATTTAAACTTGATTTTTCACAACAAGTCTTTTTTATAAATAAAACGTTAAAAAAACAAAAATCGTTCCGTAAAAAATGAAAGCGGTTTATGCTATATGACCACACCCTCGGTAATATTTTAAAGTTAATGCATTCTTTTGCAAATTCATCTTATACTCGTAAATAAATTTCTAAGTCTGTCATTTACTCCATTTGTATACTTTTACTTTACATCCTCGAGGTTAAGAAATATATATATACTGCTTAATGTATAATATACTATGAAATTTAAATAAAAAAAATGAAATTAAATTAAAATAAAAAAAAAAGTTGTTTAAAAAGATGTTTTTGACCAACGAACCCGCCCGACTACGACGAGTATACCCGCTTAATCCTGACGGGTCAAAAACAGGTAACCGTTACAAAATAGCGCCCGAGCAGAGACCTGAATAGCGTCTACGCGATCCGTTGATGGATCGGTAATTTGCGATTTCCGGTTCCTCGAGCATAACAAATATTGTGATTCAACCACATTTTTTTTTGGTAATTTCGTAATCTTTTTCTCTAGAAAACAATAAATTTTATCATACGATAGTATCTCTTTTCAGTCGTGATTGCGAAAAAAATCGCGAAACAGATACATATGATATTGCACGTTTATCATCAAGCTGATTAATATATGTTTTGTTCAATAATGTGTTGATTAGTTCAATTTCCGATTTATCGATGAAGCATATTATATAATAATTAAATTATATTTTTTTTAAATTACAACTAAAGTTTTAAATTACAACTAGGTAAAATCAGCATCATCGATAGAATTTTTGTATAAGTCAATATCTCTTTGAAGCTGGTCTACTGGTCTTAATACCGTACCAAATATCAAATTTAATAAATGAAATATGAAGCGTTACAGGTTTTAACTTAGTAATTTTGGGTCGACACGTTTATTCATTGCCTCACTCATATCACTATTTTTATATATAAATATTTAATATAATAATAACTTTTCTCCGAATATATTATTTATATTCATATATACACATAAAAATCAATTATATTGAAATTATTCAAATACTTTGGGATTATTAAAATTTTCTCCGTACGCAAGTCAAGTTTTCGTTGTATTTTACAAATAATCGAACAATATTTTGCGCTGATACATATTTTTTTTTTTTAATTTTTCTCTTCTCAATTATTATTTTTTTATAATTTACTCAGAAGATTAATATCAATATTACCTAAAATAAAATAACATTACTTATTTTCACTATGAGTTCCCCACCATGTTGTTTAGACCGCTTTAAAGGTCTATCTGAAGAGGAAATAGACGTCGAATGCATGGTAAGGGGTATTAGTATGACTGACCCAGGCTGGGAAGAAAATTTACTATCCGTGCTTCGAACAGAAGGAGGAGATCCCTCCAGGAAGCCTTCTCGTACTCATGCCACTGATTTTAAAAAAGAGTTTAAATTTTTGCTCAGATCAGATTCCCATAATAACCAAAATTTTAGAAGACGAAAGTGTTATTACCTCTCTTAGTACTTTAACGGACATAAGAACTCGAATTAAGCACTGGAGGGATAGAACATATAGATTAAAAGGTTGTTTCAACCAAGACAACGATGTCGACCGATTAATAAATCATTGGCGAAGTTTGGAAAGATTATATGAAGCATGTGTGGAAAATTTCAATGAGTCCGGGGACCTTGAAAGAAATTCGCTTCTTAACCCGCCAATATCAGAAGTTGTAGCAACATTAGATGGATTAAATATCGCAACTAAGTCATCTGAAACGGTGATACCTTATAGCGCGCCTATAACCGTAGTTCCGATACCCACGACTGGTTATACTTCAAACATACTTGCGTTAAAGACAATTTCTCAAGACAATGTGACATGGAGTAAGAAAAACCTATTGTCGCAGCATATGGAGACAGCGACCCAACATCTACGACTTCCTTACAGTGGTTACAAAATCCTGCAAGATAACGAAAGTTCTTTCAAGGCCAAGAGTTTAGCCGCTCCACCTAAGTATCCAGTATATTCTATACCAACCAATCACTCTATGCCTTCTAATCAGCCCCCGATTAGTTACTATATTCCTCCTCAATCGAAGGAATTTAGTAAAATATTGGACTCGTTTCCTTTCATTTTCCTTCTGGGCTAGGTCGAACATCGCTGATTGAGCACCACATTGACGTTGGAGAGAATAAGGCAGAATAAGAAGAGAACGTTGGAGAGAATAAGGCATCCAGGAACTGATGTAGAGCGAGCTGGATATAATGTTACCTCTAGGGGTAATTGAAGAGAGTTTGAGCTCTTGGTCATCGCCAGTTGTGCTGATCCAGAAACCGAACAAAATCAGGTTATGTCTAGATTCACGAAAAGTCAATGCTGTGACGAAAAAGGACGCGTACCCTTTGCCATTAATTAACGGCTTATTAGGCAGATTAAACAGCATAAAGTACATTTCCAGCATTGACCTTAAAGACGCCTTCTGGCAGATACCACTCGCTCCTGCCTCTAGAGATAAAACCGCGTTCATAGTTCCTGGTCGCTCGCTGTATCAGTTCCGTGTGATGCCATTTAGGCTATGCAACTCTCCACAGGCGATGTGCCGTTTGATGGATAAAGTGATTCCGCATTGCTTCCACCAGGAAATTTTTGTGTAAGAACATTTTAAATTGCTACAGCTCATAGCTAGTCGCCTTTCAGATGCGGGTCTAACGACAAACGTGTCAAAAAGTGATATCTTGATGAAACAAATACGATATTTAGGCTACATAGTGGGAGAAGGTGGACTGAAGACGGATCCGGTAAAAGTGGAAGCTATAAAAAAATTTCCTCCTCCATCAACCGTAAAGCAAACTCGAAGACTGCTTGGCATGACAGGGTGGTATTAAAGGTTCATACCTAACTATGCTCAAGTAACCACACCGATTACAAATTTATTAAAGAAGAAGCAAAAAATTTTCTGGACCATCGGTGCTCAAAAGGCTCTAGATGACACAAATGCTATTCGGTATTCAGTCCAGTTTTTTCTTCTTCTATAATTACCAATTACCAGTTTTCTAATCCCCATTAATATTTTTTTTACCATTCATGGTTTGTGAAAAAGTAATTAGTTTGTTAGTATGGATAAGCAACTTTCTTATTTCTCTTTTTATCCCCATGAAAATGAAGAAGACATAATTTTGTTGGTTTAACGCATCCTTCCAATCACCTTAAATATAAGGAGTATCAGCTTTTTATGTTAATCCAATCATCGCTTCTCTATTTCGGCAACTCTAACTCATTCTACTATAGTTAATCTTCTATAAATATTCTAACCACTATAATCTTCGTACGCGAATTAGCATGAGCAGGCATTAGCAGGAACATCCCCAAAGTGATGCAAAAAGAAATATATGCGCTAAATTTTGTCAAAAATATAGAAAAGCTATTGTAGACCAAAAGGTTGGTAATGTTACATACATTAATAAAAATGTGTTTATTAAGGCTCTAGATGAACTAAAATTTTTATTAACTAATGCTCCCCTATTAACAAATCCCGACTACACAAACCCTTTTTGGATTCGGTGTGATGCTTCGAAAACGGGTGTGGGAAGCGTCTTATTTCAAAAAGACCTGGAAAGAAATGAAAGACCAATTTCTTTCATGTCCAAAAAACTCAACCAGGCCGGAAATAATTACAGTGCAACCGATCTAAAGTGCCTAGCAGCTGTGTTAAGCATTAAAAAGTTTAGACCTTGCATTAAAGGATACCACTTCACCATAATAACGGACCATTGTAGTTTAAAATGGTTAATATCCCAAAAAGACTTGAATGGTAGACTAGCTCGCTGGAATCTTAAACTGCAGGCATTCGATTTTGACATCCAGCACCAACGGGGCACAGAAACTATAGTGCCCGATTCACTATCTTGGATGTATTGTGACACGCTTGACTTAACATCTACCGTCGATCTCATTTCCGTTGGATTCGAAGATTTTGATTATAGGCAATTAAAATAACATATTCGAGAATATCCAGAAAAGTATCCGTCGTTTAAGATTTCATCTGCCAAGATCTATATTAAAATAGGCACAAAATGCGATCCAATATTATCTGATCTCTCCAACTGGAAACTCTGGATACCGCAAACTATGACGGCACACTTGATAAAGCAATATCACGATACACCGCTTGCTGCGCATGGTGGAATTTCGAAAACGTTAGCACGCCTACGTGAACATTTTTATTGGCCTGGAATCCGAACTATGTATAAAACAGCGTAATTTGCAAAACGACAAAAAGCTCTAACGTCATCACCAAACCTCCTTTACCCCATACCGCCAGAAAGGATTCAAAATTCTAAACGCTGTGAACATATTAAAGAGAAAGGTCACTTTAAAAACAAACGGTGAACGAGAAACAACCATAGTTGGTCTGCCCCTTTTCATGCCAACATTTGACAACGCTGAGAGAATTGATAGAATATATGGAGTCAAAGCAATCCTTAATATGAAAGTTAAGATTGAGGCATTAAAAAAGAACCCTAGTAGAATACCACAGTGCTACAACTGCCAGGCATATAACCACACACGCAAATACTGCAATAGGGAATTGAGATGCGTAAAGTACGCTGGGAAACATCTAACAAAAGAATGCAACAAAAGTAAGAACGAACCAGTGAAATGCATACACTGTGGTAATCATCACCCAGCAAATTACAGATGCTGCGAGGTAGTGAAAGAGCTGCAAACAATGAGAGACAACAAAAGAAATCAAACAAGTCAGAGTTCTCAAGCTAGGATGCAATCCTACTCAAAACGAATCCCCCTAAATAGCGGCAAAGTAAAAGAAGTCATAACATCTGCACAAATGGCTAAGCAGAATGAAAATATCAGGAACGCCTCGAGTCAGGAAACCCATGTCCTGCAAGAAATACTTCAGAAGCTAAACGCTATTAATTCACATCTGGCTGGCCAGGACCAAAAACTAGAATCTATGGGCGAGTTACTGAACAAACAAGAACAGAGACTAGTAACACTAGAAAATACATCGATGAGCCAAGATAAAAGAATAACGGATGCGTCAAGTAAAACTAGAGAAGTTATTGAGTACCTTCATTCTAGTCCATACAAACTTAACAAGAAAAAATAATGACACAATATTTAAGAATTGCTACCTGGAATGCAAATGGCCTAGCGCAACGCATTTCAGAATTAGAAGTATTTTTAAACACAAAAAAAATTGATATATGCCTAATTTCAGAAAGTCATTTTACCAGAACGTCGTATGTCAAAATACGTGGATATCAGTGCTATCAAGCTCTACACCCAGCAGAACGAGCTAGAGGCGGGACAGCAATCTTCATTAAGGGCAATATAAAACACCACGAAGAATTAAAAATAGAGGAGGAAGCTATGCAAGTAGCTACTGTATCTATTGAAACCAAAAATAACAAGAGCTAAAGTATATCAGCAATCTACTGTCCACCCAGATATAACACAAAAAAAAGAAGGCTGCATCAAACTTCTTAAATCGCTTGGTAGTAATTTTATTATTGGAGGCGACTTTAATGCGAAACACATATTCTGGGGATCAAATAGAACTAGTCCTAAAGGAAGGGAGCTATTTGAAGCAGGCAGGATATTAAAATGTGAGTTCCACTACAGTAGAAAGCCAACCTACTGGCCTACGGACCCAAATAAAATTCCTGACCTTCTGGATTTTTATATATCAAGAGGTATCTCCGAAAATTACTTAGCAGTTGAAAATGAAGAAGGGCTATCGTCAGACCATTCTCCAGTTCTAATGACAATAAGTGACATGGTAATAAGGAAAGCAAGCCCTCCACGATTAACAAATAACAAAACCAACTGGGAATACTTTCGACAGCTAGTCGAAGAAAGCATCAACCTACACGTGCAGATATCGAACGCTTACACGATAGAAGAAGAACTAGAAAACCTCATTGAAAGTGTGCAAAAAGCGGCCTGGAAAAGTACTCCTGACCAGCAAGAAATATTACAAAAAAGTATAACCTATCCAGTTGAAGTGAGAGAGTTGGTTAACGAAAAAAGAGGAGCTCGTAAGACTTGGCAGAGAACCAGAGCCCCTGAAGACAAAACAATCCTAAACAACTTGTGCAACAAACTTAAACTACTTATAAAGGAGATTAAGAATGAGTCAGTTGCAAGCTTCCTAAGTAACCTGACAGGTAAACCTGACACAGACTATTCCCTGTGGAAAGCCACCAAAGGTTTAAAAAGGCCTAAAATGCAAGTGCCACCCATTAGAATGGTTGATAGAACCTGGGCTCGCAGCGAAAAGCAAAAAGCTGATATGTTTGCCGAACACCTAGAAAATACATTCAAACCACCAACTGGACAAGCGGATAATAAACTTCTAACACCTATAAGCAAAACAGACGAGGCATCTGTGCTATCAGTTACTCTGAAAGAAATCAAACAAGAAGTAAAAAATCTCAAAGATAAAAAGGCCCCTGGATACGACTTGATAACGGGGCGAATAATCAAAGCTTTACCAGAGAAAGCCCTAAGGAAACTACAGCACATAATCAATGCTATCTTTAGACTATGTTATGTTCCGAGACAGTGGAAAGTAGCGGAAATCATAATGATTCCAAAGCCCAATAAATCACTAAACGACAAAACGTCGTATAGGCCTATTTCTTTGTTAACAACAACATCAAAAATTTTCGAGAGACTGTTTCTCAAGAGATTAAAGCCAATTATAGAGAGCAGAAATCTTATACCAGAACATCAATTTGGGTTTCGAGAAAGGCACTCAACGATAGAACAGGTACATAGGATTACTGATACTATTGAGGAGGCGCTGGAAAAAAAGGAAGTATGTTCAGCAATATTCTTAGACGTAGCCCAAGCATTTGATAAGGTTTGGCACCGCGGTCTAGAATTTAAGCTCCAACGAGAACTGCCAAAACAATATTTTGAATTGCTAAAGTCTTACATCAACGACCGTTACTTCCGGGTGAGACAGGACGGAGAATACTCTAAACTGAAGAAAATATTGGCAGGGGTTCCACAAGGCAGTGTTCTAGGCCCCGTATTATACCTCCTGTATGCGAATGATCTACCAGACATAGAAAAAGCTAGAATAGGAACGTTTGCTGATGACACAGCTGTTATGACCACCGATGCTAGTATCGTTAAGTCCACCAGGAAACTACAAAATGCTATTAATATAGCGGATAGCTGGACAAAACGATGGAGGATAACACTTAACGAATCGAAATCAACACATATCACCTTTACAAATAGGAAATTAGAATATATTCGGATTAGTCTGAATTCACAACCAATTCCATATTCTGATAATGCTAAGTATCTCGGCATGACGCTAGACTCTAAACTCAGGTGGAAAGCGCATGTTAAAAAGAAAAGGCAAGAACTGAATTTAAAATTCAGAAAAATGCACTGGCTTATTGGAAGAATCTCCGAACTTACAACGCACAACAAACTGCTGCTATATAAACCAATCCTAAAACCTATCTGGACGTATGGTATTCAGCTTTGGGGCTGCGCAAGAAAAACTACAGTGAAGATCATTCAAACATTTCAAACAAAGTACTACGTAGCATTGTGAATGCTCCTTGGTACATTAGAAATGACAATCTTCATCGAGACCTAAACATGGAATACGTCAGCGATGAAATAAAAAAATTTGCAAGGAGTCATGTACTGCGACTGCAGCAGCATGACAACGAGGAGCTGCGGAACCTACTGGATCGCGCCAATGGACCAAAGCGCCTAAAAAGAACAAAGCCTTTAGAATTAGTGGTTCCTTGAGCCGCTTAAATCAAAGGACTAGCAGAGCTGGGATGAAGCAATAGGTCTCATTCCATAAGAATAGACTACAAAAATAATAAAACAGTTACTAGATAATCTATATGATTAGTTGTAATATTATACAGAAATAAAGATTTCTTAAAAAAAAAAATTTGGTAAACAAAAACACCAATTAAAAATAAAATTATTGGATGAAAGCGAGCATTCTTACAAAATCACATTTAAACCAAATAATTGTGATACTCCAAAATTACTTCATAAAAATTCGGGGATTCGTTACCACCATAAAACCAAGTGCAATCAGTCATTTTATAAATTTCGGCTCGGCGCGAAGGACGAAGGAATATCGGTATATGCAATTACCGCTACAATCGGATGCTTACAACCCGGGAGCAACCAACGTTACCAGCCTATAACTAGTATTTAACAATTAAGGTACACAATTCATTTAATTATATTTACTTTCATATTTTCTTACACTTGTTTTTGCCTGGTTAATCATATTCCGTAACATATGTAAATGATCGATACATTAGTTTTCGATTGCTTTACCATTCTTTTCCTTGATCTATTTTTGACTGCCCAGAAAAATTCTTGTGTTGATAATTTAGAATAAAAATATATAGTGAGCAAATAATGATGGACTAGAGGACTAGCGAGATAGTGATATGAGTGATGTGTTAGATGTTTTTGACCAACGAACCCGCCATCCTGACGTGTCAAAAACAGGTAATCGTTACAAGCCTGGTCATACTGATTAGCAGATCGCTAATAGCAGTGAGGGAAACATACTACGTGTCTTCAAAAACGCGCTCAGTTTTAGCGGTTTAACGTGAACGAAATTTGAATGAAATTGAGCTTATACTTTCAAAATTATATCTGACACAGTTATTTGCTTATTTAGAATCAATTGTTAAACCATTATGCCGATGAAATATATCTGTACAAGTGACCATGAAAAGAAGTTCGAAACTCGTCACGATTTACCCACATAAAGATATTATAGGAATGTCAGATAACTAAAGAAATAGTATAGTAATATGTTTCAAAACATTTACATTCGATTTTAGTAAAAATTTATAAAACTGTAACTTATTTATGAACTTTCATTGGAAAAAGGTGTATTGGCATTGCGCAATTTTTTTAATTTATTACAACTGATTTTCAAACCATCTAGTAATTTATCTTTAATAATTTAAATTCTTGTTTGGCGGGTTGTAGACCTTTGGCTAGTCCCTGATCCTGATTAGTTTTATTCCTGACTTAGTTTTATTCGCTAACTCTTCCGCAAACATCGATATGTTAGTCTCCTGTAACGTTGGCAGGTATATCGAACATATAAAATTAGTCTCAGAACGCTACCTTGTGGTATTCCTGGGATTATTTCTTTATTTCTGAGTATTCGCTACCTGATTTAATATGAAATTATCGGTTACATTTTAAAATTTCATAAAACTGCTTTGGTAAGTCTCTTTGTAATTTATATTCCAAGCCTTTATGCAATACTCAAGCCGTTATGCCATACATGCTATATCCAAGAAGATGCTTGCACATATACTTTCTTATTTCATGTACATCTTGTAGCATTTAACATTTCTTAGAGGGTATTCACAAACAGAAATTTATTATAAACTAACGCAAAAATGAAATTTCAAGGGAAAGAAAATACTTATCAAAAAATGTTAGGCTATAGAATTAATCATGGTATGGGGTGGGTATAAGCAATGCCTTCTAAACTACTGGCCGCTTACACCAAATGATGACGACACGCTAAGTCGACGTTGTTGTTGCTTTCTCTAGTTGCTTTGTTAGTGTAAATATCCTAAAATTCTTATTGCGCAGTCTCGGTATAGACTTAAATTGACGTCATGTGCGAAAAATGAGAGTAGTAAAAGGCCAGTAGTATAGAAGGCATTGGTATAAGCATATGTGAATCGAGTATAACCGCAAAGATGAAATAATAAGACTAATTATCAAAACCCTATAGTTCATCCCCAATTCAACGATTTACTTTTATCTCATTTTTTGTGCAAATTATTAATGATGCAAAAATTCAATTACAACAGTAGTAGCTATCCATAAATTTTCTTACACAAATAAAAGAAAAACAAAATGCAAAAATACAATTGAGATTGTAAAAACTACCTAGCTATACCGGGTGTTTCTTTTAAACTGAGACGATCAAATATCTCGAAAAATAGCCACTCTACGGAAAAAATGTCCATAATCAAAATTTAATCATACCGCGGGGGAAATACATTAGTGAAAAAAATAGTCCCTCACCCCCCGCTTTGTAGGTGGGGCGGGGGTAACTTTTAAACTAAGATAGGAAGCCATATTTTTTATTGCAGATACGGATTCTACGACTAAAAGTACGTATGATTTGAATGAAATATTTTGTTCGGTTCATGATAGATAGCGTTGTAATCGACGAAATTCAAATTTTTCAATTTCTTCTTCTTATAACACACGCATTCGATTCTGCAATACGTTTGAAATAAAAAACATCTCGTTTTCATTGGAAATACTCGAAATTCGTCATCAAAACAATTTATTCAGTTTTGTAAATCACATTTATCGTTTGTGTTATTTCTTATCTTCGTGTTTTTCGTAATTGCAAAATAAACGATAAAATACTTTAGAATGGAGCGTTTGAAATGGTTCTGGTTTATGGAGAAGCTGGCAGAAATCTTGAAAATGCTGTTGCTATTTACGCTCAACGTTTTCCGAATAGGATTCGTTCACGTGCTTCATTTGGCCGTACTATCAAACAATTTATTACTGATGGAAATGTTCAACCGAAAAAGAGGACCCGTAGAGCAACAGTCACTGGAGAAAATAATGAAATTGCTGTATTGGCAGCAGTGGCTCATAATCCTCATCCTCTCGTACACGAGAAATAGTTCGCGATTCCGGATTGTCCCCCACCAGTGTTTGGAGAATTTTAAAACGGCACAAGTATCATCCATATCATGTGTCTTTACACCAAGATCTTCATGGCGCTGATTTATAATATCGGATAACTTTTTGTCAATAGGCACGTGAACAAATACAACAAAACCCCAATTTTTTTCGTTGCGTAATGTTCTCTGACGAATCGTCTTTTACAAACCATGGAACGGTTAATCGACACAACATGCATTATTGGAGTGTTACAAATCCGCACTGGCTTCGTCAAGTTGAACATCAGCGTCCTTGGACTGTCAACGTGTGGTGTGGAATAATTGGCAACAAACTCATAGGCCCCCACATTATTGAAGGCAACTTAAATGGTCAAATGTACCGAAACTTTTTGGAAAATGAACTGCCAATATTACTTGCAAATTTGAACTTAGAAGTGAGACGGAACATGTGGTTTCAACATGATGGTTGTCCTGCACACTATTCGGTGGTGGCACGTGAAATACTTGATCGTGATTTCAATGGTCGCTGGATCGGTAGAGCTGGTCCGATAAATTGGCCCGCCAGATCACCAGATCTTACTTCGCCAGATTTCTTTTTGTGGGGCTATCTCAAAGACAATGTTTACAAACAAGAACCAACAACACGTGATAACATGATTGAGCGAATCAGAAATGCGTGTGCTGAAATTCAACCAAACACACTTCCCAGTTGTGTACAATCATTGGAAATGCGTATAATAAGTGCATTGAAGTTGCAGGCCATCATTTTGAACACTTATTTTAAGCCAAAATTATTTTATTCACCTGCCATTTACATTAATAAATTGTTTTGATGACGAATTTCGAGTATTTCTAATGAAAACGTGATGTTTTTTATTTCAAACGAATGCGTGTGTTCTAAGAAGGAATTGAAAAAATTGAATTTCGTCGATTACAATGCCATCTATCATGAACCGAACAAAATATTTCATTCAAATCATACGTACTTTTAGTCGTAGAATCTGTATCTGCAATAAAAAATATGGCTTCCTATCTTAGTTTAAAAGTTACCCCCGCCCCACCTACAAAGCGGGGGGTGGGGGACTATTTTTTTCACTAATGTATTTCCCCCGCGGTATGATTAAATTTTGATTATGGACATTTTTTCCGTAGAGTGGCTATTTTTCGAGATATTTGATCGTCTCAAATTAAAAAAAACACCCGGTATATACCATTCTAACCAACTTAACTAGATCTTAACTACTCGTTACCAAATTAACCATCAATGGTTCAATTTAAAAAAAAATATTTTTGTTTAATGTGAGGTAATAAAAATGAAATAATAGGTCCGATTACCATTTATAAGATGCGAGACGGTCGTCTTGTAGTTTAATTTGATGCTATTAAAACCAATGTTTTCGTGCTCGCAACGAGATGCTATACCTTTCATTTAATATAAGCAAGGTCAGAACAAAGTTAGGATTTACTGCATACCCGTATCTATCGGTACATTACATCAAACACATCAGAGAATATTGTTTTCCAACTCAATTGTATTAAATTACCTTAACACCACAGCACCTCTATCAAATGATAATGTTTACCATTGCCTAAAGACATGACTCGTTTACTGGTATCAATTTATTGTCAAAGGTGTACAATTTATATTTACAAATTTCAAAATGAAAAGTAGTCCTAAAATAACAAGAAAACAATGCGAACACAGTAACGTAATGTATTCTCAAAGCACAAAATCCCTTCAGGCATACCAACATCCATCCAACCAAAAACCACAAAGTGATAATTTTATTATTACAAAAATTTAATTAAACACAAAATAAAAATTTTCAATACAAAAAAAAATATTTTATTTTCATCTTTATAATTAAAATATTTATTTAAAGTGTATGTGTAGTAAAATTTTATTTTCCTAAATAAATGTTCCCTATATAATTTAATTATTAATTAAAACCGTTTAAGGGTATATCATCATTAAATGTAAATGGTTATGTTATTGTAGGAGATTTACTATCCAATGTATCGCATATACGGGCACAAGGCACATGAAAAAATTATTACGAATAAAAATGTTGTCAGGGTTATACAAAATGTATAACATATCCTTTTGATTAATTTATTTATATTAACTGGGTGTATGTAGCTCTGGTGCTTGTTTTTTTTGCCTATATATAAAATCCCCAGAAGATCTGTGAATTTTAAATTTATTATAAATAATAAAAAAAAAATCTTTGTAAATAAAATTTTTATACCAAAATTAAATTGCATAAAATTATTTTTATATTTTTGGTACTTGGAAATTTTTTTTACCGATTTTTTATTTACATACGTCTACAAAATGATGTATATTGTGAATAGATTATGATATGAAGAGCTTTTGTGACGCTTTTTAATTTTACCTATGGGATAATGTGAATATTAAATTATGCGATTTATTTTTTTATGTAAGCAGATTTATGTTTAAGCCAAAATTCATGAAATATTGCTAAGCACAAATTGATTTGGAATTAAAATTGTTTTTAATAAACCCAGAAACGAAGTTGCAATTATGTATATCTACGATTAAAAATAATTGTTAACACATAAAATCATCCTTTTTTTGTAGCTAACTTTATTTTGAATATTAAGCAAAATATATTTTATTTAGTATTAAATAAGATCTTTAAATTTTCCTCCGGGCTTTATCGCAAAACCAATTTTAAATAAAAAACAATTGCCTTATAAATAAATTAAACAGAAACAATTAAAAATAAATATTTATTTTGTATAAACTACTAGTAATTACTTAAATGTTTAGTAATAACAATTATTTGAAAATTTTGTTTGCAAAGGAATTATAAAAAAGAGCATTACCTGCCTACCAGACAACATTCCCTATATTACAAAAACAACAGCTAAAAAAAATTTTAGACAAAAGTTATTTTGTAAAAATAAACAAAAAGCGAAATAAATTAATCAAGTTGGAAAAGTGGCGTGAAGGCAACAGCCCATAAAATAAAAATACAAAATAATTAAAAGCTTTTCATCAATAAAATGACTAGCAGTATTTTTATTTAACTTTGTTACATTAAACATTTTTTTTTCTACTTTTATTTTGACAGTGAAATTTGGAATTTGTGGTAACAAAAAATTGAAAAAGTTTTCCAATCCAATTTTTTCGCAATAGATCAGTGGACGAGAAATTTTTGTAATTATAAAATGAAATCAAATTTTTTTGTATTGATTATTATCCTGTTTTTATCAACAACAACTGTGGATTTTAGGTACAATAAGGAAATATGTTAAAAATTTCTCTATTTTAAAAACATATTTAGAACGAAGAGCATTTTAAAACATTGGCTAATGTACAACATAATTTTAAATGAGCGTCTGTAGGAATATCAATTAATTGTAAAATATTTATTACGTATCCAATTTATTCATTTACATAGAGAAATAGAATTAAATATAAAACACATTTAATAATGGTTACCCTTAAAATCTCGAATTTCAAAATCCCGGGAATGAAAACCCCATAAATTTGAAATCGCAGGAATGGAGAATTGGGGAAAAAATCACATATCATTTCTATTTATGTTATTTGTTCTGGCATTTTTATGTAAAAATATTTTGGTAATATTTTGAAACAAAATAAGATTAAGAATAGTTTTCCCTTCTATATGAATCGAACTGTTTTTCTCAGTAGGCCAGAAATAACTAATTCATAGTTAAAAGCTATGTAAATTCCCCCTATTCCCTATTTCCAGCAAATTGCCAGGATGGGCCACTGGTATTTAATTTTTGTTAGTAACTAAATGTAGCTTTGTTTTCAAATAATGTATTTTCAAAAGAATACTATAGCTCATAAATTCGGGTCAAACAAATCGGATTTAAGTTTCTGGACACTATTAAATTATTGAACAATTAAATAATTTTTGAAGATATTTATGTGTGTTAAAAGCTTTTTTTTTGGAGAAAATATAGATTTTAGAAAGGTCAGTTTAAATATAAAAATAAATTTTGATTGTAATAAAGAAAAAATTTTTATATTTGATAGTTATTTTTTTTCAGAAATAACTTTAATCATTCGGAATATGCGCCATTTATATTTAAAAGGAAGTCGATGGCAAATAAAGTTGAACGGAAATCACTTAATGGAAATTCAAAATAGGCCAAACAACTCTCGAATAAATTTTTAAATTGATATCAGCGGTTTTTATATTAACATTAGCATAGAATTCATCTATGATTCTTTTGCCCTGTGTGAGGTTATTTAGCTGGCACTTTAGCGTTCTTTGCTCTAGTTTAATGTAGGCATAATGTATAGAGATAACCATTGTTTTAGAGTCCCCCAATAACCGTCCAAGATATTATATATTATGTATAATTACAGGATCATGATAAACTAATTCAACGCTTTATTAAAAAATGTTGGCCTCCATACCTTCCAGCTAATACAAAGGATTCTGCTACATTTAAAATCAATTGAAAAATAAAATTGGATTTAAAATCAATTGAAAAATAAAAGCCTAATTTTAAGCTATATATTTACCATAATAAATTTTTGTTTATCACTTCAAAGCTTTCAGAACCCAAATTGGAAATCAGACGAAAGCTGAAATTATAGCGCAAACCCAGATCCCATAACAAACCAATTATTTCAGGCTTATTTATGGGTTGTTTAAAGTCCTTGTTCGAAAATGTTAGGTTCCACTAACTCGTTCTTGAAAAAAGATTTTGAGTACTCCCTTTGGAAAGCGACAAAAAGTTTAAAATGACCTAAGCTATAAATTCCTTCATTCAAAAATGAAGAAATGAGCTAGAAGTGGAATACAAAAAGCTTCGTTGTTTGCAACCCATCTCGAGAACACGTTGCAAAATGCAGAGCAAAACATACCACTAGTAAATAAAGTTTTTTTAATCCCAATAATTTCAAAAATATTCGAGAAACTACTCCTTAAGAGACTCAAACCGATAATAGAATAAAGAAATCGTATTCCACTACATCAATTTGGCTTCAGAGAAAACCATTCAACAATATTTATAACAAGTACACCGGATTACAAACATAGTTGAAGATTGTAACGATTCCGTAACGAATTCGATTAAAATTTTCTGCGTACTGAGCAAATACAATTCCTAAAACGTTGGCTACAGTATTGTGTAGTTCAAATTACTAAGTGAAAGTGATCGTGGAAGTAATAATATCGATTAATCGATAATACAGGGTAATGCAGTCTTCACAAAACGAAATAAAAAAGTTGGAGTATTTTTCTACCTACTTGAATATTTTTCACATCAGATTTGCATAAAAAATTTGTCTACGGCTGTCATGCGAGCCATATCGCACATCTTTGCGTTTGCATTTTAAACTGCTGGTTTAGCAAAATTCAATCAAATCCATAGAGTGGAAAAATTTGAATTTGCACTATATTTTTGCATTTTTCGGAGTGTTTCGAACTGAAAAGAGTTTTATTTCTTAGAATACTTGACCGAATTTTGCCTAACCAGTTTAACTTATCCATATAGTCTGTCCAGGTTATTAGCAATTAAAAAAAAATTAAAATGCATTTAACTCAAAACTGTTTTTTTGTGTTGACAGTTTTTTATAGGATGTGCGATATGTTTCCCAACAAGAATTGTATTTTTGTTTACAATTTCTGTCTTGTTTGCGATTAGTTGGGGCTTCATTTTAATTTAATCGAATAAACGTATACCTGTGGATTACATATACAAAATCTATAAAATATAAATAATTCAAACAGTTGAAGCATAATAAAATTTTTGTTTCTCACACTCTTCATAATGCATCTCACATATTTATTCCATTTATTTTAAATGTAAAATTTAAATTAAATTATTTAAGGCGATATACTATCAAATTCATTCGTATAATGCCACAAATAAACAACAACAAATATGTGAGCAAAATTGTTGCTCATACTTCCGGTTATTTTTGTAACTATGTTGGTACGACCAAGATTATTTGCTCAAAAGCTAGAAATATTTCAACTAAACCGAGATAAAATTGGGCGGGACTTAGTTGAATATGAAAATTTGATTTGCTGAAGAGTTGGATAAAAAATTATCCCATTCCGTTAAGGTTGCCGGAACAGGATAATATTTTATCTAACTCTAGCCAATCAATTATTTATATTCAACTAAATTCCGCCCAATTTTATGTCGGTTTAATTGAAATATTTCCAGCTTTTGAGCAAATAATCTTGGTCGTACCAACATAATATCAAAAAATAACCGGAAACAACAGAAAACATATCGCACATCTTCTAAAAAACTGTCAACACAAAAAAACAGTTTTGAGATATATGTATTTACATTTTTTTTTAATTCGTAACTAACGCTACTATGATGCTGACATTAGCTTTATAAAATGAATAATGTGAGCGTCACAGTAGCGTTAGCAATTTAAAATGCATTCGAAAGGATGTGCAATATGACTTACATGACAGCCGTAGACAAATTTGTTTAAAAAAAGTTAGTATAGAACATGTCGCAAAACAAGTAAAAAATACGCTGGAAATACTTAAATGGGAAATACTATTGCATGCTCCTTATTCACCAGACTGTCCCCCATCAGATTACTATTTGTTCCGAACAGTGCAAAGCGATCTTCAAGGCGAGCACTTCAGAACCGACGAACAAATCAAAACATGGCTCGACGAACGGATTGCATCAAATGATAAATAATTTTTATTTGATGGAATCCATAAATTGGCAGAAAGATGGTCAAAAGTCATATTTAGTTTCGATTTTCAATTCAATAAAAATATCGGTTAATATCGGTCTTTTGTTCAATTCTGGTTCGGTTCTCTGCATGAGAGTAAGTTCAAACTCTAACATAAATATAAAAGGAAATGGAAAATCCAAAATTATTAAAGCAAATTATTGACACCAAGACAGGTAGCAAAATTCAATACGTTTTGGAACTTGGGAGATATTGATACGAGGCGGTCACCACCCTGCATGATCATATCGAAATAGAAAAGCAAAACTTCTCAGGATCGAAAATCGAGCATTCCTTTTTAACGACCGTTTTACATAGACAATATATGAAAATGATTGCAATTTGTTCTCTTATTTTCATGAATTGTGTTATAGAGGGGCTTGTTATACAACAAGCTCAAAAACCACTAATGTAAGCTCCGGAAGGTCAGCTATTTGAAAAATTAATTTAGAAATGGGAATCTGCCAAGAAAAAATATTGAATATACTAAAAAAACCACAGGTATGAGTATAAACATAAAACTAATGTTTAGTCTGGAATTTTTTTAAAACTAATCCAGTATTTTTTTCATCCAAAATTATTAAAATTTTTAAACACTTACCGATATTTATTTGTTACTGTATTTTTAAATATGTATAAGTTAAGCTATCAAAATAATAAACTTTTCGTTATTGTTAATATTGTAAAAACTAGTAAAGTTTTCTTGATAATTCAAAGCGTAAAAATTATAACGTACAATGGTCATCTTCGCGTTTATTATGTGGGTGCCAAAGAAAATTTATATGAACTTATGCCGCGTGTACAGATACATAAAACCTTTTATTTTCATACATTTTCAAACGGAACAAAAATATTGAAGCCAATTATGTCTTCTATTAAATTATATTTGTATTTTATTATAGTTTATTGTTGTAAAATATAAAAAAAATTATGTTGTAAAATGTAAAATTAAAATAAAATAAAAAATATATAATTAATTTCTATTGTTATTATTTTGGAAGATATATTAAAAGTTGCTCCAATAAATAGGAAAAACAGCTGGAAACAAAAAGTAATACAAAAGAAGTTACTTTCTGCAATCTAGAAATTTAAAAGTTATTAAAAAAAAGGCGATTGAAGAATTAAAGCAATTTCTTCTTTACAATTTATAAATAACTCCATTACAATCGACAAAAAGCCTAAGTAAAATATAAAAAATTTTGTAAGTACGAAAAGTTAAGTTGTGCGAATCGAATATGGAAGGAGAATGTGAAAGAACCGGATTTCATACGCTACCCAGTAATTCGCTAGTAGTACAATGTAAATAATACAACAACAGTCGTCGCGACCTGATGAGAAGATTGATTTTTTTAAATTAATATTATCATCCGTTCGAAACTGATAATTGTGATTCTTACACATTAGCCATCTATAAGTCTAAAGTTCTAGATATAAATGGGTTCTTCCATCAAGAAAAAAAATGATTTCTGATAGAAAATGTATTTTAATTATTAGAAAAGGAGTCTGTAATGACACATAATTATTTTATTTGATTTTTAATCAATTTCAGAACTTAAAATTTTCGCGACCGATTTTAATTATTTTTCTAAATTATTTCTTTTAATTTAAAACCAAATCACGAGACACTTGCCATGCTAAATATGACCTTACGCCGCGAACTCTCAATTCAATCTCCCTTGTTTTCTTGCCGTAATTTTCCAAAACCAAAAATTAAAAATCAACATCATAAAATTGTACGTTATCCGCGCCAAAAAAAACAATGAGTTATTATACTGCATCGAGGAGCTGTTGATGAAATGTTAACACTTTGACTGTAGTGGTCGGAAATATATCGTAATGAGTATGAGGCAAATTTTACTTGTGCATGACGGCACAAGTCTTAACTAAAGAAATGTAAATTATTATATGTCACTAGATTGTTCTGAGGCGCTTCGCACCCGTTAATTCTTGTCTGTCTTATTAATGAAATTTTTCTGCTTGCTTCATTTTTTAGAGTTGTAACTTTTGATATCTATTTAAAAACACGTCTTGTCAAATTCAGATATTGTAAAATATTAATGAGAATTTTCTACTTCTAAATTTAACACATACTCTTTCGACTTAACGATTGCTTTTTGTGTATTTCGTTGACGAAAATTGGAAACAAAAAATCACTCCAACGAAATCGAAAAAAATGAACTATGCATATGGATTTTTGTTTAAAGAATTTTAATTTTGTGTGTGCCTCATTCGATTTTACGTTTGCATTTTGTTGCAATTTGTGAATTTCATTGACGAAATTTTGAAAAAAATAAATCAAACGGACGAGTTTTTTTTTGTGATCTTCCAGAAGAAAAAACGTCGTTATTTTTGAGGAATATGATTGGTCGTAAAAATCGTCAGAACGAACGCAACCATGAAGGCGGATGAAGGCGGCATAATGTATTGAAAAATGAATGAAATGTCGATTCAAACTCAGGCATCTATCGAAGTTTTAGTTGTGTTTTGGATTTTTTCTCTCAGTGTGGAAATGAATTGGAATCAGTTGGAATTCAAAATATTTCAATGTATTTTATTCGAGTGGAATTAAATCAATACAATGCATTGTGTTAAACAATATTTTTAGGTTTTTTGTTCGGCGCGTAAATGAACAACGTTGATGGTTTGCCAATTCTCAAACACGCGACGTACAACTGACCATGAGAAAAACACTTCTTTGGGTTTTTCCGGAAGTCTTCGACTTCCGAAATTTTTCAATTTGAAAAATATGAAATATGTGAAAGAACACCATTTCTTGATTTTCTGAATTTTCCGGTGGATTTTTCAATTTACTTTCGTAAGAACCTTCTCCTGGAAATCGGAAATACAGCAAAAAAGATTGAGCTAAATCGGTTCAGCCGTTCTCAAATGAAGCGCTAGAAAAAAAAAGAGTAAGTCCATTAGTACAAGGAGATGTGTAAACATGGCGTGTGTATAGTGCGTGTATACAGTTTACTTTGAAGGAAGAAGGAATGTAATTTTACTAACCATAGTTTTTCATTCGTTTATTATCTTTCGGTATAATCGACGCAATTGGATTATGGTAGCTAAAATAAGATATTATACTGTCGACTCTAACTTTTCTAATTTTCATTGAAAAACTGCACAATGGTGGTTCCGTATCTCGTAGTAGATATATTTCGGTCTGAGTTCATGTGCAAATCGAATTCGTCTCGCAGGACGTTTATAAGTGGTTCAGCTTGAGAAACAGCAAAATTAATATTGAAATCCCCGCTCATAATGATCGGCAAAAGATCATAGTCTCCTTGGAGAATTTTTGAAATTCTTTTAGATATGGAGCAAGGACGAAATGTATGAACTTCATTATGTCTTCGACAGATTTTTTCGGCGAAGGGAATAAAAACTACAGAAAGCATCTTATTCCCATTGAGAAGCTGAAGTTTAGCCGTGTATATATTATCAATGGGTTGTGTTGTTACCCTCATATCATTTGTTAGTCCAACGATGACTTCCTTATGCGAGTTGACTGTATAAGTTCAACTTGTATTTTTATATATTGCTACTCCGGCAGTCCACTGAAAATTTCTCTTGAACTGAACGCATCATTCAAAATTAATAATTTTAACATGCTCGTCATTGCGTATCCAGATCTCGGGAAGCAAGAAATTTGAGCATCCGTGCTTGACTGTATCAGTTAGGTTGAGGTGATGTGACTTGAGACTCTGGCAGTTCAATGTTAAAAACCAGAAGTCATTATTATCTCGTACAAAATTCGCCATTACAACCTGAGCTATACTTAGTGGATTTGTCGTGAGGCGCAATAGCACATTTTGAACAAGACCCATTGGGGTCCCATTTTTATGTCCATGGTAGAAGACATGATCATCGATAGCCGACGTGATGAAGAGTCCTTCGAGACTATTTACTCGTAATAAAGCAATATACACAAGTTGTGGACTGTGTCTTTTATCGTAAGAGTATATACTGACTATTCCGTTATAGGACCACCCTGTGATGCATGAATTGTGGTGGCACATGCAGGTATGCCTGGAAAATGATTACGCTTAACATTAATTGTCAGATTGTTGTTTCGATTAACAGTTGAGCTTTTTCTAGAAATGGGCACCAAACATCGGTCGATATTCGTTTTCTGCGCCCATCCAGCTTTAAGCCGCCTCACCTTCTTGCCTTGTGAATTTGTACCAAAACCCATCCAGAGTCGTTTGACATTTTTTACTGTTGACGTTTTCATCGTTCTCGTCACCTATGACAAGTGGAAGTTTGTACGGCAAAATATTTGTGTCCACTATACTCATTTTATGGATCTTTTGACGGAATTGCTACTCCGGCCGCCCACTGATCATCTCTCTTGAACTGAAGGCGGCATTCAAACGTAGGAATATTAACATACTTGTCATTGTGCAGACAGGTCTCGGAAAGCAAATGAATTGAGCTTATCTGCGTGACTGTCACCTGAGACTCTGGCAGTTCATTGTTATAACGAGACGTCATTATAACCCCATTTAGCAGAAGACATGATCATTGATAGCCGACGTGATGAACAGCTCATAGAGACTCGTTACTCGTGATAAAGCAACATTCACAAGTGTTGTCTATGTTTTTAATCGTAAGACCATGTAATATCGTAATTGTAATTCGTATTTCGTATTGTAATTTTTTTCTGATTTTTCTGATCGATAGAAAAGTTGATGGTTTCTATTTCATTTTCTAAATTAGTTTTTTTGTTTTCCCTACTATTATACATATACATACAAGCAAGCCATGTATAGTACAAAATTGTTTTATTGAGTTTGTTTTTTTTTTCAAACGAAGTAGGTACATACGTCATTTCCGTTCGTTTCATTTACAAGTTTACTCTAATACAAAAATTTTTGGTAGGCGCGAGCAAAGATGTTTACACATCAAAAATTAATTTTCTTTCGGTTTTTCCAGAAGCTTCCTAGTTTTCCACTCAGATTTTCCATTTTTTCTATTCTAAAAGGCCACTTGGATACGTGCGCAATTCCGTTAAAAACATCTACCTCATTTTTGAAATCGTCTCATTTCAAGTGACGTGTCACGTCGCGCAAAAATTGGTATTGTTGGAGTCGATTCAAATGCCACACTAAAAACATTACATTAAAACAATAATTATTTATAAAAAAAACTACTTTTTACTAGTCTAGTCTTTAACTATACTAGTCACTTCTTCTCACTTGTAAAATTGATGTGAAAAGAATGTTATTTTAAGTGACTCTTGTCGATTAATTAGTCATTTTAAGGCGTAAGATACGATTATGATAATAGCAAACATGAAGTGACGTGCATGTGACTATAGTCGTCTGAAATGACGTGAGACTATGACAACTGGTGTGATAATTTTTCATTTTTTCGAATTTTACGACTTTTCCGGTGGATTTTCATTTGCTGGGAATTGGGAAAAACTTCAGATTTTTTCGAGTTTTTCTAGAAGTTTCCGAGTTTTCCACTAACATTTTTCAATTTTTCTCTTCTAAAAGACAATCTGGATCGGATAGGTGTGATAAACCGTACAAAAATATCATTTTTAAGTTTTCCGAATTTTTCGGCTTTTCCAGTAGATTTTTCCAAAATTTTCATTTATACAAACCTTGTCCTGACAATTACAAACGCAACAAAAAAAATCAGCCAAATCAATCCAACCGTTTTATAGTGATTTATTAGTATAGATAAAAAAAAATTTGGACACCCTGTGCGTTCTCGAGTGAGTCAGTGGCATAGACGGAACTTCGTCTGATCTAAAGATGATCCGTCGAATAATCACATCACGATCTAGCCAGTATTTATTTAATTTGTATTTCTCTGTCCCGTCCAAACGTAGCTGTCACTTGCTCTTCAGTATCATCCGACCATCGCCGCATCTGCAACGAGTTTTTCTTTTTTCCAAAGTCATACTTACCGACATTATCCATGCGTTTGAACTCGTGTTTGATTTTCTCCGTCACCTCAACACCTTCAGCATCGGCATTATCACTTCCATCAAGTTGGCTGCACAATCCTGGGTTACAGTTGTTCTCCGTTTCATAGCCAATATCTGCACCAAAATCGTCAAAACCATCCCCACCAGGCGATTCACCGTCAACCCCATTTACTGTGGACACAAGCTCTCTTCTTGCTGACTAGTAAATGGCTCACTATGAGACGTTGATTCTTCATCAGGTTGAACGTCCACAATCCGGAGTTCGTTTCTTTTTTATTAAACTGTGTTAATATCCCGATTAAATTTTTCATTATTTTCGAGCTGGCTCAGCTGATTCTCCTTATCTGTTCTGTCTTCGCTACCACTCCATTCATCGGAGCTCAAAGGTTCCTCCCGACCAATGACACCCACTCCAGGATCTTAATTATCCGGTTCCGTCTTATTATCAGCAGTCATTTACAATATCTGCTCAGATGCAATGTTTGCTAAATGTTTTACCATTCGATCGGTTCTGATTGTCCTCGAAGTTTCCGAAGCATGAATTGTTTTGTTTAATTCTTTTTTTCATTTCTCTGTGATCTCTTTTGAACAAAGCTTTATTTTATGTGTTATATAAAATTTTACGGAACAATCAAGACTTTTGGCGTAGTAATAATTTTTCCAGATAGTTCGGAAATTATATCAACTTCTGATACTCATAACCCACCGCTTTCACTATAATTGTGTCGAATTTGCCCTTTAAATTTCGGTTCATATGACTGGTTTGTAAATATCGTTACAACATTTGACGGTTACAATACCAATTCACGTAATTCTCACCGGTTCAGGAATATTCGCGAAATACCAGGAAATAATCCGTGAATATTTTACAAATATTTACGAAATACTACTGCAGTATTCTCGAAATATTTCGGCAATAATTTCCCTACTCTTATTTTACCAACACTAAGTCACAATAATAAACAATTTTCACAACTGTTTATTATTCACTTAATTCACCATTTATAATTTTTAATTACACCACTATTTTATGCTTTACTACTACTACAGCTACTTTCGCTTTTATTCGATCGCAATACCTATACCGATAGAACATTCTAGGTTTGCCTGGATTTATACCGAAGTAATATTCTCGACGGTTATATTTTAAACTACTATAATCTGCAATATAACAAAACTGTTATAAAACTATCCAAAAGGTACTACTTAAACCTAGATGTCACTAATTTCACAAAAAAGTTTTATAAATTTTTTAAACATTAAATTAGCAATTTTAGTTAAATAAATGTCTCGCCGATGCTGAATTGATTGCCCATCAAACTAATAGGCGAGATTGTAACAATATGTTATCCTGTTAAGAACCTTTAACATCAAAAAAATTAAAAGTTTGTATTCCATTAAGGCATTTCATAATTAAATTTCTTTTGACCTTAATCAACGAATTTTTCTTTTTTTTTACGTAGTAAAATAAAGTATAGGAATCAAGAAAATTAGTTTAAGCTTTTTCTACAAAATAGGCCGAAGTGAGCCCATTGAGTTAAGGTAGAAACCGGTCCACCGAAAATGGCAGCTTCCGTAAAAGCTATTTTTTACCAAATATTTTGAAAAGTTTAACATTTTCGAGAAAAACGATTAGGAACTAGAAGATTTTAAATTTAATTTGCAACACTACCCCTAAATAGTTTTTCCAAAATTAAAGCGGTAATGCTTTTTTTTTTTTAAAAAAACTGGTTTTCAATTAAAATTCGGTCTCTGTACAGTATAGTAAAATTTCCAAAATTTGGGAGCTCTTTCGATTTTTAAAAATATTTTGAAAACTATTTATCATTTACGGAAAAGCGATTAAAAATAAAAAGATTGTAAATTAAATTTCAAACAAAACTAGTTCCGATCATTTTTTAATTTAGCTAAACTGAACATCGCCGAAATCGGATAAGATGAATATTTTTTGAAGGTTTTTCATTATAGGATAGAGATACCCACATAGATGTGGGACACCCTGTATTTAATTAATATTGCATATTGTATTGTATTACTGTTTATTATTACAGTATGTAACAATGTTTCGTTTGTTTCTAATATAACGAAACGTAAGCCTTATTGAAAATTGAAGGACGGTTCCATAAAATTGATAAATGACCTAAACATTACAAAAACGTAAATCAATCCATAAAGAATAATATTACGATCCAAATATTTACGAATTTTGTAAGTATCTGAAAACAGATCAAAAACGGCATGGTCATGACGAACTGCAAATGGCTACTATTTTAAAGTAAACAAACAGGTACCTATTTTATATTAGGTTTTTGGGGCTTCGGATTTTATTTCGAATATTATACGGTTGACTTTATCTTGACTATTGAATTACGATGATTGAACTCTTCATTATTTTTGATTTCATAGTTTATAATGTCGATTTACTTGATTACTTTTTTTTCTAATAAAATTTAATTTACTCATTCTCTTTTCTATTCTATACGTCATCAATTTCCCGTATTTTAATTATTGTTGTTGTACAGTAAAATCCCCATATATTTTCCTTTATTAAATTGTATTATTTGTAAGATATAAGAAACCTACTAATTGCGTGGTTCATACTAGATAAAATATATAAATTATGTCTGTCATCGATTCATATGTAAAAAACAATCAATTTTACACAATTTTTAATTCATGTTTTATTTATCAAACGTAATGCTATCTTTCATACAAAATGTATGAAAATTTAGTTATTTGTTTATGTTTTATTTCCTGTATTTGAAAGTGCGATTTAAAAGGCAGGTTTGATTTATTTAAATTCGCTTTGATAAAACACATTGATTTTAAAAATCGCAAAATACGACCAAAAACCAGTAAAATTTCGATTTTTACAATTTTTTATCCATTGTTTGTACAATTGAAATTTAGATTTATTTTATAGATTTGTGTACATTCCTCGATGACCATTGTTTTTATAAACAAAATGGAATTTAATATTTATGCCATATAGCTTTTACGAAACATAAAAATTTACAAAACCGTGTGATTAATTTATTTGATTCCATCGGTATATTTGCATCGTGTAAAATTGAATTTCATTTTTCTAAACTGTATCTATCTAAATTGACGGAATGATTTATTTGGGGTGATTAGATGACAAGGTATATACCTATACCTATACAAGGGTTTACATTTTATAATGTCGATTATCTAATCATTGCGTTTCAATTCGCAATCAATTTCCATTAGACTTTTATTTTGTACTCCTCATCTGTATTACGTAATCTAATTCAATATTCATCTAAATTAATCGAAATCTCGGCATTTTTTTGCAATTATATAAACCCGCCCCCTTCTCGTTCCATCGCGCATCGTACCGCAAAACAAAATTATTTTTATCCATTCAACACTAAAATGTGATTCGTTTGATTGATTGATTAGACAACAGTTTTTATTCATATTATATTATTGCTTTGTTCTTGGTTTTTATTTCTGGTTCGGAAAACCGATTTTCCATTTTTTTTTTATTGAATTGTCTCAATATAATTGATTAACCATGAATTGAATTGATAAATTAATATAATTGTATTTCGTTGATATATACGATTTCCTGCAAAATCTTGTGGAAAATTTGTGCTTAACAAAATCAACAGGAAAAATATTCGGTGACGCAACACATTAGGGAAATATTTAATAGTCGATTTTATTGAAATCATGCTGCGTGTGTGGAATCTTTGTATATATACATATAATGAAATACATACGAGTTATGTATATATCTCCTTTAATAACTCACACTTTATAAAATCGTATCATCTTAATGTTTTATATCATTTTCTTCTACTTATACTTACTTACCTGTAATACATATACATAATAATCTTCAGACAGTCTAATACATGTTATTCAGAGATAAATATCATCAAAATCGTATGTCTTTTTAAACATTAGTATTCTTGACACTGTCTGCATTACAAGAAAAAAAAATTATTATCTTAACCTTTCATTTTATGTTATCTTATTTATCCTGCAGCAGCATAAACATAACAAATCGAAATAAGTTATAAACGCGTTCAGTTTATAGTAAATTTACCACCCTTCAAAATATTCCATCAAATCAAATGCCGATTTTCGACTTTGATTTCCTTAGAAAATCAAAATTACGTGAATTTTCAACTTTACATAATATATCCATATATCTATACCCATCTGCATGAAAATTCTTTGTATGTGTATATGTGTTGTTTACATACCTGAATAAAACAAATAGAAAATTTGATTTAGAAGAAAACAAAACGATTTTTTTTTGTGTCTTATCGTCAAATTCAAGATTTTTGTTTTGTTAAGAAAAACAGAAAGCTCAATACGTTCTCGTTTTTCGAATGGATGGAAAAATATGATTAAATTTAAATTGAATTTAAGCGTACTTACATATTTATGAATCCAATGATTGAAAATATTTCTTTTATTTTATCTTACTCTCTATCTCTCTCTGTTATTTCGGTATAATATCGCTTTATCTGCAGAGGAATTTTGTTATATAACGTAGTTTTAACCATATATAGGATGTTTTGTTTTAAGCATATACTATTCTGGCCCAGAAAAAGCCAAGGTATTTAGGTGGTAAATTAAATTGTCTCTATTCCGCCTTTATTTGTTCCAGAACCAGTAAATTGCTAGTTTACAAAATAATTTATTTTAATATTGCGTTTATGTCTAACTGTAACATCACTCATCTCCAAAATTTTACTTCAAAAAATAATATTTTATTTTTGAAGTGAAACTGATATGCGCCCGTTGTACACATTTGGATGGAGTGTTAGTCGAGAAACCGCGTCACGCGAGAAAAATCGACTATTATACGTATTTGTGCAGTAAACACTTTCCTTGCGAGAAAGCGGTAAAGGCTTGTTTTATTTAAATTTGGATTTGTTATTTAATTTTATTTTATTTTCTACACACACGTAGGGTTTCCTTTGGAAAACACATATACGTGAGGAAGACGACCATAAAGAAGAAGAAGAAGAAGAATAAGAATTAACTGAGATGAAAATATTGGTATTATGTGGTGTAACTGAGAATCAGCTTACATTTTGTATGTAGTGCCATAAAAACAGCGCATCCAACTTAATTTCGGTATATTTTTTATGTACACGGATATGATCAACGGTCTTGCAAGAAAACATTAATTTAATATGTGAAAACCTAAATCTTAAATATGATCGGTTATAAGTATTAAAATTGTGTTTTATATTCTTGTTATTGTGGGTAAACAGGGATGTTGGGAAAAATGTGATGCAGAGTGAAAATTGATTGCTGATACGTAGTGTTGTGCGGTGGTCTTGAAAACAATTTATTACTTTTGAGTTTAACTTATGGGTGAACTTATGATAAGTTGACGTGTGGAGAGTATTTGCAGAAGGGTCACTAGAATGATCACCGTTCATATAAACAAATTATATCATCATATCAAATCATATCAAAGATCCATTTGAGTTAAGCTATCAAATAAATGCATTTTGTATTTAAATTTAAACTAGAAAACATATATGACTGTACAACATATGAATTCACTTCCTGCTTGTAATAGTTGTAATGTAATTTAATTTTTGTAAATATTATTATTATTGCTTCAGTGAAATTTAACTATATTATATATTCTGATTACATGTGGTTATTTTAATAAAATTCAGTAAATTAATATTAATATTCACTTCCTGCATATAATCTGTTTTTATAATTTACAATGTATGAGTAAAGTGCCGTATATTCCGTGAACTATTGATCCACTTGGGTAAAGCTATCCTATCAAACAAATGCATTTTGTATTTAAATTAAAACTAGAAAACATATATGACTGTAACAATGGAAGGATTCACTTCCTGCTTGTAATAATTGTAATTTAATTTTATTTGTGTAAATATTATTATTGCTTCAGTGAAATTTAAGTATATTATGTATTCTGATTACATGTGGTTATTTTAATAAAATTTACTAAATGAATATTAATATTCACTTCCTGCATGTAATAATCTGTTTTTATTATTTGCAATGTATGATTAAAGTGCAGTTTATTGTGTGAACTGTTGATCCATTTCGGTTTAGCCATCAAATAAATGCATTTTGTATTTAAATTAAAACTAGAAAACATATATTACTGTATCAATGGATGGATTTACTTCCTGATTGTAATAATTGTAATTTAGTTTCATTTGTGTAAATATTATAATTTTTGTTTGAGTGAATTTTAAGTATAAACATATTCAGATTACATGTGGTTGTTTTAATAAAACTTACTAAATTAATGTTAATATATTTTATTCTTTAATGCCTATAGCTAGGTGATTTCTGGATTGGATTAATTTTACATGATTTAATATGTTTTTGGGGAATCAGCTTAGTTTTGTTTATGGATAATTGCTCTTTTTTGTTTATCGAAGTTCAACTCATAATAATATAGTTTTATTGCAGGAAGTCTACCATATATGGGTACTTAAATAATTATTAATTTTTTTCAGGATTCTGATTGCTGATCTTTTATACCATAAAACCAAAAATAATTGTGCTGTCTTGTGCCTGACAATTTACTTACTATTGACTACTTAGGTGTCTGCAACCGGGTCAAGTCTATCATATCTAACAACTTTTCCTATCCCTCCATCTTGTTATATATAAAAGGGGTGTACGGTAGGCCCGGCGTATCCGGGAACCCTGCTTAGTCTTGGCCGTACATTTTAATCAGTCAATCAATCAATATCAAATCATATCAAAAATCATATCAAATCTTATCAAATCTTTTCATAAATCATATCAAATCATATCAATTTATATCAAATCATATTAAGTCATATCAAATCATGCCAAATCATATCAAATCATGTCAAATCATGTCAAATCATATAATATCATATATCAAATCATGTCAAATCATATCAAATCATATCGAATATAAAATCATAACAAATATTATCAAATCATATCAAACGATATCAAATCATATCATATTATATCAAATCATATCAAAACTCATGTCAAGTCATATGAAATCATAAAAAATTTATATCAAGTCATATAAAATCATATCAAATCATATAAAATCATATCAAATCATTTCAAATCATATCAAATCATATCTAATCATATCAAATCATATCAAATCATATCAAATCATATCAAACCATATCAAATCATATCAAGTCTTATCAAATCATAATAAATCAAATCAAATATCATATCAATTCATATCAAATCATATCAAATTATATCAAAAATCATATCAAATCATATCAAATCATATCAAATCATATCAAATCATATCAAATCATATAAAATCATATCAAATCATATCAAATCATATCAAATCATATCAAATCATATCAAATCATATCAAATCATATCAAATCATATCAAATCATCTCAAATCATATCAAATCATATCAAGTCTTATCAAATTATATCAAATCAAATCAAATATCATATAAAATCATATCAAATTATATAAAATCATATAAAATCATATCAAATCATATCAAAATGTATCAAATCATATTAAACCATATCAAATCATGTCAAACCGGATCAAATCATAACAAACTATATCAAAAATCATATCAACTCATATCAAATCATATCAAATCATATCAATTCATACAAATCATATCAAATAATGTCAAATCATATAAAAAATCACATCATATCAAATCATATAAAAAATCTCATCATATCAAATCATATAAAATCATATCAAATCATATGAAATCATATGAAATCATATCAAATCATAAAAAATCATATCAAATCATTCAAATCATATCAAGTCATATCATATCACATAAAATCATCTCAAATCATATCAAATCATATCAAATCATATCAAACCATATCAAATCATATCAAGTCTTATCAAATCATATCAAATCAAATCAAATATCATACTAAATCATATCAAATCATATCAAATCATATCAAATCATATCAAATCATATTAAATCATATCAAATCATATCAAATCATATCAAATCATATCAAATCATATCAAATCATATCAAATCATATAAAATCATATCAAATCATATCAAATCATCTCAAATCATATCAAATCATATCCAATCATATCAAATCATATCAAATCATATCAAATCATATCAAATCATATCAAATCATATCAAATCATCACGATGTCTAATCTGGCGATGATTTCCGCAAAAAAAGAAGGAGCAGACATTTTGTCAATAATTTTACGTCTAGTAAGGACTAACATACTAGTTTTAGATGCATTATCGCACAAGCGTGCATCTGACAATAAGTCAGAAAGTACATTAAACTATTTACTTGGCAACCAAAGCGTACATAAGCATAGCACTGAGCAGTAAAGCCAGAGCTGCAGTTCAATAGCAAATTCATCAAAACTAATATCCACAAGAGAGGTGACAAAACACCCTTAAATATACGTATTAATTGTGGCGATTCCAGAAAGATTATTGATTTTTTCGCAGAATCTATGTAATCTAAGAAGTCCTACGAGTGGATTTTACATTTTACGTGAATAAAATAATATAATACTGAAGTCACTTATAGCATATTGAAGAGAAATATATTGAATAACAAGGAAAAATGTGTTATATTTCATTTATGTGTTCTGTCTGTCTGTCTGTGTGCGTGTGTGTGAGCGAATGGCTAAAGAAGTTTCTTTTCCACTGTCTGGTCCAACGCAGACCAAACTTTTTTTTCGGAAATTTAGGTCCTTTTTCTGTCTGAGCATTTAATTTCCGAATAAATTCATTCAAAACAGTGGAGCTTAACGTACTGGTATATTCACCATAGAAAAAATTTTCCATTTATTATATACGAAGAAACTTTTGTGCAGTTTAAATGCTCAGGGTCAGCATCAAGCTACAAAAAATGGAAAAGCAGGCGGCCTATTCTGAGTTTTTTTTTGATTTCGTAAAATTCAATCCGATGAAATTTTTTTCCTTGCCAAAAAAAAACAAAATCGTATTTAACGAAAATCAAATGTCAAAATTCGACTGCTGACGAATATCGTGTTTACGAAAACAAATACGTATACTATAGACGTAATATATTTTTATTAAAATAAAATACTTTAATTACTTTTTAAAATGTAAGTTACTCAATTAATCGACTAGTTTAATTTTTTACAATTTATTTGAAATTTATTTTACTGTGTTGTTTGTACAGGTCATCTACCAATGATCGCCAATTTGACGTTTTAACTTCTTTTATGGAAAGAAGCCAAAACTGTTTAAATGCACCTAAATATGTAGAGACCGCACAACATTTGTGAAGAGAAACTACAAACCAATTAAATTCTGTCTGTCCATCTGAAAAGAACCTGTTGAAAGCTAAAACAACACAAAATAGCAAATTTCATGGTATTAAATTTTACGACCAAAAAAAAATGTCGTAATACGAATATTCGTGGCGGAGCGAATTTTGCGATTTCGTATTTTACGCAACCGAAAAAAATTCATAATACGTAAATGGATATAAGTGACCACAGCTTAATCAATTTTTTATTAAAGTAGCTTGTAACGAAAAAAGTAGTTTTAAACGAAAATTGGAATTATTTTCCAGAATTTCGTGAATGTATCATATGATGCTCTATATTAAAACCAAAATGACTATTGTTTAAAAACATTTTATTTAAAACTAGTAACTGAGTTACCCAGCGGTGCACGAAAAGAACAGGAAGGCACTGACAGGAAATCATCACGTACTGTATTCAGTATCGGCAGCATGACCAGAAGCATCTTAAATTTACATTTTAGAAAAAAAAAATTACTGAGACCCCTAGACCCAAGAATGCAAAAGAATGGGCCTCTTGATTCGTGGGATGTACCCGTTCGATTCGAACAAGTCACAAATTTCATATAATCCCTTTCCTAAACTCATTTCCGGAAAAAAATCAACAAAAGATTTAAATTTTACGAAAAATTTGTATAGAGTCCCTAAACCCGCGAGCCCAGCCCTGGATTTTAAATAGTAAATTAATAAATGATTTTGACATAGGAGTAGAATTAGATAATTAATAATGCGTTTGGCATTACAATTTAATAATCGTCATTGCGAATGCAAGTTGAACCGGAAACTAAACACGCTTAAATTGAAACGGCAATTTGGTTGGAATCAATGGAATTCATGAAATTATAATATCCTGGCCTTTGAACTTTCCTATAATTATCGTTGCTTCAATCACGTTGTTCGTCAGCCTCTTAATAGTGAGTCTTGTTCTATTGTAAAAATATGCAAGTTGGTTTAGGTAGCGTAACATGATTATCACCGAACCGACCTTGAACGGCAAATTGTGCGGCGCCTTTCCTGACAAATCCAATCAATTCAGCAATTTAATTGAATTCATCTGGATCTGTAGTGGAATTGATCGAATTAAATGAATGCAACTGGCCTCAGTGATTTTACTTTGAATTTTTATATTCGGGAACATTTACGTGATCAATTCTTCTTTAGAAATTGTGAATTGACAAAAGTTAGGTTGAAACTAAATGAGGCCAGTCCGCCACAAGCGTCAACCTGAATTTGTCATTGCTAATGTCTAATGTCATGCTTGGGAAATACGTTCACCGATTCGTCATTTTGTAACGCCATAAGCAAATTCATTATTAACTTGACGGTATTCACGTATTTTCACAAACTCGATCCTTCTGCGCTTGATCTTGGAATGACTGGCATTGTCTCGCGAAAATTGCTGGCCAGCAGAATCATCATACCTCCAAAGCGATCCTGATTCTTTCAACGTTTGATCGAGCGCCTCTAATTCTGGTTGGTGTGTCATCCTACACTAATCCCAAATGATTATTTTGCAAGTCTGTAGTGCTTTCGTCATTGCTGATTTTTCGGAAATGTTGCACGTTGGTTCAACTATCGTTTGTAAACTCAGTGGCAGTTTGAGTGAAGAATGAGCTGTTCTTCCTCCTTCTAACAATGTGGCAGCATCCTATATGATGATAGTGATATATTTGACTTTGTACACGAGTCGAAAATAAATTCAATGAAATTAGAAATGTATTGCCGGTTCCGCCGCAGGAGCATCGAGAAAGAAGATTAATCTATATAGCCGCCGTTCGCAGCTATCATCAATGTGTCGTTCGCGGTTTTCTGCTGCTGATTCAAAAGTTGGACTTTTGTTCGTACTGATTGACTCAAGGCATCTCGATCGTAATGCCGTTCTCGTTCAAAATTTTGATTGAATACATCGTGCATGGGACGTTTCGGCGCTGGCATCCTTAATTAGTGCTTCATACACAAACCCTCTATAGAAATCAATGCCTCGTTTTGGACATCAGAGTTAAATTCAAGTTCGGGGATTTTACAAAAATTCTGAAAAAATTATTTCAAATTCGTTAAATGTTCTTCTTTCGTCCAATGTAACCTACTAGTTTGCCGAATAGTTTCTGAATTCAATGGTCCTCTTTCACCCGATGTAAACCAACCCCCCTCCCCCCCAACTCATCTCGAACAAAAATTCAGAAACAATTATTTCCAATTGGTTAAATGTTCTTCTTTCGCCCAATGTAACCCACTAGTTCGCCGAACGAATAGTTTCTGAATTCAATGGTCCTCTTTCACCCGATGGAACACAGTAGTTCGGTCGACGAATAGTTTCTGAATTCAATGGACTATAATAGAGATTATATTGTTTTACGAATATGCAAGCGGAATACCTCGTATTAAAACTATTAGAATCGCTTTCTCTTGGAGATATCAAAATAAAATACTAAAAAATATATAATGCTATTTTAAAAAGTTTCTGCCTTCTTCATATAAGTACTTAATAAAAATTGAAAATATTTGATATACCAAACAAAGGAAAGCTAATATAATTTATTCACAAAATAATTTGAATAATGTAACAATCGCAGAAACCAACCGAAAAAAAAAATTACAAGAAAGCCACAAAAAAACAGACAAACTACTGTGCTTTTTATGCATTTCTATTAAAATTACAAAAAACTAGACATTTTGATAAATTTTCCGATTTCTTTTTTGTTGTGTAACTTACAACTTTTCTAGACTATTCAGTATACAGAAAACTAGTCGTGAGCTTTCTGTTTATTATTGTTGTTGGGTTGGTATTTTCAGAATTTATTCGCCTTTTTTTCAGCAAAAATTTATTAGATGACAATGGAATTGAAAATATATATTTGTATTACAATACTTAGTAGAGTTGTTATACGTTTTATATTTTTGTTATATGCGATGTGCAGAGATGTTCACTTTGCACACAAAAAAAAAACGAATTAAACGGAAAATGGAAAATTTATAAACATAAAATAGGATTGAAGTGAATTGAAAAATGTAATTCATTGCAATACAGCTATCATTGGTTTATTCAGTGTGTCTGTTCAATTTATTTATTTATGTAGATTTGTGAATAGATTTTGGTGTGTTTTGACTAAGATTAACATTTTCTCTTGTTTTGTTCTAGTTCTATATGGATAAAGATATATACGATATTGACTTTTAATTGGTATTATAACTACTTTTACTAACATTCTACATAGATACTTTATACAGACGGTATAAAATTTCGGATGTATACACAAGTGCATGAACATTTCACAAATACAACAAAGTAAACTGTATAAAAATCTAGAACATGAAAATCATTGATTTTTTTTATACTGCTTCGCCTTACATGAATATGCTATCCCTATGTGTGTACATAAAAACACCTAGGTATATTTGCTTTGGAGAAATAGAATAATTGATAAGTGATAACATTGCAGTTAGACAAGAGAAAATAATACATGAAAAACAACCAGAAAATTTTTCCGTTCGATGGTGATTTAGAAAATATATATACAAAACATTGTTATTTCTTAATGGGGTAAATTTACTATTTTAATTTAAGATAACAATGCAGGTATTTTACGATTTTGTTGTTGTAGTTGTATAATACATATATAATAGGAAAATATTAATTTGCTATTTGTTAAGTTGCAATATACGGTGTTGAACGGTATATGTGTACGGGCAACATGAAATTGTATTTTAAACTGGCATGTACATAATTGTTCTTGTTATATAAAATACGAACATTTTAAATATCATAAAAATGTTTCAGTTTTTACCATTTGAACATTATTTTTATTTTGCAATCACATTCAAATAGGATGTATTCAACATTTATTTATTTGTGCATGATTAATTGATTGTTTTAAAAAAATGTATATGCAATCAGCATATATTTTTATTATATTTATTTATTTATTTCACATTTGGTTGAAGAATGATGGTTGTAATATTCGGTTATCGCACTTTCGTTCCACATTTCAACAAATAAATGCTTTATCCTGAACAATGAGAAATGCATTGTGTACTTAGATTTTTGTCGAGAACTTTCGTTTTTTACTAAAAAATGTTAGCTACTTTCTAGTACAACCTCGCAAAAAATAGTGCGATTTTAAAATGCTCATTCATTTAAACCAATTGCTACTTTGTTCTGCTTTGGGAAGACCAGTGAAAAACATTTATTTCATAAATCGAAAAAAACCTTACCTATATTGATTTGATAAAGACCGCGATTTTTTGATCAGGAAAATCAGTTTTAACTTCTGTTACATTGTACGAGATTTTCTCGAAATTTGATACTAGAGAATATGTATTTTGCACTAACCCGTATATACAAAAAAGTACTAATTTTTTGAAAATGACCCTAATGCTGCACCAGCACTTGTAGATTAGAAAAAATGAAAATGGTACTAGAATTTTTCACAAATTATTTACAAATTCGTTACACGGTTAGAAAATTTTTTACAGGTCCCGTTATCCTGCAATTCGTGTGTGAGCTGGCGTTAGAGAGTGCAACACTACACATTTCGTATTTTTGTTAATAATTATTGTATCGTACTGCGGGTGGGACTGGAATTTTTTAAAAATTAATTACAACATATTGGTATAGCTTAACTTTTCCAAAAACTTTCCCTAAGGGGTGCAATTTTTAAAAACCTTATTTTTCGTCACACCCCGTCTTTTGCATTTCTGTGAATTTTTGTTATATAGTGCTGGGTGCTACTGAAATTTTTTTACAAACTAATTACAATAAAATGTCATAATTAAACACCTAGAAAACTACCACAAATTGGAGCAACCGTTTAAAATCAATGGTTGATACAAGAAATTTTTACTAAATAAATTACAATATATCGGAATAGTTCAATTGCCAAAAACGGCCCCTAATAAGAGCAGTTTTTTTAAAGAATGTTTCTCTCTATAGGTAATACCACTCAAATAGGCCTAATAAACAAATTTTATTAAACACTTGTTTTTTATTTTGCAAGAAAAAAAACAAAAAACAAGTGTTTAATAAAATGTGTTTATTAAGCGTAAGTGTGTTTCGCAAAGTGCCTACGGCAAATAGTGTAAAAAGTACGCTAAAATAGGTATCCAGGACTTTAATACACCAGCCCACACCGACAAAAACCGATTATAATGCATCGAATTACTTTCCTATGCAAGAAAAACGTACCCATGCATTTATTACAAAAGCCCACACTCACAAACATCGACCAAAGAGTATGGAATTACCTTCCTGTTCCAGAAATAGGTACTCAAGAATTTATTACAACAGGCGACACCCAAAAAAATCGATCAAAAAGTATTGAACTTTTTTCCTATGCAAGAAATAGACACCTATGAATTTATTACAACAGCCCGCACCCACAAAAATCGATCAAATTGCATCGGACTTTCTTCGTATGTAAGAAATAGAAACCCAAGAATTTATTGCAATAGCCCACACCCACATAAATCGATCATAATGAAACGATCTTCCTTCCTATGCAAGAAATAGGTACCCATGAATTTATCACATCAGCACACACCGACACATCAATAAAAGTAATCTCATCAAACTTCATTCCTATGTAAGAAATAGGAACCCAAGAATTTTTTACAACAGCTTACACCCACAAAAATCGATTATAATGCATCGAACTTCTCCATATGGAAAAAATAGGAACCCAAGAAATTATTACAGCAGTCCACACCAACCAAAATCGATCAAAATGTAACGAATTTCATTCCTATGCAAGAAATAGGAACCCAAGAATTGATTACAACTGCCCAGGTCCACACAAATCTATTGAACTTCACTCCTATCCAAGAAATAGGAACATGAGAATTTATTACAATAGCCCACACCCACAAAAATCTAGCAAAAAGTATTGAACTTCGTTCCTATGCGAGAAATAGGAACCCAAGAATTTATTACAATAACCCACACCGACATAAATCGATCATAATGCATCGAACTTCCTTCCTATTCAAGATATTGGTACCCATGAATTTATTACAACAGCACGCACCGACAAAAATTTATCAAAATCTATCGAACTTCATTCCAATGCAAGAAAAAGGAACCCAAGAATTGTTTACAACAGCACACACGCACAAAAATAAATTATAATGCATCGAACTACTTCTTATGCAAGAAAAAAGAACCCAAGAATTGATTACAACAGCCCAGATCCACACAAATCTATTGAACTTCATTCCTATGCAAGAAATAGGAACCTAAGAATTTTTTACAACAGCCCACGCCCACAAAAATTGATCAAAATGTATCGAACTTCATTCTTATGCTAGAAATAGGAATAGTGGTGAAATAAATTCAAAGGTACCTGTTTGTTGCATAGGAAGGAAGTTCGATACTTTTTGATCAATTTTTGTAAGTCTAAGGTTTTGTTATAAGCTCATTGGTACTTATTTCTTAAGGAAGGTAATTTGATACATTGTGATCGAATTTTGTGGGTGCGGGCTGTTGTAATAAACTCATAGTTATCTATTTCTTCCATAGGAAAGAAGTTCTATACATTTTGATCAATTTTTGTGGATATGGGCTGTTGTTATAAATTCACGGATACCTATTTTTTCCAGAAGAGGAAAGTTCGAAGCATTATAATCAATTTTTGCGGGTGTGGACTGTTGTAATAAATTCAGGGATTCAGGGATATACACCAAATAGGTGTATAACCTATACAGAAAAATATTGTTTTAAACAACTGCACTTTTTAGGGGCCGTTTGGTTAATTGCACTATTCCAATACATTATGATTTATTTAGTAAAAACTTCTTAAATTAACCAGGACGATAAAATGATTTTAAATGGTTGCTCCAATTTCTACCCCAAATGACATTTTATTGTAATGAATTTGTAAAAAACTTCCACTACCACCCAAGTACCATATAACAAAAATTCACAGAAATGCAAAAAACGGGGTGTGAAAAAAATAAGGGTTTTAAAAATTGCACCCCTTAGGGAAAGTTTTAGGAAAAGTTGAGCTATGCCAATATGTTGTAGTTAATTTCTAAAAATTACAATACCACCTCCAGTATACGATAAAAGAAATAGTAACTGAAATGCCAAAACCATGGTTTAACTAAAAATATGGGGTTTGAAGAATTGTACCCCTTAGGGAAAGTTGTTTGGGGGTTGAATTATGCCAATATGTTGTTATTAATATGTAAAAAATCTAAGTACCACCCGCAGTACGATACAATAAATATTAACAAAAATACGAAAAGTGTGGTGTAGCTTTGTCTAACGCCAGCCCACACACGAATTGCAGAATAACGGGACCTGTAAAAGATTTTGTAACTGTAACAAATTGTATTAATTAATTTGTGAAAAATTCCAGTAGGTACCATTTTCATTGGATTGTGCTACAAGTGCTGGTGCAGCATTATGGTTATGAAAAGTTTGGTATCACTTTAATTATGTGGAGTATCATAATTTCAAACAAACTCATGAGGATTTCTGTATGGTTTTCATCCAAGTAGAGATATCTTTTGATTTAATGAGGTTTAACTTATCGAAATTATTTTCAATAAAAAACCAATAAAATTGAACAGATAATTAGAACCCGTTTTAGGACCAAAACAACTCTCCATTAATTGAGTTGCCTCAAACTGTTCAAGTCAAACAGATTTCAACTTGGGTTGAATAACTATCATTCTATTTTTAAACGGATAACTATCATTCTATAAAAATGTATTGAAATTAGGAAAGCTTACTAATTTAGTTTTATTTGTGCCATCACCCAGCAACAGGTTGTTTGCCATCGAATAAAACTATATCAATTATTTCAAATATTTTAGTATAATGTTACAATCATTAGTTTGTAAATATGTGACCAATGTTATAGTACCTCGGAAAACAACCGACGGTATTCTTAGTTTCTACTACAGTTTATTTCGAATTCTTTTTGGAAAAAATTTGCCGCTAATAATTGACTTGAAAATCTGTGGAAGGCTTTAATGGCTAACGTGAGTGAAATATGCACTCACAAAGTGATATTCCTGTTTATGACATTGCTGTTTTGCCTCGGTCCCAGTAATCGAATAGCGGTCGAATAGTGAACTAAAGTATGGAATTTCGGTTTCAATTTATGTGCAGATAATTTTTGATACATATTATTATGAATTTCCACCAACGAGTCAAGTTCTTTTAAAGAGACTTCCTCGAATCGCAGCCATAGTAAAATGTCAGTAAGCTTCACTTGAACAATTAGAAATTTATAAACCTGATCTTCAGTATTAACGAGATCCCCGATCATCAAAAGAATAAAATGTATAAATGTTTTTATTTCCCGAGCATTTGCTTTAAACGGCGCATTTTGAATATGAGACTTTTGAACCGGCAAACTAATATTTTTAATTTCACTTTCTCCATAAACAAACATTCGCCTCATTTAATTAAAAGTGTCTAAAGTAAAATATTTCTTCTGGTATATAAAATAATTTAAAATGAATGAAAGGTCATATTTGCGTACTAATAAAATTATATCATCCATTATGTTGCAAGCTATATTGTTGGTAGCATGAAAGTCCGTCAGTAAATTAAATATGCAGTCTTCTTTTACATAAGTTTTCCTAGAGTTGTCTTTTAATTTATCTCTTTCGTAGTTTTCTTTATTTCGTCGATGAATTCAACACAGTCTGTACTTGTTTGCATTTTATTTCGTTTGCAAATTCTGCAGAACGAATTGGCAGAAAATGTTTGAACGTAACCTAAAATTGTATTTAGACCTTAATTATCCTCTAGCACTTGAAAGAATTTGAAATACAATATTTGGGGTCCCTGTTTTGTTTGAATTGTTATTCCATCTTCTAATAAAGCTTGTAAAGAGAGTATTGTACCATGTTCATGAAAGTCTGAATATTTAATAAAACCCACAACGAAAATGTTTTTTAATTTTCCAATTTGATAATTAAGAATCACTGGGAAACTGTAATATACCACATATTTTATGTCTACCTGGTTTTGATCCTAAGGTATCGTTTATTTTGAAATCGTCCGTAAATAAGAAAACCGAAACTACTATTTTACCTTTTTCAAATTGTAATCTTGACCGATAGTTACTCTTTTGCTAATTTTCGCAACGTCTACTTCGTTTTTGTAATTTTTTATTGTCTCATCAAATACGGATGGAGATTCAAAATAGGATTTAATTTAAAACTTGATATTAATACAACAACCTTCAATCTTACACGGTTTTAAGCTCGGTGTATTTTTGTATAATACTTCCGATAACTTATATAGTCAATTATAATTCTAATTGGGATCACCAACAGCTTTTCGTAAAAACTCTGCGTGCTCATGCAATTTTATCAAAAATTTAGTAGCAGACTACTTTTCTTCAGCAGTAAGATTTCCTGCTTCGTTAGTTTATTGTATTAAAGGCTGACTAATAAAAAAGGCTTCTGATTGAGCATATAGATTTTAAAGGATGGTTCTGAATAATTCGTAAGAACTTGCAATTTATCAGTATCACTATCTGTAAAATTAGTTGAATGTAATTCATGTTTTTTCAATGTTTTTATACGAATGAATATTCTGAAATTTTTGTCTGCAATGTTGTTGTTTACATTTGAATCGAAAATTATTTGGAAGCCTGTGAAACATTTTAATATGTTGTTTTAACTGTGACGAAGACTGAATCTCATATTCACATAAAAAGCAACGTGGCATCGACAGGTTAGGATCGTAAGTATTTAACAAGTGGTTGATGAGACCTCTCTAAAGCACCATTTGTTTACGGATGATATAAACCGTAGACTGCAATTTTTTTATTTTAAATATTTTAGACATGTTTCAGAACAACTGGCTAACCAGTTCCTTGGTCGTTAAATATGCACAAATGAAATAAATTTTTTAACAAAAACATTAGCAATGCGGTTGTAGATTTTAAAATGGAATTGAACTTTTGCAACATCAACAATTCGAAAAACTGTACTTTGCTGTTTTTTTAAGTTTAATATGTCCACTTAGAAGTATGAAATGTAGCGGGACAGGCACGTTACGAGAAAGTCGTTTGAAAAATATTAAGATGACCGATAAAAAACAAATAAATAAAAAGATACGGGGTTATTACGAAAATGAAGTTATTCTTTCAAGATGGAAGGACAGTAAAACTCTTTCTATGATATCGAATGCTTTTGGCACAAATGTAGCGCTAGCTACAGTTCACCGATATAACCATTCAGAGCAAAAAAAAACTGGAATTTCACAGCGACGTGAAATTGCCAATTATAACAAATTATGGGCGGAATGAATTTATTGGATCGCCAAATTGCCAGTTATCGAATGGGTACCAGAGGCAGAGCGTTTTATATGCCGTTAGTGCTATGTATGTTGGACTGGGACATATACAAATGCGTGGTCATTAGCTAAATTTAAAACTGCCAACTAGACCAATACGAGTTTCTGCGAGAGCTAGCTAAAGCTTTACTCACATAATATGAAAAGGTGTAACCAAAGTGAAAAATTTTAGTACCACCAAGTCATCTCGCACAAGGAGCTCATACATCAAATAAAGGTACGTCTCTACTGCGTTGCAAGCAATACCTGTCACACACATATTATAGGTGTAACATATGTGTGCCTTTACACGGAAAGTGTTCAACCTAATTTCATAAAAATTTAAAATAAATTACAAAAGTTCGTTCCTTGAAAGCTTTAAAGAAACTTTAAGAACCTTAGATGCTATGAATTACGAATTATTAATTTTTACATTTTTAATAGTTTTTCTTTAATTTCATTAAAGTCTGGTTTGTTTTTGTTTTATATTTTTTGAATAAATAAATAAGATAGAAGTTTAAAAAAAATTGTTTTCTATTCACAAGTAATGCGTTTGTGCAATACCCCCTATTTCGGCACTGCTTGTATATTAAATTAATTTTATTTGATTTGCTCTTAATTTTGACCAAGACTAATTAGAAAATAACAAAAAAAAAATCATGGTGTATAATGAGCAAGCACCGTGTTAAATTTTTAAACGATAATATAATGTGGTATATATTGAATATTTATAAACATTTTTAAATTACATTAAGAAACTAAAAATATAGAAAACAAAAATACGTAATATTAGAAAAATTGTGTTATAAAAATTATCAAAGAAAAAATAAAGAAACATTTTAAAACTTGAGTTTTTACATGAATTTTGCGTTTTTTGACATTTAATTTCTGTTAACATTTAATAATTTTACGAAAATTTTTCTCTATTAATAATTTACCTTTGTCCGTGCAATAATGATCTATATGAAGCTAGCCCGATACTCAGCCCGAAAAAAGGCGATGGCATCACTAAACTATCACTATCGTGAGAGTTTACTATTCCGGTGATGCGAAATTCAAACGATTATATCCATATAATTCCCAGGTAGTATTTTTATGCAAATATCTTAGGTTGTAGTGAAAACTTGAACGAACCCGGCGGTGTATGTCAAGTGCTCGAGAGTCGCTTATGCGATGTGATTCAAACGACTATATCCAGATAATCCCAAATACAATTTTTCTGAAATTAGATCGGTTCTTAGTAAAAACTTTTGCATTTCCGTTGGTATATGTCAAGTGATCGTGTGTCGTTTATGAGGCGAGATTTATGTCCCTATTATGGTTCTCACCTCACCTCACCTCACCGAGAAATACGTCATAATGGTGACTTGAACTCACCATTTTCGAATATTTGGTATTATACTTGTTGCGGTGAGGTGACTCTAGTGTCAAATATACTCACCAACAATATACTGGTGAGTTCATAGTAATTTTTCAAGATGGATAGCAAAAAACGAAAACGTAAAAAAGTCACGATGGATAGCAAAAAACGTAAGATTTTTTCATAATAATTTTTATATAGGATTTCATTTTATAAAATTATTGCATAATCAAAAAAATATTTCTAGGCATAAAATTTCTAATGAAAAGCAGAATTAAGATTAGAAGAATTAGAATTAAGAATTTCTAATTAAAAACACACGAAACGTCAATATTGTGAAAAATCTATGTCCAAAACGCCAAAAAAATACAATATTTCCAACTTAACAGCTAATGAAAATTGTCATAATAAACAAACACATCTCACCAAAAATAAAACGGAGCACCATAATACTAAAATCTAACTCACACGACTTGGATTTTTGAGGTGACTTGCTCGGTGAGGTGAGAACCATAATAGAGGTAGATTAGATTAATATAATATATTCGAAGTAATATCCTATAAACTTTTTCTCAAACTTAATTTAGTTCACATAGTTGTGTGAACTGAAAACCACTGAAAACATGTTTTAGAATTTTTTTTTGAAAACTTGGCGTATTAATTTTTTTTTTTTTACTTTAATGTTTCAACAGTAACGTTTATCAGCAATAATTTATCAGAATTGAGTAGCCACGATTAATTCGACAGCTATTTAATACATAATTAATTAATAGTAATAATATGCGTATATTTTGTGTCATGACCATAAGCATGTATTGCCATAAGTAAAAAATTAAAATTTCGGGCTGAAAATTCGGGCTAGCTTCAAGAAGGTGCAATAATCTTTGTGTTTACCGAACAATTAAAGTTACCAATATTATGGTAGTTTTTTGTTCTATATTAAATTATGAAACTAATGGTAAGTTTTAAAATGTTTCTTTTTTTTTCTTTGATAATTTTTATAATTTTTTACAATTTTTCTATTCTATTGTATTTTTATTTTTTATATTTTTAGTTTCATGATGTAATTTAACATTTAATCCCGACAAACATTTCGAGTCCAGAAAGGTTTTTTAATCCTCATGCGCCCAGTCGAATATAAAAATGATAAAAATTATATTAGCAAATTTTCTATTTTGCTTTTTGTTCTCTTTCGTAAAAAAACAATTGTACCACAGACACTGACCACAGTCACTTTCGCCTGATTTGACTAGCGCGCGCGACATATAATAAAACAATGAAAAAAATCTACCAATTCTCTCGTTCAATCAGTTTAGTTTACGAATAGGACTCTTACGTTGAAGTATTGTGTTGCATAAATAACATTATCAGTGCAAATTGGGTTTGATTTCATTATTTTAATTTAATAAAAATTCAGGTGAGTTAATTAGGTGATAAAGTGGGTTATGGGGTGTGGGGTGTGTTGTTAATTTGTTGGAAATGTCGGGGAGAAATTAGGACACACTTTAATAAAACATATTTTAAACGTATTTATAATAAATCAGTTTTACATATTTCTATGATCCAGATAATCATTCGTTGGCGTGGATAAATGAACCCACGCGCTCTGTCTCATGTGTATATTCACTCTACAATAAATAATACAATGACTACTATTTACTTACTTACTGAGTGTTAAGAAAAAATTTGCTTCATTTCAATAAATAAATAAAAATAGTGCAGATTTTCGTGTAAAGAAAACTTTATATTTTTCTGTGGACGCATTTTACTACAAGATAAGCTCAAGTGTCTGCAGGTACTCATTTAAATTTGGTTAAATTATTTCACATACTACGCTTCAAAGCTTCTGATTACAATTGAATAAGCTTCTTACAATTTATTAAATTTAGTCAATTTAAAACCAAATTGTACTAAACTTTTTAATAATTGTCCATTTTTTTAAGAATAAATTTCCACTATAAAATTGTTAGTTTAGTTCTGTATAATCTCTCCAATTAGCGGATTACGGATGGCACATGAAATCTAACAAATAATTTATGTGAATTTTGTTTTTTAATATAGACGATAAGTCTATCCGATATAACTAAAAAAACTACAATATTTGATTTTAAATTGTCTAAATTCGAAAAATTACTTTCGAGAGCTAATCCAGTGCCGAAGAAAAAACGCACCCGTGCCATCTTTTAGAAATATTTCAATATAATGCTTGTATTGTGTGTGGTATGTAGTTTACTGTATACTTTAATGTACACATTATTTTAGATAGTTCAAATTCAATATATTTTCCACATATATGAGTTATTATTAATTTACCATTTATTATTTTATTCTAAAATGTATAGGTTAATTATATTGCTAGTATGTTCATCATTGTCGAAACTATACAGAAAATGTTCAGTGGTTGTTACAGCTCTTCCCAAAAATGGATTGTCGGTGGAATTTTATACTGGTCTCAGCTAAAAAATATAAGAATTGCTAAAATGACCTCCTGTTGGAGTGCAAAACTCATAGGCCGACCCATCTTCCGTGCCAGTATAGGCTGGCATGGATCTATGCAATGTGCAGATGGCAATAAGATCGGACCTACAGCCGTACGTTTTCAAATTGACGTAAAAGTAAGGATGGAAAAAGCAAACCGCGAAAGATTTGGAAAAGCCTTGGCCCAGAACAAATTGCAAGGATAATAAAAAAAAGAAATTGATCCAATCATCATCGAATGGAAAAGTTTTAAAGGCTTTAAAATTCTTCAGAATAATATATATCTTCCTATGATGAAGCCAAGAATAGGTTGTGTAATGTGTATCCAACAATTTGGTTTGAAGGGCTCTACTCTTCAGACGCGATACATTTTATTTTCGTATGTTTTTATTTTTTATGATTTTTTGTAATAAGAAGTTGTTGATTTAATAAAGAAAAATTAACTAATTAATAAACTTTTAATTAATACAAACAACTCAAAAGAGACATTGTTGAAGAACGGTTCACTAAAAAATATTCGTATTTAATACTATTATATCTTATTTTAACTTTAAAAATCAGTGCATCAGTAGTAATGCACCATGAACTCGTTAGTGTAGTATCTTGCGAAGTTCCATAGAATTTAGGAGCGTTTAATTATCGGCCCCATTTATTACTGATTAATGTATTAACCTGCGTCAACCAGTTATTGACCCTTACTTGACGAATGTGTTCACACTGACTGATACCACCCTATTGACCCTTACTCGACAATCTGCGCCAACTAGATGTAAATACCTCATACCTGACTAATGCGTTAAATTTGCGCCAACCGGGTCTTATTGACTCATACCTGACCAAAGTGCGCAGGATGAGCAACCATTTGTTATTGACTGAAACCTGACTATTGTGTTCCATCTGCGCCAACCAATTGTAACTAACTCATACCTAACTAATGCGTTCAATGTGTGCTCACCAGTTTTTATTGACTCAAACCTGACTAAAGTTTTCAATCTGCGTCAAACACTTGAAATTGACTCATATCTGACTAATGTGTCCAACCGCGCCCAAGTTGACGCAGAGGATGGTATTTTCCGACTTTTGCCTATAAATATCACTTAAATGAGTTGTTATTTGTTCGACTCTTGTGCTGAGACCAATGTTGTCGCACATCAGTCGCATTTTGCTCGCAAACCCAATAATTGTTTGTCGGGAATAATGCCTCAAGACCTGAAATATTATGTTTAGTCCTAGAATTTCTAAATAAAATAAAATTATTAAAAATTGTTGGTAAAGTGCAAATATTAGATGTAAAGCTCCCGGTTTGCCTTTTGGCCATTTGACACACAATAATTTGGATTATCTTCTTTCAAGTCACTATAACGAAAGTATTTAATGCTTTGTCCAAACTAATGGTGCCATTGTATCCATTGCTTTTTGACTTAAAGGGATATTATTTTACTACCTCTTATTTCGTTTATATGGCTGCACATATACTTTTGAAGTGCCCAGGTGTACTTTTCGACGAAACCTTTTTATTTGGCAATTTAAACGATATCAATTAAATTTGATTCGTTTAAGGTTAATTCCTCTACGAAATTATACGAACAAATAACAATTCACTGCACAATATGCAAACACTTGAGTTGAAATTCTTATTTTTTTATTTTCAAAAATCAAAGCTTCACACTACGGATTTTCTTCTAGTGTGAAAAAATAATCGAACATTTTTTATTTTTATTAATCTCAACCTAAAGGTTCAATCACAATGAAACCGCACCGCGCCGCACCACACCGTGTCAAGCCGCTTTTACGGATTGTCAAACACAATGTTTCCGCGCCGTTTCGTAAAATTGATCCAGTTAATCCTGTATAAAATTTACCTTCAATATTAATTTTTTTTGAATTTTATGCCGATAATCTATCTTTTCTTTTTACATTCAAGTAATTTTTATGAGCTTTGTTATATAGCTCTGGAAGGCATTTAATTTTTCAATGAATTCCACAATTCGAAATTCCATTTTTAAAATAATATTATTTTTTGTCACCGGTAATATTGAAAATAAGTTTGTTGTATGCCTGTGAAAAAATTGTTTAGATTATGTTATCCGAAAAAGTAGAAAGTTGGCCTTTCTCTTCCGTACGTACCGTTCCGCGAAGACTATTGTGTTTGCATGTCCGTTTTACGATTTAAATCACATGTAATGTGACATTTCCTACTTTGATTGATTAACGAAACGGAGCGGTGCGGTGTCATTGTAATTAAACCTTAAGTTGGTAGACTGGGTTTTTTTGTCTCTTCCACAATTTAAGAGAGTTCATTTGTACTTTATAAATTTGACAACTGAATTTGACATTTAAGTTAGAAAATTTAGTTCATTTACTGTAAAAGTGAGATCTTGGTAAATTTCTTGATACTTTGAACTAATGTGTTCTTTTGGTGTCCTTTAGCGTTTCAAAATCAAGTGCAGTGCATTGATCATTTGATATTCTTTTTTATCTTTAAGTATGGTATGTAATCAAGTGTTGTCAGGGTGCCCTGTTATCTTATTCCTGATATCACATAGTAATTCAAAATATTTTACATTGCCTTTCAGATTTTTGTATATTACTCTCTTTTACGTAGTAAATTTCTACATTAGTTTACTACGTTATATACAAAATTTTGAACGGCACTGTAAAGTATTTTTGTAATCCTGAACAATTGCTGTTTGCTGAACAATTGTCTGACGTTTTGAATCGTGAACAAAAGTTTCTGTCAATAAGAGATGAATACTTAAAAAGTTCCGATATAATTCCTTTTCCATTAAACGGGCTGTTTACGATGTGAAATATGTCAGTCAATTGACAGTTAATTTGACATGACGTTATAAACTACAATTCAGCTTGCTGAGTTTTAAATTTTATTTTAAAAAAATTTCCTTTTATAAATTTTCCATCAAGTAGAAACGAGCTCCCGATGTATCTGCTCTGTATGGAGCCAAATTAATTTCTATCTTTGATTTTCTTTATTTTGGATACACGTTGCATTCAAGTTGCATTCAAGTTTTGTTAAAGAAAAATCACTGCTCCGGATATATTTATCGGACGCTAATAAAAAACATGCCTAATTTTGTATTTTCCAAAATCAGAAAAAGTTGTTTTTAAAAAACCTTGTGACACAGCACATATATGCGTGCCTGTGTATGTGGTGCTTTGCAGACACTACATATCTGATTGATATGCAACCCAGATGGATTGACTAGTACACAATTTCACACTTAAATTTTGTCCATAAATTGGAAGACCCCACTGAATTTGGTTGAAATCGGTCTACTGGAAGTGGTAGGTTTATAAATATTGTAAAACAAGTTTCAAAATGGAGAGATTTAATAAAAACAAAGTTTTATTTCACAACAAATCGGCTTCTCTATAGTTCAGGCGCATTTACCATTCGGAATAAAATTCATAAATAACCTTTTTCCATTAATTGGGAGATTCTTTCGAGCCTTGGGAGTTCCTAAAGACCCCACATTTGACCCCATGTATTGCTTGTTTTCATTAACCGAATTACAGAAATCGTAAGTAATTCTTGTGTACTCTGGGTTCAATACAAAGGCAAGCAAAGTGAATCACACTGCGATAGCCAGGAAATAAGACAAGGATGCGTGTTTTTGCGACTTCACTTCCTAGTTGTATTAAATTGCCATATTAGAAAATTGTATATTACGTCCCCAACGGCATTCAGTGGGATTTAACGAGGAAACTCAATGATATGAATTTCACAGATGACATGTGCCAATTTGCAAACATGCCGACATGCAATAGAAATTACAAAAGCTATGATATCTAACAATTGAGGTTGACCTCTAAATAAATATCTGGCAAACTAAAATCGTGAGGTCAAACACGCCATTATCCACAACGATATATATCAACCATAATCAAAAAATGTGTATACCTTGTTTGTGCAACATAGTGGAAAGAGGAACTGATTATATAAAGAAACGAAATCACCGAATGATACAATGAGAAGATGTCTGGATATGAACCCAAAACGAAATGGTAAAAAGAACTACCATAGTGTTAATGAGAAAACGAACGATACTAGCAGCCGCTAAAGATCTCGGAATGTCATGGGTGGAAATAAAAGCAATAGCACCCAACAGAGCTAAATGGTCGAGAAAATTTGGTGAATGGTACCGTTATATTGGCTTCGAAAAAGTTTACTGGATAACACCACAATTTAACTATAACAAAATCCTTATTAAAATTGAGAGAAATATGAAATAACCATTAAATACAGATAAATACAGTGGCTATAGCCAAATTGATTGGGTGGGTATCTAATAAAAGAATGCCACAATTTCAGGACAAAATCATTCATGTTTTGTAAACTAGCCATAGTGCCTAAGCATTAAAGCCTCTTCAAAACCTCTAAAAGTGGAATATGAAGCTAAAAAACAATAGCAAGAAGCGGGAAAATACATGATCACATGAAAATGCTGAGAATGAATTAGAAAACAATTAAAATTCGGGCCGAATATTAGTACAAGGACAGATGCTCCTAATTTAATCCTGACATGACTACCGCCAGTTCCTTCTTTAATTTGTATCGTAATCACTAATAGTCAGTTGTAATGGAATAAATTTTACTAAATCGAAGTTTAAGAATGTTTTTTTACTAAACTTGGAATAATAAGATGAATTAGTATTAAAGCCAATTACTTAAGAAAATTTCATGTAAAAGCATGATTAAAAACTTACAAAACAATTAAAAATAATTTTATTTTTCTCAAAAATTGAAAACAAATATTTTCTTATTATTGTTAGTATTTTTTTTTGGATAAATCTTTAAAAAGCTTTAAAATGTACCAACAAGAAAATGCAAACAAATTTGTTTTGTTCTAATCTGTTTACAAAACTAAATGAATATTATGTATAATATATCTTGTGTGTGTGGGTGTGAGTGTATAAATATATACAGTTACATGTTTAGAGACAGATACGAGTATGTAGATACAAAGATTTATATACAAAAATATGTTATTATAGAATTCTAATTCTAAGTAAATAAATAATGCATTTAATTTTTGTAAAAAGTTTTTTATTCTTCCTATAGTCTTATGTCTTATCGAAAACAATATTAAATTATACAAAAAAAAAATATTTATTTATTTATTTATCTTCGAAATATTTATGGTTTATTTTTAAGATTGAAATTTTTAATGAAATACTTTTGGAAATTATTTACATTTTTCAAATGCTTTTAAATAATAACAAGAGCGTGTTTCAAGATAAATGTGGTAATTCGAATTTAAGTTTTAATTTCGATATATAAATTGGATAAATTGAAATTTATTACTAAGTATTAGTCTATTACTAAATAATATTATTTTAATTAGTCAGTGTTTTAAATAAATTGAAAGTATTCAAATGAGCCAACGAAAAATTTGAGAAATTTTTAAAAGTGCTAATTTTTGTATCTTTCGAATATAACACATAGACGGTTATTACGGGGTACGGCTGTATTTGACCAGGCTTAGAGCTTTCATATTTTTTACAAATTAGACGGTTACAATCTGATATTTGAGTTGTACTACCACAGAGATTGCAATATCGGCTAAATTTTGGTAAAACCCAAAAAGACCATAGATAACTGAGTGTTATTTCTATTCTAAGACAGTGGAAATTTGCCAGCGGAAAATAAAAAATTAAGCTTCTCGCCACAAAAGGCACCACTTTCACAAAAAAAGATCTCTTGTTATTTTATTAAACCATGAGGGGAATTATTAAACATAACATTAAATATAACATTCCAGCTAAAAGAAATCTTAAAAGTGTTCCTTAAATTGACAAACTGAACGATTTGCGTTAAAATTCATAATATTAAGAGGTTCTGACAAATTAACAAGGATATACCGAATTATTAAATGTTTTAGGTTTTATTAAACCGTATAACTAAGTTATTCCGGGAATGTTAAAAAAAACCACTAAACAAATCGCTTTAAACGGTAAATTAAATTTGTAAAATGGGATGTTTAAAAAATAAATTATTTTAAAATTGAATTCAGTGTTTTAACACAAACGTTCTAAAAATCATTTCAACAAAAAATCAAACTTTGCATATATTCATGAGATCCCTAAATTTTCCAATTTACAATTTTTTTTTGTTCGTAGCTATATAAAATTTTTGCAATAACTTAATTTAATATTCAATCAAAAACAATAACAATAATAATGTATAAAAATAATAAACTGATTTTGTTGTAATTTTTTTCCAATTTACTGTCAAAATTGGAATTATCCCCAAAATAAAATTTTGTATACAGTATAGCAGCGTTACGTTTGTGTATTTAGTTAGGTATGATGTTCATGCTATATTAAATATAACGAGGTGGATGATTGCGATTTTTTTTTTTTTTGCAATTGATGTACATTTTTTTATTTATTCGTCGCATGATTTTATTTAAAACAAAAAAAAAATAAATTGCAATATTTTATATTAAATGTCAAGTTTTGGTTATTATTATTTTGTTACATTGCCAGGGAAATTAAATTTTTTGTGTGTTCACTTTTTTATTGAATATATAAATTAAAGTTATTTAAAACATTCAATTGTGCGAAGGTAGGGATTTTTTTCTAAATTCCTTAATATGGATTATCATATGAGAGGGGTTTGATTTTTAATTTTTTTTTATATTTTCTTACAGACGAAATAATAAAAGTGGGTCAAACGATTAATATTAGGTTTACATTTATAATATTCATCAAACCATACTATAATATTATAGAGAAGTCTTAAAATGTTGAAAATAGTGTCCCAAATTAGATGATTACCATGTACATGATGTTTTATACAGTTTGTAAAGGACCCCGAACAAATCTTATGGAAATTGGGTCCCGGTCAAATTCGCTGAATTTTTGATATGTGATGGAGTTCATCATACTGGTCAATTGTCTCAATGGCCACAAAGCTCAAAAATGAATTGTTTGGCCGGTACAGAGCTTTAAAGCTCCGAGTATCCTCCACGGATTTATGCGCAGACGGGCATAGCACATGTTTACGGATAACCAATAACCAAGTTTAATAAAAAGTATTATTTTAAGTCCCTAAAGCCGAATTATCCTAAGTCCCTTTAACGAAATTATTTTAAGTCCCTAAATCGAAATTCTTCTAAGTCCCGTTTCACCCCCCTCCCCTCCTAAAACTGACCATTTTCACCCCCTCCTAACACGCTCCATGTTAAAAGTTACTTTTTAAAAAAACTTTAAGTTGCTTAGATCACTGAGTTCAAAAGTGATGTCATAAACTTTTATCATGTTTGATTTCTTATCCACAAAGTTAAGCACAAAAAATAAGTTACTTGCTCTATTATTGCATTTTGACAGTTAGTTGACTGCTTGTTGACAGCTGTAAGCTGATGACTACATAATTTTATATCATATTTACATTCACTTATCTAAAAAACTTGAAGTTATAAACAAAAAATAAGTTTTTGACTTTATTACCGGAATTTAAAGAATTGTTGACAACTAAATGACAGCTGCCGATAGTCATTGTTATTGATTTGATATCATCTTTGAACTTATCGAAGTAAAACAAAGAAAGATAAAACATAAAAAAACAAGTTTTTGGCTTTATTATAGCACATTGACAGCTATTTGACAGCTGCCAACTGTCAATTTTGAAAATCTAACAACAGATCTGAATTCAACAGCCTCATAAATATAAACCTAGATAATAAAAAAAATGAAATAGGCTATTTCAAAAGTCTATACACACTGCGCATATACATAAATCCGTGGAGGATACTCGAAGTTTTAAAGCTCTGTACCGGCCAAACTATCCATTTTGGAGCTTTGTGGCCATTGAGACAATTGACCAGTATGATGAACTCTATCACATATCGTGCGGGGTCCTTTGAAGTTTGTATTCCAAATAACATTCGCCGTAAGATAAGATGCAATTTGGGACTGTGGGCAGCCCTTATGTCTTAAACATTGGTGTTCCTCAAGATTCCAATTTGGGGCCTTTTTTATTTCTGGTATACATAAACTCACCCTTTAGTACAGATTTGGCAGGCTATATAGTTTCCTTTGGAGACGATATGAGCTTATGTTATCTTGGGTCCCCACAAACTGATGTTTGCCATAAAATTGCTGCCGACCTTTTAGTTTTAAGAAAATGGTTTGACCATCTTTGCAATTTTATGTGACAAAACCAAGATTATGCATTTCAGTTTGTGTAGCACTCTTTTGCATCCACCGATAACGTATCATTCCAGTTTTTGTAATACCGTTAATTGCTCTTGCATTTCGATTGAAACCGTTGAAAGTTTCAAGTACCTTGGAGTTATTGCTGATCGTTAGCTGAGTTAGAAGCAACTTGTCGATAAAATAAAAAGTCTTTCAGAAATGCATTCAGATCAGTAGCTCCAAAATCGGTATTGGTGAAATTTTACTATGCCTGCATTAATTCTAGGCTTGAATATGCGTTATCGTGTTGTGGTGGTTGCTATCATTCAACTTTAAAAATTCTTATTATTGTTCAGAAATATTCCATTCGTATTATGTGTTTTAAGTCTTCACGTGTTTCTGCTTGGCCATTATTTTTGAGTCTTAAAGTTTTACCATTACAACATCTTTATGTTTATAAATTCTTACTTACATTTATTTTATTTGCGAAGTGGGCATCGATTATTGAGAGCAAATGTGCGATACAATATTAGAAACAATGATCGTTTCTTATTTGTTGTTCCACATTTTTTTAGTGACCATTTTAGAAAATGTTTTCTGGTTACTGCTCCTTCCTTATTTATCAACTTCCACTTTGCATTAGACAACAGATAAATTCGAAATAATTTATACGGTTACTTAAAGTTTGGCTTGATGAAGTTTAATTTTAGTTCAATTATTTATTTATCTTTTTATTTTTCTATATTTTTACAGTTATGTTTTCATTCAATACTGCCGTTAAATGATAAATAAAAAAAAATCTGTAATATTTTAAGAGCAACGACAAATCTGCTAAAAATAATTGGAATTAAATCTCCACTATCTAATCCACATAAGGATTTAATGGTGATCGGCCGCCCCGGTGGCAAAGTGGTTAGCATGCTTGCTCCAGCGACCGCAGGTTCCGAGTTCGATTCTCGGTGGTGACAAGGAACAAATTTCACGGCTAATTTAGGATCAATGAATTAATCACTCATTGAAAATTTTATTATGAAACTTCATTTGAGGTTTCATAATAAAATTTTCAATGAGTGATTAAAATGAAAATTTTATTATGAAACCTCATTTGAGACGGCCAAATACCTTGAATGGGATATAGTGCCAGAGAGAAAGAGAGAGAGAGAGAAAGTAAAAGAGAGAAAGAGAGAGAGAGAGAGAGAGAGATCGGCCATATTTGTTTTGAAAACAACAAAAATGTTTGACAAAACCAAAATTTATACTTTAATTTAAATAAATTGAGTTTCAATCCTAATTTGAACAAATTTAAATGCAAAATCAGTAATTATATATAAACATTTAGTCCTGATAAGTAGTTATTGTGTTATTATCGGCCATGTTTATAGTGACAACAACAACAATGTTTGACAAAAACAAACTTTATAACCTGATTTAAAGATATTTCAAGGTTAATCCCAATTTGAACAAATTTAAATGCAATACCACTAATTATATGTAAACATCTAGTCCTGATAAGTCGTTATTGTGTTATTATTGGCCATATTTATTTTGACAACAACAACAATGTTTGACAAAACCAAAATTTATACTCTTATTTAAATATAATTCAAATTCGTGGTGGAACCTGTCACGGTGGTTGGTTCCGTGAAAGTAGTTTATAATAATAATAATCATTAAGCATTCTCGTTTGATCGTTGGACGACAAACATCTAGATTAAATAATAATAATAATCATAAAGTGAAATTGTGAATAACAATATGGCGCAAGAGTGATTTTTTACGTTCGTTGCGAATTAAAATTAAATAATAAAAAAGTGGCTTTAACCAAAATGTGTGCAACATATTAAATGATTCATGAAATGCAGATCAACTGTCTTGTATGGTCGGTCATCAACAACACTGTGCTTGAATTCCAAACTTTTTTTGCGTGACAAGCTGGCCACCCAGGGGGTTAACCTAATTCGACTATGCTGAATTCAATGGTGCTTATCCCATTTCAAAGTTAGTCCCAATTTTTGAGATATCGCTTTCGACATGTTTTGCCTCTGAGTCAAATTTTTTTTTTCAAAATATACACTTATATTCACCTTGATAGCTCTTGAACCATTGAGATTTTCGTTATGCTTTTTTCAGCAAAGTTGTTGCGCAAGCTAAGACAAACAACTTTGCCTAAAATATCAAGGCCGAAAATCGATATTTACAGTCATATTTTTGTGTTATTTTATTTTTTGGTTTTCATTTCGACGAATAACACGTTTTTTATAATTTTTTGTCCATTTATCGAATTTAAATCGATCGAATAAACATCTTATCGGCAAATATAGATACAATAGAAGCTATTTTAAAGAAAACTAAATTGATTCAGTTGATTTTATAGTGATTTTTCTCATTTTTTTCCTAAAAAATTAACATTTTTTTTAACTTTTAATTTTAATATTCTGATTTGTTCGTGTCGTCTTCGGGTTTCTTCTTTCTCTTGCAAATTCCAACAAATGTCACCCAAAAGTGCATCTAGCTTTTTGCCACTGTACTAATGTTCGAGCTCTGACGTCACTTGGTGAAAACGCTCGCCGTGCTCATTGGATTCGGCTGGTGATTGTTCGGCGAACTTTTCCACATGACAATGCAAAAAAAGTATTTTCAGTAACATTTTAACGTTTATATTATGAAAAGCAGTCAGCATATTTTCAATATATCTGCGCCAATCATCGGCTCGATTAATTCTGAGAACATTCTTAATAGCTTCTTTTACACATTTCCATGCCACAAGCTCTCGTTCACTAAGAGCATTTTCAAATGCATCATCTTTCATCAGGCGACGAATATCTGGTCCATTAAGTATTCCTGTATAATAAAAAACAAGATGCAAGATGAAATTTCATTTGATCAAAACTTACATTCGAATAGATGTAAACACCAACCTTCTGTTATTTTCATTCCACTTAACCGTGGAAAAATGCGACGCAATTCGACGAACGCATTTCCATCTGGATTCAGTGCTTTTATAAAATTTTTAACTACTCCAAGCTTGATATGAAGTGGTGATAGCAATATTTTTTTAATTTGCACAAGTGGAGGTTCAACGATGCTGTCGTATCGCAATATAATGTTCTCACGTAAAGCCTAGTTCCGTTCGTTGTATTGGTCGCCTTTAAAACGAGTATCCTATAAGCACATAAAACACATGTTTTTAGTGTAACCCAATTGCATGCCACTTAAAAGAGCTATCACTTTTAAATCTGCACAAACTTTCCATTGATGGTCATTGTATTTAATCAAATCGATGATTTTTTTTATTGATGCATAGGTTTCCTTTGTTTTTATGCTGAGTGCAATTAGAATGGAATTCTTTGAGTTGGTAACTTGAAGGAGAACTGCCTTCAAGCTGTTTTTAGAGGAATCGATGAACAAACGCCAATCTTCAGGATTATATGCATTGTGGATACCAAACCTCGGATATCAGTGCAAAAACCCAGTGAATTATTTTCAATTGATTTGAAAAAATTCGTAAAATGACGATGACGATTTATTGCTCCGTTGGAGCGAAAATGTTCACTTACGTTTAACTTAAAACGTTTTAAATCTTTGACAAAAGAATGGCCGCTGCGATAGTTTCAGGCATCGTACCATAATATCCAAACGACTTTGCGAGATTTCAATGTTATTGCATGGCGCAGTGACATTTGATGGTTGATATATTGATCTGCATCAATAGCAGATAGTAGCAATAAATTATTCATTGGGAGACTAACTTGGCCTAAGTAAAACACACATACTCGTATATGGAAAAATAACCCAAAAATGTGAATGCAGATGTCGTTTTTCGGTCTTGAGATGTTCAGAAAAGTTGTTGGCCTTGACTTGCGCAACCACTTTTCTGAAGAACGCATAACGAAAATCTTAATGGTTCAGGAGCTATCAACGTGAAAATGAGGGTATGTTTTGACTCCATGTCGTCCATGAAACATGTCGAAAGCGATATCTCAAAAATGGCGACTAACTTTGAAATGGGACTAGCACCATTGAATTCAGCGTACTCGAATTAGGTTTACCCCCCGGGTGCCCAGCTTGTCACATTTTTCGACTAGCACAGTGTAATTGGTGTTTGAAGTATAACTGTTTTTCTGGTTTTGGTTTTTTATATAATTTTTAAAATTATTACGAGTATTATACTTTTTTTACAATTATGTTATTTTCTTTTTTCTTTTCTCATTTTTTTATAAATTTATGTATGTATAAGTCAATACAAAAAATTTCTATTGTATAGATTTATTTAAATTCGTAATGAATAATTTATTGCTACTATCTTACTAGGCAATATCGTGTCGGAGTTCAATGAGAACAATCATTATGTGCATTTTTCTAATTTTGTTAGTGAAGCGAATAATATCTTAAGTTTAAATATATTTTACATAAATATCAATAGATTGCGAAACAAATTAAGTGAGCTCGAAATTTTATTGTCATCTTTCAAACAAAAAATTGACATTATAGTTCTTACCGAAACTTTTTTATACGAATCGGAAACAAAATATTTTAATTTAAATAACTTTAAAGCTCTTCATAATACACGGGATACTAAAGATTGTGGAGGCATAGTAATATTTGTCCATATTTGTCCACCTTGACTTCGAATTAGTGGATTCACAAAATTTTGTAGAAAACCAATGTCTTGTTATTTATTCAAAATTGTTAAATCTGTATGTAACAGGTGTGTATAAACCTCCACACACGTGTCATTACAATTTTTTGAAATTTCTTGACAAAACAGACTATTATAGGGGATCTCAACCTAAACGTTTTGAATAGCTCAAAATCACAGATTTCTAATTAAAATTCAACTCTTCTTGTAAACAATTACTTTCTTATAAACAAAGTATGAACATGCAACTCGTAATTGTGGTACTACACGATCGATATTAGATCATGTATTAGCATACCAAAAACATAAATTTTATATCTTATATGGGGACACAAGCTTAAGTGATCACCGATTTTTGTTCGTTAAATTTTTGTTACAGAAGGGCCCGTATAGTTCAATTCATGAAAAAAAACCATTAATTACAACAAAGTGCTGACCACGGTCATAGATAAAAATTCATCGTCATCCGCTATTGATTTTATGACATTCTATCATGATGTCACTGCAATAATTAAGAAGAATACAGTAATTCACGTTACGAAAGGTAAGACGTCGGATTACAAAAAACCTTGGTTTAATTCCCGTTTTTTAAAACTTCGTGATAAATATTACCCGAGACCTTTGTTTAGGGTTCATAACTTGGTGAGTTTTTATGAGGGGAGGTTGTTGGCCTTCCGCTCAACCCGCTTGTTACGTGTGTGGGTCACGTACTGGTGAGAATCTTGAGGCATCCAGTCCTACCTTGAACACATTTATATAGCGAGCCGCTTGATACAAGACAGACGCCCGCTTCAGCCGCTCCTAACCTGGAAAACAGACGCTGGTTTGGCATTGGTTTTGAGGCGCCAATGGCTCGCCCTGACTTTATAAAGCACTAATAAGACCTGTGCTGACTTTCGGAAGCGAGAGCTGGACCATGACCTCTAATGATTGTAGATTGTTATCTACATTCGAAAGGAAGGTCATCCGTTCAATTTTTGGCCCAATTAAAGTTGCGAACAACGAATATCGGATTCGTATGAATCACGAAATAAAGCAACTCCTCGGAGGCAGCGATATCATCGGATTCATTAAATCCAATCGAGTGAGATGGCTCGGCCACGTTACAAGGTCCCCACAACAACGGATGATATATAAAGTGTTTCACCAACAACCAGCCGGAGTACGTCGTAGAGGAAGACCCCGACTACGCTGGCGTGACGACAATGAACAAGATCTGCAAGCATTAGGATGTCGAAACTGGAGGACGAGAGCAATGGATCGGGATGGATGGAGGGCCATTGTGCAGGCGGCGAAATCCCTTCATGGGATGTGAAAGCCAGAGAGAGAGAGAGAGAGAGAGAGAGATAAATATTACAAATTACACAAAGCATATCCATTAAACAAATTCTTTCTGGAGAACTTTAAAATACTTAATAAGGAATTCAAAAAGCAAATAACTACAGTTAAAAAATCATATTATACTAATAACCTGAAAAACAATATGGAAAGCCCCAAAAAATGTGAAAATTAGTACACGAGATTTTAACGAATGATGCATCTACCCAAATGCGAAACTATCATGATTTTCCTGTGTAGTTGAAAATCAATGATACCATCATGACCAATCATCAACTCATTGTTAATGAGTTTAATACATATTTTGCTACTGTTGGTTTAAAAGTGTCAAATTCAACATCATTAAATCATAATGTTCCGGCAGTGCGAGATATGGTAAGACATCTTTCAACAATTAATACTGTTAATATTGAAGATATGAACATCTTAATAAACAGTTTGAAATCAAATTCATCTCCTGGTTATGATTATGTAACAACACAGCTGGTAGAAAAATTGGCATCAATCGTAGCTCCACTATTAACAAAATTCATAAATTGTTGGATCAGTGAAGGAGTATTTGCTGAATGTTTTAAAATTGCTCGTGTAACGCCCATATTTAAATCTGGTGATCGGCTGTTACTTAACAATTTCCGACCAATCTCCAATCTTCCAGTTTTTTCAAAGTAGTTGAGCGTATAATTCACACAGCAATAGTAGATCACTTTAATTTGAATTATCTAATCAATAACAATCAGTATGGTTACTTGGCACGCAACAGCACTACCACTGCTGCGTTAAATCTTGTAGAAGGGATATATGAGTCTCCGGAAAACAAATACGCAACTTCATGGTTATTCCTTGACTTCAAGAAAGCTTTCGATTGTGTAAATCATACAATATTACCAGATAAGATAGCCAGTTTTGGAATCTCGGGTAATGTATTCAACTTATTAAAAAGTTATCTTAATGGTAGGAGCCAAACAGTTCGTATTGGTATACACGAATCTACGAGAATTGATGTCTCTGTTGGTGTTCCACAAGGGACCATACTGGGCACAGATTCGCTTGCTCAATTAAAAAGTGAAATGGAAAATGATCTGATAATAATTAATAACTGGCTTGTTGTTAACAAACTAGCATTAAATGTTTCTAAATCGAAGTTAATTGTATTCTACTTAAAACACAAACCAGCATAATTTCGTGGAATCAAATTTAAAAATGAAACAATTAATCGTGTCGATTGTGCCCGTTATCTCGGATTAGAAATAAATTCGTAACTTTCTTGGATAAATCACATAAATGGCGTTAAACAGAAAATATCGCCCATCATAAGAGTTTTGCGGCGAGTTGGGCGATTTATTCCAGCTTGTGTTAAATCTAACTTATATTACAGCTTTATACATTCCCATTTAACATATCTGTGTATACAAACATCTAGTCCTGATAAGTAGTTATTGTGTTATTATCAGCCATATTTATTTTGGTAACAAAAACAATGTTTGTTAAAAAAATGTACACCCTGATTTAAATATAATTCAATATTAATCCCAATTTGAACAAATTTAAATGCGATATCTCTATTTATATATAAATACCTAGTCCTCATAAGTAGTTTTTTGTTATTATCGGCCATATTTATTTTGACAACAACAACAATGTTTGACAAAAAAAAATTCATACTCTGATTTAAATATAATTCAATATCAATCTTAGTTGGAACTAATTAAATTTCGAGCTCAGTGTTTGTGTGTGTCATGTATATTTTGACAACAACAACAATGTTGGACAAGAACAAAATTTACTAAAATTATTAGAAATTGCTGAAGCTTTTTATAGAAATAAATAAATATGCTAATAAAAAAATCTATACAGTTGGTTAACTAACTTCTAGTATACCTCTAAATTAAAGCCCGCATATTGCGTAGCGATTCAAAAATTATAGGAATACACCAACCCATTTTTTTAAAATAAAAAAAAGTATTAATTATTCAGTAGATTCAATATCCTTTTTAGGATCAATTATTACCCTCTTTTCATTCACGTACACCCATTCATCTGCTCATACAATCACAGTATACCACTTGCACATTGCAAACTCCAAGTCAACCTGTATTCTGACACGAATCCTTTAAATGCTCATTTTAGGCAAAACACCTGAACTTAGCTATCAAATAAATGCATTTTGTATTTAAATTAAAACTGAAAAACATATATGACTGTAACCATGGAGGATTTACTTCCTGCTTGTAATAATTACAATATAATTTTATTTGTGTATATATTATTATTATTGCTTCAGTGAAATTTAGTTATATTATATATTCTGATTACATGTGGTTATTTTAATAAAATTTACTAAATTATTATTAATATTCACTTCCTGCATGTGATAATCTGTTTTTATTATTTGCAATGTATGATTAAAGTGCAGTTTATTTTGTGAACTGTTGATCCATTTCAGTTTAGCTATCAAATAAATGCATTTTGTATTTAAATTAAAACTAGAAAACATATATGACTATAACAATGGATGGATTCACTTCCCGCTTGTAATAATTGTAATCTAGTTTCATTTGTGTAAATATTATGATTATTGCTTCAGTGAAATTTAAGTATAAATATATTCTGATTACATGTGGTTGTTTTAATAAAACTTACTAAATTAATATTAATATATTTTATTCTTTAATGCCTTTAGCTAGGTAATTTCTGGATTGGATTAATTTTGCATGATTTGTTATGTTTTGGGGGAACCAGCTTAATTTTGTTAATGAATAACTGCTCTATTTAGTTTATCGAAGTTCAACTCATAATAATATAGTTTTATTGCAGGGAATCTACCATATATGGGTACTTAAATAATTATTAAATTTTTTCAGGATGCTGATTGCTGATCTTTTATACCATAAAACCAAAAATAATTGTGCTGTCTGGTGCCTAACAATTTACTAACTATTGACTACTTAGGTGTCTGTAACCGGGTCAAGTCTATCATATCTAACAACCTTTCCTATCCTTGCATCTTGTTATATGTAAAAGGGGTGTACGGTAGGCCCGGCGTATCCGGGATCCCTGCTTATTCTTGGCCGTACATTCTAATCAATCAACCAATCAATCAATTTCAGGCGAAAAACCTGAACAAAAATATTTTTTTATATTAAAAATGTCTCTTCGGTATATGTTGTATTAATACAATTAAACAAATAATTTTAAAATACAGACCAAGGTATTGTCAGAGCAGCGTTTTCGTTCCAAAACGTATGTCTTGCTTAGAATTAAAAGTTAATAAATCTACTGTTACTTATCACTTCAAGAAAGCGCGGATAAGAACAACAAATTGCATATTTTTTCTTTAACTAATGAAATACTTTACCAAAACATTCCAGCATATCACCTTCATCAAACTAACTAAATAGATTTAACTATTTTCCTAATATAAATACTTGATTTCATACACGAGCATCTACATAATAATAATGTTGAAATGTTCAAACGATTTTATGACATGTACAAGATACAGTTGCGAGCAAAATATTTGCAACTGCAAATAAATTTATTTCAATTAAAATTGTATCGTACTTTTTTTTGAACAGAGTTCAAAGACAAGGATCAATATTTTATTTACATTTTGATTTATATTTTGATTATTAGTAAGATATCATTAATTTTAGTAAAACAATATTATTATTTTTTATGTACAACTGTTTTTCCCGTTACCGTATTTAACTAGATATAAATGTTGTATTTGTATATCAAATAACATTCCTTGTACAATGATATGTGTAATTGTGTATGTTTACAAAAATAAATAAAATGTCTTGTAATTCAAAATAACAATAATAATAATAATAATTTTTAGCATTTTATACGAGATTGCATGTTAAACTTATCACACAATTATTATACGAGTATATAGTTTCACGCGAATTGTTTGTGTTCATATTTTGTGGCAACCGCATTAAAAAAAATTCCGTTTAATTTTAGCTTTCCCATAAACATTATATTATTATATCAATGGAGCTTCCAAGCACAGTAAATATATTTGTTGATTTATGTTATTATGGTTTTTGTTATGCAAATACTCGTACACCACAATTTTAGGTTATTTTGGAAATTATGTGCAAAACAGTTTGTGGTATAAATAAATATTAATATGCAACAATCGTTCAATAAATTAATCAAAAGTAACACGCCCGCATATTTTCTAAAAAAAAAAAATAGGAGACGACAAAAATAAGATTTAGAAACGAGCTGAAATAAAAAATCCAATTTGTTCCAGCAACTATGTATAAACTACCAACACTATATTATGTGAAGTTTTTCTTATTTTCCAATTTGCATTCACCAAACAGGTGAATTCATATATCATGTCGTATATGCTGTAATTTTTTGTGTCAACAAGAAAATTTTTCAGTTACAGCCATGCATAAAAAATACATACGTCTACTGTATGCTGTATATACATATATGTATAGAGAATAGAATATAAAATTATGGTTTTTAGCAAAAAAATATGCTGTGTGATATGAATAGATAAAAGCTTTTGTGTGATGATAAAAAAGAAAAAGAAACACAAACTCTGCTATCATTTAATGTAATTTAAATTGAGAATATAATTAATGTTAAGGATATGAAAGGATTTTTTGTGGGTGGGTTTAAAGTTTTGTAAACAGAATAGTATATGGAAAGAAATGTAGATTGAAGTAGTGTTAAAGTTTACAAATTATATTTTGTTATGTATACGTCTATTTTAAAAATGCATATACGAGTGGATGTATTAGACTGTAAGAATTTGTGACATATACTTGTCGAATATATATACGAACAGCTAATGCTTCGACACTATTTTAATTGCAACCTTATGCCTGCAATGAGTAATAACATCAAAATACTTAGAATTTTATTTACTCTTCAACATCATCTTCATATGAAGCTAACTTTGCGAGGCGTGCCATTAAGAGTGGCGATTAAGTTGTAAATTTAATTTTGAAGGAAGCTCAATTGTTTGCAACAAGGTATATATCCCTTTTTCTACCAGAAAAAATGGCTTAATTTAACTCCAAACCGCACAAATGTGTGAGTAAAAAATCATAGTATGTAATGGCGTTTTTGATAAAAAAAAATCGGTAGTTTTGAAGTACAGGGCAGGTTAAGGGATATATGTTGGGAAACTTATTTTTTGTCGATTTTAAAACTTTAACCAAACCATTTTTTTTCTCCTTGTTTTGCGCTACATTTCAAGAAGAGATTTGATTGCCAGAATTAAATGATTAAATCGGAATATTTTCAAAGATTTCACGATTTTTATATTAAGCTGCATTACTATCCTATGGATGCAATTCACCCAATTAGAATTAACGTTGAATAAATAAACTAATAATGATTTTTTACCGCAGCTGCAAACTTATTTTTATTTTATCTTTTGGTATTTTCCCGCAATTTAAAATATATTTCAGTATTGTTTTGTGTTCGCATCGTAAAATATAAAAAGTCTCTTAGTAGTTACGTTGTGTAATATTGAGTGTCGTACATCTCTTACATCCACGTTAGTAATATTGTGTGCAACATTTTTGAGGTGTTTTTTTGAGCTATTAGAAACACGAAGTGACCATGAATTGGACATGGAACAAGAGTTTAAATCTGATGACGAATCAGTAGACGAGTCTGATGACCATTAAACTGGGAAAAGTAGAACCAGTTGGAAAACAAAACCTTTTGTACACAGAATGTCACGAGTAGAAAACTTATTCACGGTTCTACCAAGTCTGACAAACCCATCCTAAAATGTTAAAATTCCGCAAAAGAGTTGAAACCTCTTTTTATCGATTGTAGATCAGATCGTGGAAAATACTAATATTTATATTACAAAACAACATATAAATTACAAAGACGTATAGAACATCTATCCCACACACGATTGAAACGAATAACTTGTCTGGTTTGTTGTATTTACGAAGATTACATAAATCATTCCACGTTCATGTTCGCGATTTAAGGGCTAACGACGGCACAGAATTTGTGTTATTTCGTGCTACAATGAGCTACGGAAGATTTCAGTTCTTGATGCGGTGTACCCAATGTAACTTTGGATGTCATGTTACGCTTGAAGAAAAAATTAGAAAGCTTCCAGGCTCGATGTAGTTTCAGACAGTACATCCTAAATAAACCAGCAAAATATGGGATCAAAATATTTTCGGCAAAAGATTCAACCAGGTTCTATACTTCAAAGCTCGAGGTGTATTGTGGTCAACAATCGTAGTTGGACCGAAAAACTTTTGTAATAATCCGGAACAAATAGTGAATAAAATAAAAGGTCATTTACAAGGTTTTGGTAGGAACATAACAGTGGATAACTGGTTCACGACAAATTCATTATCAGAAAACTTGTAGACGAAACAAACTAATTTGCGGGTGCTGCAAAGTGCTTTTTTCTCGGCTTTTATTAGACAAAATATTATTAACATGAAACGACTATTCAAGTCATCAAGAAACAAAGAGGTCGTTTACATATAATACACCTACTACAAAAAGTAGAAATAACCCCCTCTCCGCTTTTCAACCGCCTGCCATCATAAAGTCCCGTTCATGTTCCGTTAAGAGTATAATTGCTTTACATGTATATAAAAAATGATTTTAATCACAGTCGCTTGGCATGCCTTCTGAAGAGCCATACAACAAGTATTAAATGTGTTTGAATCTGCCATGTTTATAGTGACAGCAACAACAATGTTTCACAAAAACAAAATTTGTACTCTGATTTAAATATAATTCCGTATTAATCCCAATTTGAACGTATTTAGATCCAAGTTCAGTAATTAAATATCGATGTCTGGTCCTTTTAAGTATTTAATGTGTTTGAATCGGCCATGTTTATAGTGACAACAACAACAATGTTTCACAAAAACAAAATTTATACTCTGATTTAAATAAAATTCAATATTAATCCCAATTTGAACATATTTGGATCCGAGGTCAGTAATTAAATACCGATATCAATTCCTTATAATTTTATGATGTATTATTATCGGCCATGTTTATAGTGGCAACAACAACAATATTTGACAAAAACAAAATGTATACTCTGATTTAAATATAATTAAATATTAATCCCAATTTGAACGTTTTTAGGTCAGATTTCAGTAATTAAATATCGATATCTAGTCCCTATAAGTATTTGATGTGTACTTATCGGCCATCTTTATAGTGACAACAACAAAAATGTTTAACAAAAACAAAATTTGTACTCTGATTTAAATATAATTCAATATAAATCCCAATTTGAACATATTTAGATCCGAGTTCAGTAAATAAATATCGATAAAGTCCTTATAAGTTTTTGCTGTGTTATTCCCAATAGATCGAAGTTCAGAAATTAAATATCGATATCTAGTCCTTATAAGTATTTGATGTGTTATTATCGGCCATGTTTATAGTGACAACAACAAAAATGTTTGACAAAAACAAAATTTGTACTCTGATTTAAATACAATTCAATATTAATCCCAATTTGAACGTATTTCAGTAATTATCCGAGGTCAGTAATTAAATATCGATGTCTGGTCCTTTTAAGTTTAATGTATTTGTATCGGCCATGTTTATAGTGACAACAACAACAATGTTAAAAAAAACAAAATTTATACTCTGATTTAAATATAATTCCATATTAATCCCAATTTGAACGTATTTAGATCCGAGTTCAGTAATTAAATTTCAATGTCTGGTCCTTTTAAGTATTTAATGTGTTTGTATCTGCCATGTTTATAGTGACAACAACAACAATGTTTGACGAAAACAAAATTTATACTCTGATTTAAATATAAATAAATATTAATCCCAATTTCGACGAATTTAGATCCGAGTTCAGTAATTAAATATCGATATCTAGTCCTTATAAGTGTTTGATGTGCTATTATCGGCCATGTTTATAGTGACAACAAAAACAACGTTTAACAAGAACAAAATGTATACCCTGATTTAAATATAATTCAATATTAATCACAATTTGAACGTATTTAGATCGGAGTTCAGTAATTAAATATCGATATCTAGTCCTTATAAGTATTTAATGTGTTATTATCAGCCATGTTTATAGTGACAACAACAAAAATGTTAAAAAAAACAAAATTTGTACTGTGACTTAAATATATTTAAATATTAATTCCAATTTGAACGTTTTTAAATCAGAGTTCAGTAATTAAATATCGATATCTAGTCCTTATAAGTATTTGATGTGCTATTATCGGCCATGTTTATAGTGGCAACAACAACAATGTTTGACAAAAACAAAATTTGTACTCTGATTTAAATACAATTCAATATTAATCCCAATTTGAACGTATTTAGATCCGAGCTCAGTAATTAAATATCAATATATACTCCATATCAGTGCTGGATGTATTATTATCGGCCATGTTTATAGTGACAACAACAACAATGTTTGACAAAAACAAAATTTGTACTCTGATTTAAATATAATTCAATATTAATCCCAATGTGAACGTATTTAGATCCGAGGTCAGTAATTAAATATCGATATCAATTCCTTATAATTATTTGATGTGTTATTATCGGCCATCTTTATAGTGACAACAACAACAATATTTGACAAAAACAAAATTTATACCCTGATTTAAATATAATTCAATACTAATCCCAATTTGAACGTTTTTAAGTCAGAGTTCAGTATAATTAAATATCGATAGTCCTTATAATTATTTGATGTGTTATTATCGGCCATGTTTAGAGTGACAACAACAATAATGTTTGACGAAAACAAAATTTAAAGCTACTTTAATCCCAATTTAAACGTATTTAGATCCGAGTACAGTAATTAAATATCGATATCTAGTCCCTATAAGTATTTGATGTGTTATTATCGGCCATGTTTATAGTGACAACAACAACAATGTTTGACAAAAACAAAATTTGTACTGTGATTTAAATATAATTCAATATTAATCCCAATGTGAACGTATTTAGATCCGAGGTCAGTAATTAAATATCGATATCAATTCCTTATAATTATTTGATGTGTTATTATCGGCCATGTTTAGAGTGACAACAACAATAATGTTTGACGAAAACAAAATTTAAAGCTACTTTAATCCCAATTTAAACGTATTTAGATCCGAGTACAGTAATTAAATATCGATATCTAGTCCCTATAAGTATTTGATGTGTTATTATCGGCCAGGTTTATAGTGACAACAACAAAAAATGTTTGACAAAAACAAAATTTTTACTCTTAATTCCAATTTAAACGTATTAAGATCCGAGCTCAGTAATTAAATATCGATATTTATTCCTTATAAGTATTTGATATGTTATTACCGGCCATGTTTATAGTGACAACAACAACAATGTTAAAAAAAACAAAATTTGTACTGTGATTTAAATATAATTAAATATTAATTCCAATTTGAACGTTTTTAAGTCAGAGTTCAGTAATTAAATATCGATATCTAGTCATTATAAGTATTTAATGTGTTATTATCGGCCATTTTTATAGTGACAACAACAACAATGTTTGACAAAAACAAAATGTATACTCTGATTTAAATATAATTCAATATTTATCCCAATTTCAACGTGTTTAGATCCGAGCTCAGTAATTAAACATGGATATCTAGTCCTTATAAGTATTTGATGTGCTATTATCGGCCATGTTTATAGTGACAACAACAACAATGTTTGACAAAAACAAAATGTATACTCTGATTTAAATATAATTCAATATTTATCCCAATTTGAACGTATTTAGATTCGAGTTCAGTAATTAAACATGGATATCTAAACCTTATAATTATTTGATGTGTACTTATCGGCCATGTTTATAGTGACAACAACAACAATGTTTAACAAAAACAAAATGTATACTCTGATTTAAATATAATTCAATATTAATTCCAATTTGAACGTATTTAGATCCGAGTTCAGTAATTAAATATCGATATTTAGTCCTTATAATTATTTGATGTGTTATTATCGGCCATGTTTATAGTGACAACAACAACAATGTTTGACAAAAACAAAATTTATACTCTGATTTAAATATAATTCAATATTAATCCCAATTTGATTTTCCTTATAATTATTTGATGTGTTATTATCGGCCATGTTTATAGTGACAACAACAACATTGTTTGACAAAAACAAAATGTATACTCTGATTCAAATATAATTCAATATTAATCCCAATTTCAACGTATTTAGATCCGAGTTCAGTAATTAAACATGGATATCTAGTCCTTATTAGTATTTGATGTGCTATTATCGGCCATGTTTATAGTGACAACAACAACAATGTTTGACAAAAACAAAATTTATGCTCTGATTTAAATATAATTCAATATTAATCCCAATTTCAACGTATTTAGATTCGAGTTCAGTAATTAAACATCGATATCTAGTCCTTATAAGTATTTGATGTACTATTATCGGCCATGTTTATAGTGACAACAACAACAATGTTTGACAAAAACAAAATGTATACTCTGATTTAAATATAATTCAATATTAATCCCAATTTCAACGTATTTAGATCCGAGTTCAGTAAATAAATATCGATATCTAGTCCTTATAAGTGTTTGATGTGCTATTATCGGCCATGTTTATAGTGACAACAACAACAATGTTTCACAAAAACAAAATTTGTACTCTGATTTAAATATAATTCCGTATTAATCCCAATTTGAACGTATTTAGATCCAAGTTCAGTAATTAAATATCGATGTCTGGTCCTTTTAAGTATTTAATGTGTTTGAATCGGCCATGTTTATAGTGACAACAACAACAATGTTTCACAAAAACAAAATTTATACTCTGATTTAAATAAAATTCAATATTAATCCCAATTTGAACATATTTGGATCCGAGGTCAGTAATTAAATACCGATATCAATTCCTTATAATTGTATGATGTATTATTATCGGCCATGTTTATAGTGGCAACAACAACAATATTTGACAAAAACAAAATGTATACTCTGATTTAAATATAATTCAATATTAATCCCAATTTCAACGTATTTAGATCCGAGTTCAGTAAATAAATATCGATATCTAGTCCTTATAAGTGTTTGATGTGCTATTATCGGCCATGTTTATAGTGACAACAACAACAATGTTTCACAAAAACTAAATTTGTACTCTGATTTAAATATAATTCCGTATTAATCCCAATTTGAACGTATTTAGATCCAAGTTCAGTAATTAAATATCGATGTCTGGTCCTTTTAAGTATTTAATGTGTTTGAATCGGCCATGTTTATAGTGACAACAACAACAATGTTTCACAAAAACAAAATTTATACTCTGATTTAAATAAAAATCAATATTAATCCCAATTTGAACATATTTGGATCCGAGGTCCAGTAATTAAATACCGATATCAATTCTTATAATTTTATGATGTATTATTATCGGCCATGTTTATAGTGGCAACAACAACAATATTTGACAAAAACAAAATGTATACTCTGATTTAAATATAATTAAATATTAATCCCAATTTGAACGTTTTTAGGTCAGATTTCAGTAATTAAATATCGATATCTAGTCCCTATAAGTATTTGATGTGTTATTATCGGCCATGTTTATAGTGACAACAACAACAATGTTTGACAAAAACAAAATTTGTACTCTGATTTAAATATAATTCAATATTAATCCCAATGTGAACGTATTTAGATCCGAGGTCAGTAATTAAATATCGATATCAATTCCTTATAATTATTTGATGTGTTATTATCGGCCATGTTTATAGTGACAACAACAACAATATTTGACAAAAACAAAATTTATACCCTGATTTAAATATAATTCAATACTAATCCCAATTTGAACGTTTTTAAGTCAGAGTTCAGTATAATTAAATATCGATAGTCCTTATAATTATTTGATGTGTTATTATCGGCCATGTTTAGAGTGACAACAACAATAATGTTTGACGAAAACAAAATTTAAAGCTACTTTAATCCCAATTTAAACGTATTTAGATCCGAGTACAGTAATTAAATATCGATATCTAGTCCCTATAAGTATTTGATGTGTTATTATCGGCCATGTTTATAGTGACAACAACAACAATGTTTGACAAAAACAAAATTTGTACTCTTATTTAAATATAATTCAATATTAATCCCAATGTGAACGTATTTAGATCCGAGGTCAGTAATTAAATATCGATATCAATTCCTTATAATTATTTGATGTGTTATTATCGGCCATGTTTAGAGTGACAACAACAATAATGTTTGACGAAAACAAAATTTAAAGCTACTTTAATCCCAATTTAAACGTATTTAGATCCGAGTACAGTAATTAAATATCGATATCTAGTCCCTATAAGTATTTGATGTGTTATTATCGGCCAGGTTTATAGTGACAACAACAAAAATGTTTGACAAAAACAAAATTTTTACTCTTAATTCCAATTTAAACGTATTAAGATCCGAGTTCAGTAATTAAATATCGATATTTATTCCTTATAAGTATTTGATATGTTATTACCGGCCATGTTTATAGTGACAACAACAACAATGTTAAAAAAAACAAAATTTGTACTGTGATTTAAATATAATTAAATATTAATTCCAATTTGAACGTTTTTAAGTCAGAGTTCAGTAATTAAATATCGATATCTAGTCATTGTAAGTATTTAATGTGTTATTATCGGCCATTTTTATAGTGACAACAACAACAATGTTTGACAAAAACAAAATGTATACTCTGATTTAAATATAATTCAATATTTATCCCAATTTCAACGTGTTTAGATCCGAGCTCAGTAATTAAACATGGATATCTAAACCTTATAGTTATTTGATGTGTACTTATCGACCATGTTTATAGTGACAACAACAACAATGTTTAACAAAAACAAAATGTATACTCTGATTTAAATATAATTCAATATTAATTCCAATTTGAACGTTTTTAAGTCAGAGTTCAGTAAATAAATATCGATATCTAGTCCTTATAAGTATTTGATGTGTTATTATCGGCCATGTTTATAGTGACAACAACAACAATGTTTGACAAAAACAAAATTTATCCTCTGATTTAAATATAATTCAATATTAATCCCAATTTCAACGTATTTAGATTCGAGTTCAGTAATTAAACATGGATATCTAGTCCTTATAAGTATTTGATGTGCTATTATCGGCCATGTCTATAGTGACAACAACAACAATGTTTGACAAAAACAAAATGTATACTCTGATTTAAATATAATTCAATATTTATCCCAATTTGAACGTATTTAGATTCGAGTTCAGTAATTAAACATGGATATCTAGTCCTTATTAGTATTTGATATGTTATTATCGGCCATGTTTATAGTGACAACAACAACAATGTTTGACGAAAACAAAATGTATACTCTGATTTAAATTTAAGTAAATATTAATCCCAATTTGAACGTTTTTAAGTCAGAGTTCAGTAAATAAATATCGATATCTAGTCCTTATAAGTATTTGATGTGTTATTATCGGCCATGTTTATAGTGACAACAACAACAATGTTTGACAAAAACAAAATTTATGCTCTGATTTAAATATAATTCAATATTAATCCCAATTTCAACGTATTTAGATTCGAGTTCAGTAATTAAACATCGATATCTAGTCCTTATAAGTATTTGATGTACTATTATCGGCCATGTTTATAGTGACAACAACAACAATGTTTGACAAAAACAAAATGTATACTCTGATTTAAATATAATTCAATATTAATCCCAATTTCAACGTATTTAGATCCGAGTTCAGTAAATAAATATCGATATCTAGTCCTTATAAGTGTTTGATGTGCTATTATCGGCCATGTTTATAGTGACAACAACAACAATGTTTCACAAAAACAAAATTTGTACTCTGATTTAAATATAATTCCGTATTAATCCCAATTTGAACGTATTTAGATCCAAGTTCAGTAATTAAATATCGATGTCTGGTCCTTTTAAGTATTTAATGTGTTTGAATCGGCCATGTTTATAGTGACAACAACAACAATGTTTCACAAAAACAAAATTTATACTCTGATTTAAATAAAATTCAATATTAATCCCAATTTGAACATATTTGGATCCGAGGTCAGTAATTAAATACCGATATCAATTCCTTATAATTGTATGATGTATTATTATCGGCCATGTTTATAGTGGCAACAACAACAATATTTGACAAAAACAAAATGTATACTCTGATTTAAATATAATTAAATATTAATCCCAATTTGAACGTTTTTAGGTCAGATTTCAGTAATTAAATATCGATATCTAGTCCCTATAAGTATTTGATGTGTTATTATCGGCCATGTTTATAGTGACAACAACAACAATGTTTGACAAAAACAAAATATATACTCTGATTTAAATATAATTCAATATTAATACCAATGTGAACGTATTTCAGGAATTATCCGAGGTCAGTAATTAAATATCGATGTCTGGTCCTTTTAAGTTTAATGTATTTGTATCGGCCATGTTTATAGTGACAACAACAACAATGTTCAAAAAGAACAAATTTTATACTGTGATTTAAATATAATTCCATATTAATCCCAATTTTGACGTTTTTAAGTCAGAGTTCAGTAAATAAATATCGATATCTAGTCCTTATAATTATTTTATGTGCTATTATCGGCCATGTTTATAGTGACAACAACAACAATGTTTGACAAAAACAAAATTTATGCTCTAATTTAAATATAATTCAATATTAATCCCAATTTGAACGTATTTAGATCCGAGTTCAGTAATTAAATATCGATATCTAGTCCTTATAATTATTTGATGTGCTATTATCGGCCATGTTTATAGTGACAAAAATAACAATGTTTGACAAAAACAAAATGTATACTCTGATTTAAATATAATTCAATATTAATCCCAATTTCAACGTTTTTAAGTCAGAGTTCAGTAATTAAATATCGATATCTAGTCCTTATAAGTATTTGATGTGTTATAATCGGCCATGTTTATAGTGACAACAACAACAATGATTGACAAAAACAAAATGTATACTTTGATTTAAATATATATGTTTGACAAAAACAAAATGTATACTCTGATTTAAATATAATTCAATATTAATCCCAATTTGATTTTCCTTATAAGTATTTGATGTGTTATTATCGGCCATGTTTATAGTGACAACAACAACAATGTTTGACGAAAACAAAATTTAAAGCTACTTTAATCCTAATTTAAACGTATTTAGATCCGAGTTCAGTAATTAAATATCGATATTTAGTCCTTATAAGTATTTGATGTGTTATTACCGGCCATGTTTATAGTGACAACAACAACAATGTTCGAAAAGAACAAATTTTATACTGTGATTTAAATATAATTAAATATTAATTCCAATTTGAACGTTTTTAAGTCAGAGTTCAGTAATTAAATATCGATATCTAGTCATTATAAGTATTAAATGTGTTATTTTCGGCCATTTTTATAGTGACAACAACAACAATGTTTGACAAAAACATAATTTATACTCTGATTTAAATATAATTCAATATTTATCCCAATTTCAACGTGTTTAGATCCGAGTTCAGTAATTAAACATGGATATCTAGTCCTTATAAGTATTTGATGTGCTATTATCGGCCATGTTTATAGTGACAACAACAACAATGTTTGACAAAAACAAAATGTATACTGTGATTTAAATATAATTCAATATTAATCCCAAATTCAACGTATTTAGATTCGAGTTCAGTAATTAAACATGGATATCTAGTCCTTATAATTATTTGATGTGTACTTATCGGCCATGTTTATAGTGACAACAACAACAATGTTTGACGAAAACAAAATGTATACTCTGAATTAAATTTAATTAAATATTAATCCCAATTTGAACGTTTTTAAGTCAGAGTTCAGTAAATAAATATCGATATCTAGTCCTTATATGTATTTGATGTGTTATTATCGGCCATGTTTATAGTGACAACAACAACAATGTTTGACAAAAACAAAATTTATACTCTGATTTAAATATAATTCAATATTAATCCCAATTTTGACGCATCAGTAATCCGAGTTCATTAATTAAATATCAATATCTAGTCCTTATAAGTATTTGATGTGTTATTATCGGCCATGTTTATAGTGACAACAACAACAATGTTTAACAAAAACAAAATGTATACTCTGATTTAAATATAATTCAATATTAATTCCAATTTGAACGTATTTAGATCCGAGTTCAGTAATTAAATATCGATATTTAGTCCTTATAATTATTTGATGTGTTATTATCGGCCATGTTTATAGTGACAACAACAACAATGTTTGACAAAAACAAAATTTATGCTATGATTTAAATATAATTCAATATTAATCCCAATTTGATTTTCCTTATAAGTATTTGATGTGTTATTATCGGCCATGTTTATAGTGACAACAACAACAATGTTTGACAAAAACAAAATGTAAACTCTGATTTAAATATAATTCAATATTAATCCCAATTTCAACGTATTTAGATTCGAGTTCAGTAATTAAACATCGATATCTAGTCCTTATAAGTATTTGATGTGTCATTATCGGCCATGTTTATAGTGACAACAACCACAATGTTTGACGAAAACAAAATGTATACTCTGATTTAAATTTAATTAAATATTAATCCCAATTTGAACGTTTTTAAGTCAGAGTTCAGTAAATAAATATCGATATCTAGTCCTTATAATTATTTTATGTGCTATTATCGGCCATGTTTATAGTGACAACAACAACAATGTTTGACAAAAACAAAATTTATGCTCTGATTTAAATATAATTCAATATTAATCCCAATTTGAACGTATTTAGATCCGAGTTCAGTAATTAAATATCGATATCTAGTCCTTATAATTATTTGATGTGTACTTATCGGCCATGTTTATAGTGACAACAATAACAATGTTTGACAAAAACAAAATGTATACTCTGATTTAAATATAATTAAATATTAATCCCAATTTCAACGTATTTAGATTCGAGTTCAGTTATTAAACACGGATATCTAGTCCTTATAAGAATTTGATGTGTACTTATCGGCCATGTTTATAGTGACAACAACAACAATGTTTGACAAAAACAAAATGTATGCTCTGATTTAAATATAATTCAATATTAATCCCAATTTTGACGTATCAGTAATCCGAGTTCATTAATTAAATATCGATATCTAGTCCTTATAAGTATTTGATGTGTTATTATCGCCCATGTTTATAGTGACAACAACAATGTTTAACAAAAACAAAATGTATACTGTGATTTAAATTTAGTTAAATAAAATTCCCAATTTGAACGTTTTTAAGTCAGAGTTCAGTAAATAAATATCGATATCTAGTCCTTATATGTATTTGATGTGCTATTATCGGCCATGTTTATAGTGGCAACAACAACAATGTTTGACAAAAACAAAATGTATACTCTGATTTAAATATAATTCAATATTAATCCCAATTTCAACGTATTTAGATTCGAGTTCAGTAATTAAACATGGATATCTAGTCCTTATAAGTATTTGATGTGTAATTATCGGCCATGCTTATAGTGACAACAACAACAATGTTTGACGAAAACAAAATTTATACTCTGATTTAAATTTAATTAAATATTAATCCCAATTTCAACGTTTTTAAGTCAGAGTTCAGTAAATAAATATCGATATCTAGTCCTTATATGTAATTGATGTGTTATTATTGGCCATGTTTATAGTGACAACAACAACGATGTTTGACAAAAACAAAATTTATCCTCTGATTTAAATATAATTCAATATTAATCCCAATTTTGACGTATCAGTAATCCGAATTCATTAAATAAATATCGATATCTAGTCCTTATAAGTATTTGATGTGTTATTATCGGCCATGTTTATAGTGACAACAACAACAATGATTGACAAAAACAAAATTTATACTCTGATTTAAATGAAATTCAATATATATTCCATTTTTAACGTATTTAGATCCGAGTTCATTAATTAAATATCGATATCTAGTCCTTATAAGTATTTGATGTGTTATTATCGGCCATGTTTATAGTGACAACAACAACAATGTTTAACAAAAACAAAATTTATATTCTGATTTAAATATAATTCAATATTAATTCCAATTTGAACGTATTTAGATCCGAGTTCGGTAATTAAATATCGATATTTAGTCCTTATAAGTATTTGCTGTGTTATTACCGGCCATGTTTATAGTGACAACAACAACAATGTTAAAAAAAACAAAATTTGTACTGTGGTTTAAATATAATTAAGTATTAATTCCAATTTGAACGTTTTTAAGTCAGAGTTCAGTAATTAAATATCGATATCTAGTCTTTATAAGTATTTGATGTGTTATTATCGGCCATGTTTATAGTGACAACAACAACAATGTTTGACAAAAACAAAATGTATACTCTGATTTAAATATAATTCAATATTAATCCCAATTTCAACGTATTTAGATCCGAGTTCAGTAATTAAACATGGATATCTAGTCCTTATAAGTATTTGATGTGCTATTATCGGCCATGTTTATAGTGACAACAACAACAATGTTTGACAAAAACAAAATGTATACTCTGATTTAAATATAATTCAATATTTATCGCAATTTCAACGTGTTTAGATTCGAGTTCAGTAATTAAACATGGATATCTAGTCCTTATAATTATTTGATGTGTACTTATCGGCCATGTTTATAGTGACAACAACAACAATGTTTGGCGAAAACAAAATTTATGCTCTGATTTAAATATAATTCAATATTAATCCCAATTTTGACGTATCAGTAATCCGAGTTAATTAATTAAATATAAATATCTAGTCCTTATAAGTATTTGATGTGTTATTATCGGCCATGTTTATAGTGACAACAACAACAATGTTTAACAAAAACGAAATGTATACTTTGATTTAAATATAATTCAATATTAATTCCAATTTGAACGTATTTAGATCCGAGTTCAGTAATTAAATATCGATATTTAGTCCTTATAAGTATTTGATGTGTTATTATCGGCCATGTTTATAGTGACAACAACAACAATGATTGACAAAAACAAAATATATACTCTGATTTAAATGAAATTCAATATTAATTCCATTTTTAACGTATTTAGATCCGAGTTCAGTAATTAAATATCGATATCTAGTCCTTATTAGTATTTAATGTGCTATTATCGGCCAAGTTTATAGTGACAACAACAACAATGTTTGACAAAAACAAAATTTGTACTATGATTTAAATTAAATTCAATATTAATCCACTTTTAAACGTATTTAGATCCGAGTTTAGTAATAAAATTTCAATATCTAGTCCTTATAATTATTTGATGTGTTATTATCGGCCATGTTTATAGTGACAACAACAACAATGTTTGACAAAAACAAAATTTATGCTATGATTTAAATATAATTCAATATTAATCCCAATTTGATTTTCCTTATAAGTATTTGATGTGTTATTATCGGCCATGTTTATAGTGACAACAACAACAATGTTTGACAAAAACAAAATTTATACTCTGATTTAAATTTAATTGAATATTAATCGCAATTTCAACGTATTTAGATTCGAGTTCAGTAATTAAATATCGAAATCTAGTCCTTATAAGTATTTAAAGTTTTTTGTTGGCCATATTTATTTTGACAACAACAACAATGTTTGACCGAAACAAAATGTATGTATTGATTTAAATATAATTCAATATTAATCCCAATTTGAACGAATTTACGTCCAAGGTCAGTAATTAAGTAAGTTCAGTTGTTAACTCATAATGTTAGTATCAAAAATCGTATAATATCAGGACATCTGAAATTTTCTTAAAATGCCAAACGCACATTATATAACTGTGTCTAAATCTGCCGAATGATACGAATCACAAATACTTTAGAATTAGAATTATCAAGATAATCAATGAATTGTAATAGTCCAAAATACTTAAAATTGATTAGGTGGATCTGTTTTCAATATAACTGAATACTTTAATACTAAGAACCATAAAATCCCCATAGAACTAGTCTTCCAAATACCTAAAGTGCGTGTCCTTACAAATAAATCCTAATCCAATAAAATATTGTGTTACATAAAATGACACCAGGAACATAATATCCCGTAACCTATGTATCTTCTCAAAGAAGATGGTAAACAAACAGATAAAACAGACAATCCAGATAGCAAAAAAATACCTTTAATCCTAATCAGATTATCGGGCATTTTTTTACGTATTTCGAATCATTATTATATTCCCCAAGATTTTAATCTTAAAAAAGATTCTGGTGTTCTAAGAAATATTTTTGTTTTGTGTTACAATTCCTTCGTGTGTATATGCTCGCTATTCTCATGATGCGATTGTGAAATGTTTTCACGTAGTTTTGTGTTTTGTTATTTTGAGGGATTTACAGAGTTTTTCAATTCGATTTAAACTTTTTGCGGCGATTCTAAGGTGTGCGTGTGTGTGTTCTGTGTGAGCATGACGGTAAACTGTTTTTCTCATGATTTTTATTTTTTACGGTTAGTCGAGTATTATCCCAAATCGTATTTATGTGCACAAAAGTAATCGAAATTCACAAAGCTTAAATATGATTTCGTTTTTACAAAGTGTAATATTCTCTACTATGTCTGATTTGAACAAATATTTGCTAGATGCGCAAACATTTATAACTTTAAAAGAAAATTTTCTTGATTTCTCTCTGTATTTTGATTAAAAAGAAAACTTTAAATCTAACTGCACCGTATATATAGTTTTGCTTGAGTACGCTGTAACTTTCTGATTGCATAAATACAAATCCTGTTGTTGGCTCCGCACCCCACATCTATATATTCAATTATCGTATGTAATCATGAAAATACTAGGAAAACATAATCAATTTTTATTTAGATTTCCACTTCAATTCAATGCTAAATGATAATACTTCATCCTGGGCCGTCTTTCAAATTATGAACCAAATTAATCATTTCGAAATTTTCTTCGCAATATATAAAAACAAAAATACTAAACTTACCTTTCCATTTGTCTTGGCACACAATAAATAAAATGGAAAACGAAGAATTGAGATAAGAAATACATATACAAAAAAAAAATTAATCTTATCTAGATTTTGATTTAATGTGATGTTGGAACATTGAATCTTATATATATATATATATATCTATATACATTTGGTTTGTGTGTGTACGCGTCTATTTCGTCTTCAAATTAAACAGAGTTACTTTTGGTTGAAAATATCTTTTGGGTTACGGAGATATACACACTTTGACTTCCAAAAGAACATGAAATAAAAAATAAACCAGAAACTGTAATTTATTGGTTTGCCCTTTTTATTATATATACGAACCAAATCTCGCACCCTTATTTTTTATACTGTTACACACAACGCAAGGATTGAATGGTTGGCTAGATACCTTAAGACAGTAGTGATGTAAGTAGAAAAAAAACGTACAAAAAAGGAATCACTAGCCATAAAAAATATTATTTGTTGGTTGTGGCGTTCGAAGATAAAACGTAATAATCTAATAGCTAATTTTATCTAATCGAGCGACATTAATCTTATATACAGCTACGATAGATCAGAAATATAGATGTTATAATACTTTTATGTTTTCTATTAAGATTCGCTGGTCCGCATCTTCTGCAAAGCAAGTATTTGTTTCATACCTCATCGCGGTGCTCTCCGGGTAAAATCAGACATTGTTTATTTTGTGGCTGAAGTGGGTGTCTGACTAGCTGCTAGCGTAGGACAAGATGTCCTAAGGTTATTTTCAATTATGTAACTAACACATATAAAATTCGTGTTAAGCGACAGGGTACAATTTTATCTCATAAATCAACTAAGTAATGAAATATAATGATCTTGGACATTGTACACAGGCAAAGCTTTAAAATTGGAACATGTTACGTGCTTAGCAGCTTAAGGCCTGGAGGATCTTACGTAATAGGTTAAAAAGTTACACGTTAGACTTGCTACACTGAGAGAAATCGTATATTCTAATAATAAGCAAACATAATTCTCACACTGAGAAAAAAAATTCAACCTAAAATCAATATAGCTCATAATTTAATAAAATAATTGTAATCATTTTATAAATTTTTTGATTCGTAATTAATTTAATTACTAACTTACTTTAAAACAATACATTATACTTTATCTTTCAGGACTAAATACACTTTTATATTGAATCAAAAACGTTATGTTTTTTGAAATAACACGATAATGGAATATAACTATTTTTTTTAAATAAATCCCATTAAATCATTATAGATTTCTGTTTAAATATACAATAAAAATTGTGGTAGTATTGATTCGAATGTGAAACAACCTTAATTTTCTATTTTTTCAATGAAATCATAAAGTAAAATGAAATCAAAGAAAAAGATCATTCGTCAAGTGTTTGTATCCACGAACGCTGATTTTTGTTTTATTTAACAAATTTTAAAGTAGTTAGTTATTGAAGATAAATTAATTAAAAACTAAAAATGGATTTAATGCAAACACTAACATCAAATGACCAAATTACTATAAATGGTGAAGTTTATCAGATTATCAATGATAATGAAACCATTAAGAATTCATCAAATATAGATCAAAACGAAAAAAATTTAATATTATTATTAAAATATTTTGATCTTCTGGACAATTTTAAAGTTCTAAAAGGTGATATATATTATGTTAATAATTTGTGTGAGAATAATAAATAATTGTTTATTGGATTAAGTGAACTACTGTGAAATATGTAAGTGCTATACGAAAAAAAAAAATGGGGTTTCCCTAAATAATTGTTTAGTTTTTCACGTGGTATATAAATTTATTTATTTATTTATTTTTATTTATTTATTTATTTATTTGAAAAGTTATACAGATAATTATATTAGTTTACAAAGTATAGGAACCTAAATTTACGCTTAAACATACGATATTATAAATTTAAGTCAAAAATAAAAAATAATAGGAACAGTCAGAAGCTAGTTAAGCTTGTTTCAACTGAACCAACAAAAAAAATGAAATTTATAAGATAATAGAGCATGAGGTGCTCATATAAAAAAATGTTACAAAAAATAACACAGAAAAGATTCATATGTAAAAATGAAAGAAGTTAAATAAATTATATGGAATGAGTTGATGAGAAAGAAAGGAGGCACATATGTATTTGGAAACTCGAAAACAGAAATAACTGTGACAATCAATAAATCATAATAGAATACAAATATAGCACATTTTATAAAAAAAAATAAAATAAATGTAAAATAAATGTAAGCAGTTTGAAAAATAATAATAATAAAATTTAAAATTTAATAAAAAATTAAAATTTAAAAATACTTTTCTAAATCATTGATGTGATCAAAACCAAAAAGCCAACACTTCAATTCTTTTATATATTTTGCCATTGTACTTTCTGACTTTACTTGACTGGGTAGTAAGTTATATAGATAGGGTGAAATAATACTATAAAATCAACGACAGCATTCCTTCCGAGTAAAATTAATAATACATAGATTTTTAACTCTCAAATCATACTGATCAATACATCTTACTTTGACGTAACCTGGCGTAAAAAATTTGCAATACTTTATAAACGTATCGATAACGTAACGGTAGAATTTGAGCTGACTTAAATAATGGAAATGATGTAACCGTTGATTTTTTAAAAAACATAACGCGAATGGCACATTTATGTAAGGTTATGACAGGATTCAAATTATGCAGATAAATAACACCCCAAGCAGCTAATTCATAATTGATTTTCGAATTAAATAATGCAAAGTAAATGGATTTAAGAATGCGCTGAGGACATATTGATCTTAGTAGGTAAAATTGACGAAATGAAACCAGAATTTTCTTACAAATGTTGCTAACATGCTCAGAGAATTTCAATTTGCTGGCCAAAATAATTCCTAAGTATTTAAAACTGGAAACCATTTTTATTTAAAAACATTTAAAATTACAGTCAGAAAGTGAACAACTCAAAGCATGGCTAATAATTATATCTGGGAAATCATCTACATTTTTTAAATGAAATATCATGAACCGTGTTTTTGGGCTTAATATCATATAATGCAAATTAAACCATCTTCTGAACCAAGCAAGGTCACTCTGTATGGCATACATAATATCAGACCAGTCATTATTACAATAAACATAGGCCGTGTCATCAGCAAACGCCACAGGGTACCCACAGAGATTGATATTAAAAATGGAATTTATATAAATTAAAAATAAAATTGGCCCAAGAACCCACAATGACAGGTAGAGGTAGTAGTAAGTATTATTTAATTGTACCGATTGTGACCTACCAGTAAAATAAGATTTCAACAAATCTAAAACTATTCCCCTAATTCCAGCATTCCATAATTTTTCAAACAAAATTGAATGCTTGACTGTGTCAAAAGCTTTCGTAATATCTATAAACAGTCTTGCAACTTTTTTATTATTATTTAAACCGCCGTATACATTGTCTAGAAAGCTAATCAATGCATCTTCAGTATTTAGCTGTTCTCGAAATCCATATTGCGCATTATTAAAAAATCCAGATTTATCTAAAAATAACAATAATCTTTTTTTAATAACTTTTTCCAAAATTTTTGAGAAGACTGGAAAGAGTGAAATAGGTCTGCAATTAGACATATTTGAAACTTCTCCTCCTTTGTGCAAAGAAATTACTACAGCTTTCTTTAAATCGGCTGGAAAAACTTCACTACACATACTTAACTTGCAAACGAAGCACAACGGTTCGGAGATGAATCGAGCTATATGTTTTACAAGAACATTACCAATGCCATCATGTCCGCACGCATTTGTATTTTTCAATTGAATTAATAATACGTAAATTTCATTTACAGTTGCAGGAGGTCGAAAACAGTTTTTAGCCTCATAATAATTAGAGAATAGCAGCTGATTTCTATCATGATTACCTATATCATCCTGTTCAGTATTTTCTGCACATAATTTAAGAGGAATTGATGTAAAAAATGTATTAAAAGCAGAAGCAACTAAGAAAGGGTCATCTTGAGAAGTCCCTCCATCATCTTTAATTACTAGATGATATTTCTTTTTCATGTATTTACCAGTTGCCTCATAAATTATGTGCCATTGCCCCTTAAATTATCAACATATTTTTTTTTTTTTTTTGATCTATAAGTTGTTGCCTATTTTTTATTTTGAGGATGGGTTTTGTGTTTTCTATATAAAATTAATTTTTTTCTAAATTTCGTTGCTTAGTTCACTAGTTATCCAAGATTTTAGCTTCTTGGTTTTGGGTTTTGAAATCGTATATTGACAATTTTGAATGTGAGAATTGAGTAATGCGGTGAAATTATAATACGCTTTCTCAACACAATCCGCATCATAAACACTAAGCCATCTTTCATTTGACAGATAATTCAATAGTCAGTTATAATCAATGGCGACATAATCAATTCTCTCCGCATTTATATTGATTTTAGGAATATCATTTATAGAGAAAATAATAGAAGCATGATCAGTGACCTCAAAATCAGCAACAATGGAGTTAATCTTATGATTGTTGTTTAGGCCCTGTCTAACAAATAAATGACCAATACCACTAGAAGAAAAAGCCCGCGTTATCTCATTAACCAATGAAGCTAACCAAAAAGAGGACATCGTGGATAAATAGTTGTTGCTATCGTTAGAATCACTCAATATGTTGATATTTAAATCACCAATTATAATTGATGATTGATACAAACAGATAATTGAGTAATATTGTTAATGGTCCAAGAAATTCAGATGAATAGCATCAGCAGAATTAAATGATGGACAAGTCACTTCATAGTTTGAAACAATTAAATCCGAGAAAAGAATAAAAGTTGGCATTCATACTGCGTATATTTTGATGTACAATAGGGTGCTTATAAAATTTCATTAGTACATCATTCATATCTGTTGAGGAGTATTCTTGATCCACATGTTCTCTCGAAGATACAAAATTATTATTAACATAAGTAGTATTATGACCTGTGGCCCTATTCTGGTTTTCCCGGGGAATTGGGATTTTTTTTGCTGTAATTACAAATTGCTCTAACTCCCAAATATATATTTCCCGTTCCCAAATGTGTATTCTGGCAGACAGCGAATATTTTTTTTGGGAATTTTTTTTTATTTAAATATTTATAAACTAAAACACGTATTGCGACCTTATTACAAGTTTAATTTATTTTTAAATTAAGCTATATTTATTAGCAAAAATAATGTTTCAAAATTCATTATAGTACGAATTACAATTCCCCAAAAAAATAATTGGGAAAAATTAACGTCAAAACTGCGATAAAGTGGAATTATTTTTTCCCAATAAAAAAAATCCCAAACGCCAGAATACACTTTGGGAAATAAAAAATTCCCAACTGCTAGAAAAACGTCACTAATTCTCAATTCCCTATTCCCTGGGAAAACCAGAATAGGGCCACAGATAAATTATTAAAATTGATCATAAAAAAATTGAAAACAAATAACAAAAATACAAACTACAAATCATCAAGGTCAAAAGCTGTACGAATATATTTTATTGTATCTCCATCAGCTTTCCTCATCATAATGTTGGCATTGCGAATCCATAAATATTTATAATTCTTTGCGATTTTTAACTCTTTCGCCGTTTTCAGCAAGTTCCGTTTATATTGTGTTAAACATTCATTGATAAAAATTGTAGAATCAGTATTAGTTTGCAGCACGTCTTTTGATGATAAAGCTTTTGATTTTCGAAATTTTTCCAAAATATCACGTTTAGAACTGAATGATTTTAACACAACAATTATTTTCCCAGGTTTATTAGATGACTTATTTTTAACCCGAAAGCTATTATAAATATTATCTGGTTCCAAAAGTAACTCCAAACCATTTTTAATTAGCGTAGTGACGATATTAGTAGTGATTTCATTATCCTGTTTTGGAACACCAATTATTTCAATCGAATTAATCAGCGACCATTCTTCGATAGTATCAACACGCTCCTCTAAGTTAATCACCCGTTCCTTCAGAAACTTATTTTCCTCGATCAATTTATGAACTAAGACAAAAGACTGCTCAATAATATTAAAACGATCATTCATTGTGTTAGTGTTATTTTTTAATTGTGTAATAATATTTTTTAAATTTAAATCAACGTTGTTATAAATAAAATCAAAACATTCAATGACCTTTGAATTATTTGCGGTATTTGTGAAAGACGAATTGACAGCAGCATCATCATCTAAATTACGACTTTTACGTTTTTGTGTTTGACATGACGCACAAAACTAACTGTAACTCTTACTCCTTTTAATGAAATCGATATCCAAAATTTTTGTAACACAACTGTATGTTTTATCTAACCAGGAATTATTTACACAAAAATGAAAAAAAAAATCTTATTGATAACTCAAAAACACTTTTTAAAATTGAGAGTTTATTTTGTAATTATGTCTATCTTAAGTTATTTTTATTTATAATTTCCTTTGCGTTTATTTACAATGGATATACTTGATTAGTTCAAAATATACATCTGCACCTCACAACAGATGACCATGAATTGTATATTAAATTATCGTATTACTAGTATTATCGAAACTCTTGAACTTGTATTATATTAATTGTGAGATAGGCTTGTAAATGTAGTGTTAAGTTAAAATAGTTAAAAAACCAATTTTGTACTCATTTTGAGGTTAAGTTGTAAAGTTGGTATTAGAACCAATATAGAGACATGCTTCTTTAATTAAGTACAATGTGTATTAAAAAATATAATTTTTATTCAACATAATTATCTAGTTTGGTTTTAGTTTGCTAAATTCTACGACCATAATTTTATTTACATATTTATATTTTATACATACATATATAAGTATTTTTTAATTTTTACTTTAATAATCAGAATCAAACGTAACATATCGAAGCCTTAAATACCTATCAAGTGACGATATTAAAGAAATTATTAAGTATATACCACTACGTGTCGAATTTTGCTTCAAACTATTTCATTGGCGCAAACAAACCGTAAATATGTCCTTTATTGACGTATTAAAAATATTCTACATCTAAGCAATATTTTTCAGTGTGGTTTGGATCATAACACATTATCCGTATCGTCAAAAGTAGATGGATGGTTGGATCACGGGAATTTGAGATATCATCTTCTTATCAAGATAATATACCTAAGCCATCGACATCAGCTTCTTCACAAGAAATTCAAAAATTGTTGGAGAAACTGAAGCAAAACAAAAATAGTTAATTCTTTAACAATATTTATTTATTATGCTACATGTTTTCCAATGTATCTCTCCAGTTATATTCAGTCAAAGATGATCAATTTACATAGATAGAAACCTGCGAACAAAATGCATTTTTCATACAAATCAGCATACTCACCCACATTCTAATAAGAAAATCATGCGAAGAAAAATGGTTTTATGCTCTTTGTTGTCTGTTCTCTCTCTTCATATTTTTTTTATTATCGTGGCGATCGATACCGATGATCACGTTACGTTGTTGGTTTGTTGTTTATTTAGTAGACAAAGAGGAAATATATAAAAAAAATAAATTTTTTTATTAACTTTTTAGAAGAATGAATGGTTTGAAAATGTTTTTTATTTTTCGAGAGAATGAATATAATAGAATACAGTTTCATTTTTCATACACTATTTTGGCTAATATTACGATGAGAAGAAGAACAACGATCAAATTACAATTTTTGATTGTAAACTTCATAATTACGAGTACGCTCTAGTATTTACGTATTTTGTTTGGTGCTTTAAATTTTATTGGTTCTATGATTTCAAATTCAATTAGGATATAAGGGACATGTACATATATAAATGAAATAATTAGACTGAATGATTTTACTGAAAACAGATTTTATTGGTTATGATAAGATTGCAGATAAGGCTATTACAGGTCTATATCAACAGGTCTATATCAAATTAGCTTGGTTGTTTAACAAATTTAGATGAAATTTTCTTACGGAATTGTTGTTGTAATAAAAAATGTGTGATTATTTGAATATTGTTTAATTTTGAAATAAGGCCACAATAACTTGGATATTTTTGTTAGCAAATTTAGGTGAAATTTAATCTGATTTATTAAAACGGGAATTTTAAAATATATTTTCCATAAAGTTATGGAGTATCATCATAATAAATCGACTGCCCAAATTGTCCGGACCTCCAAACTTTTATAAATATTTTATAAATCTATTATATAAATATATTATATAATTGATCGTTTTAGGATTACGATTATCGGATGATTGGATATGGGATATGTATTTCTTAAGGATGAAACACACCAAGCAGCAGCAGCGAGCAGCCAATTTAAATATTGCCTTATTCGCTTATTTAATGTAACAAGATCATAGCTCGTGTGGAAATATACGTATTTCCAATAAAAGAAATCAAATATTTTGTAATTTTAATAGATAAATTTAAATTTAAAAAAATTATATTGAATGAAGTTGCATCTGTCGCGGCATCAATAAGTTCCACACCCAGCAGCTTCAATTGACTGCTCTTTGATGCTACTCATAACCTCAATAAAATTGAGACAAGTGCATTTTACTACTAAAACAAAATAAACTGCTGCGCTGCTTGATGTGCACACCAATTCGCAGCCGCTAGTGTGGATTGTTTGGAATATGTTGCGCTGCGCTTGGTGTGTTTCATCCAGTAGGCTGTTTTCCAAACGAACACTTATTTGTGGAACCTAACTTATTCAAATAAGTAAGCTAGCGAGGTGACTTATTTTCTGTCCTTTTCTAGCCGAAAAATCTAAATTGGTTGTCAATTTTTTGTTGTTTTTTTATCAATTTATGACTTTTAGAATTTGGTTAATAACTATTTCTAGGGCCTATTTTTTAATTAAACCCGAGCAAGCAGTGCGCTGTCAAAAAATACTCTGTGTTTTTTTATTCAACCTGAGTAATTTTACCCTGCACACTGGGTTTTTATTTGTGAACTGTGCTTACACCGGGCATACTCGGTTCTTCAAATTTTACTCTGAAATGAATGCCAGTGTACGAAGAGCATGCAAAGTAAAAAACAAGATATTACTCTATGCACACTGGTTCATTTGGCACTGCACAACCTGTGCTCGGTGTACAATACCCAGGGCAAGCCTGCTTGCCCGGGTTTAATTAAAAAATAGGCCCCTAGATAACGAATGGATCTTTGTGGGTTAAAATCAAAATTAAGATAAAAAAAATTGATTATTATAATGATATAGCATCCTAATTACGTAATGTATGCATGTCTTACACAAATGAATTGGTCGGCTATACGGAACTAGCAAGGCCACACGGCGTATTAATATATTCTATCTTTACGAAACAATTAATACTGATTAGACAGACATAAAATATATATTTTGATATTAAATGGAGCCCATTCGAACTTCTTTGATTGTCCAAACGAATTGAAATTAAAAAATCCAGCCGAATCGTACCTAAAAATCATATACACATTTTTGTAGATTTAAACATTATTTTTAAGTGTTTCTTTTTTAAATTGTCGCCAATCCTTTTAATTGCACAAAATAATTTTTAATTTATTAAAATAAATAGTTAAATTAATTGTAAGCGAAAACATTATGCCTCGAAGAATTTTGCGATGAAAACAATCAATGTTTTCATGTCGATGTCAAAATAAGTATGCAAACTCAATTGGAATGGGTTTACTTACTTATTCAAGATCGTGTCAAATAAGTCAATAAGTTTGAAATAAGTATCCGTTTGGAAAACAGTCTAAGGCCCATTCTCAAACACCGAGTTCGAAGTCGGTCAAGTGGAGTTTCAGTTGAATTTGAGATAAAGCCGTGTTAAGTCATAGTAGATCTTAAATAACAGAGCACCAACCTTGCTGATATGTGTGGAGGAAGGATTCATCTTTCAAACGCCAAAATAATGTGAATCGAGTCTATGAGTTGAATTTTAAATATTTGTTTAAAGTCGTAATAGATATCAGTTAACAGAACAAGGTTTGTACGGTTTCATAATAGGACCCGCGAGTTCCTGATGTAATCCCATTCACAGTTTCACCACACCTGATAAAACTATTCCCTTTGGTGAAAGTCAACAATTCTATTGTGAGAGTAGTGTGTAATCAAACTAAAAATTTAAAGTTTTTTTCATTTTTTATTAAAAATAAATTAATAAAACGCTCAAACGTCGAGCCAGCAAGTAAACTTTATGGTAAATCTAAACGATCAGCGATTGTTAATTTTTTACTAGGTTCCCAATTCGTGCTTAAACTCTTCATGCTCCAATATACTGCAATTATTATTAAAAATACGGCAATGCTTATAAATGTAATTCCTCCGACTTGCAATACAACTACATCATCTAAGATCTTCGGTTCACTAAGGATGATGTTTGTAATATCTCCAGATTTAGTAATTAACAACCATATTCCAATTGAGATTGTTTTCAATTTTCCGTTGCTCACCACATAAACGGCGTACAATCCATTTATTTTGATTAACGCTTCCCCAACAGCAAACATTATCATTGGGAATAATAGCCAGATAATTGAAATTTCAAGCGGTTCTATTATATTCTTGGTTATAACATCACTTGTACCGTTGACCATATCAATCGCTATTAAATACAATCCACCCATTTCAAAGTGATATAAACCGGTATAGTTTGGTGATGTAAACAAAAAATCTCGCATTTTGTACATCCCGGGCATTATAGTAAAACACGGTAAACTCCGGTTTTTACATCGACGTACATACCGCAATCCGCTTGCATAATTTTCCCCAACGCCATTAATTTTATATAATTCAAACGTGTGCTCGCCCCCAAATGCAGCATTCACGCAATTTATACACAACGTTGGAAGTCCAGACCAATCACGTTCGTGTCTCGTAAGTTTCACTACAGAGAAGCAATGACTAGTACCAAAAAAATAAGGCGAATTAAAAGGATCAAAAAGCCCTGGATTAGGGGTTGCACAATTTACAGTCGTATATAAATGGAGTAAGTAGAAAAATCCTTCACTCGGTTCACCAAATCGTTTAAGTTTAGGGGAAACATTTGTTTGGTTAAGCGGGAATATATAAAGTTTACATGCATATGGTTCCACACTCCCAACCATATCTCCAGAATACGACCAATTGTACGACCATGCTTTACTAAGCCTTGGCGGGCAAACTATAACTGATACTTGCTTGTCTGAAATAAGATTCGAAATATATTTTTGTGTACCTATTTCCAATTTTCTGTTCGTCATTGTACCCAGTGCCATTAGCAAACAACCGATTATAATAGCGATTAACGGATTTTTTACCAAAGATTTCTCAAATTTGTAGAAGAAAAAAAAATAAAATATTAAGGTAAATATCACAAAAAACGAACGATACAAAGTTCTTAGATAGTCTCTATCGAAAATATACGACAAAAATGTAGGAGTAAGCAGGTCCGCTTCTGCTGGCCATTTGGCTAAAATTTGCTTTTGCATAATGAAAATTATAGATATTGGAGAAATGATTGGTAATATTTTCCATAAATTCCAGCCTACAAATACTGGGCTAATGTCAATCTGGAACGAACGGTCGCGAAACATAAAACTGTATTTACTGCAGTAAAATATTGCTAAAAATTTAAATGGTTATTAATTAATAAGAAAAGCAGAGCTCATAAACACTTACATGTTGTTCCAATTGCAAAAGTTCCCAATATAATTAGTAATTTCGCCGAACATTTTATTAATTTTGGGTCGCAAAAGTTCCAATTGTAAACATTGTTAGGTGGCACATAATAAAATGTCGGAATCTCGCTTAACGTAATTGCTACGTACGAAACTAAAAAATATACGTAAAGCTCTCGAGAGGTTTTAGATTCGTACTCGGCTGCTCCGTAAGCCAAGAACGCAATTTTTAGAGTACTGGAAATTACGCCAATACCAATAGCTAAAACTAGTATGCTCAAAAGAGTATCAGTTTCATTAAGCATGCCAATCACAAATATCCATAATATTGATCCAAGTATAATAAAATTATAGTTGGTGGTGAATACTTCAACAATTATCGATGCAAATAATAGAGACACTATTTCGGCCAATTTAAATATGTACAGAACATACTGAGTATCTTCCGAATTTAATTTAAATAACGTTTCCGGGTAGTAGACCAAAATAGCTGTAATATAGAGAAAAAGTTATTTGCGATCAAATTTCACGGGCTCATTTTTTGTTACCTCGAACTATAAAATATCCTGCGCAGTGTAAAAATAACGCAGCTACGGTAAACGGAAGTAACTTGTGCACAACGGGGGGCTGAAACTGAAAAATAACTTTATATAGAGAAAATATCTAAATCAAACAATTAACTTACGTTGACCATTTCGGAGTTGCTTATTTCACGGCTGACGATTTTCAAATAAAATAAAAGAATGTTTAAAGGCAAACTAGGTTTTTGTTTAAATTCACGTTACGCGAATACGATTTGCTGGGCCAACTCATTTTATCTTGTTACCATGCAGAGCTACATGTGGCTTGAGTTGGAGTTAAGCTATAACCAGCGAGTCTGTAAGAAATTTAAGTAACAAGGCGATATCGGAAAAATATATGTTTATTGACATTACTGACCAGCGATACTCAAAGTACTTTTCGTTCAGTTTTGTTAAATTTGAATTGTTGCTTAGCAATCTGTAACAAGAGCGAAAATTATCGCTCAAACTGAAGGGAACGTCACAATTGTATATTTGAAATGGCGGTATGTTTATACATTTTTGTAATTTATGTGTACAAATATTTATTTATATTTTAATAATTTAAATAATATTTTATGTCCATTTTCATCAGCTCTTTTCAGCTCAATAGATTCTGTTTGTTCACCAACATTTGTGGTCGCACAAGGTCCATCAGCTTGTTGAATGAAAACCTCAGATGTCATGCGAGTGTGGATAAAAAATTGCTGTTGACAATTCTACATTTCTAAAATCGTTTCCTAAAATAAATTATGTACTTACATAATTATACCTCTAAATACTCGTAGTTACATACATAGTAATCTACATACATGTTACATAGTAATCTGTCTCTTTTGCGATTTATTTTTCGTACCACACAAGAGACCGTTTTTTTTAATTTTTGCCCCCTCGTCCTTTAAATAGGGTTAGAGGCTGTTCAATTTCCTGAAATAGATTAATTTTTGGCGAAAATCGTGGTGTGGTTAATTTATAATTTTGCAGATTGACATTTAAAAATTCAATTGGCAATAATAATCGTGTTACAGATTCGCTGGTCAAACTGTCAAATATTCTGTAATAAAACGTTCTCGTTAAATTCTGTAAGGTTTCGTTACTGACTCTTACAGGCTCGCTGGTTATAGCTTTACCGTTCAGTAGATTTGAGTTTTCGTTAAGTTATTTTGATTTCAACAAAACTAAAACTTCAAACAGAATGTATCCATTTTGCTCCCCCCGTTTTTGATACGCTCCGCCTCGTCCGTTCTGTAAAACACAATCCTAGTGTTCAGTCCAACCAAAATGATAAAAATTATCATGATATTTTTTATCAGTTTTTGCCATAAAACGCACTCATTTATCACAAAAAAAAAAAAAATTTCGATTGTGGCTGTCAAAATTTATGTACCTTTTATTTCTAATGTTGACAGGAACAACATTTTGTTCAACTTTAATGTTATATTTTTGTATTAAACAATAATACATTAAAAACAATGTAGTTGAAATCAGCGTCTTTAATAAACTCAACAACAAATATTGTTTGTTTATGATTTGTGTGTGTAGTTTCTTTTCTGTGTTTTTGTTCAATTTTCAATGTCCATTTCATTTCCTCTGATGGCGGCCGCATGAAATGTGTCTCGACTCTCGAGCTGAGGCAACAAAGCTAAAAATGAGTGATATAATGCAAATTGTTGTTGTAAATTATTGTTGTTGTATTGCAAATGTTGTGTACCGCCTTTTTGAGATCACACATTTTTAAGTTTTAACTTTCTTGGCTTGGCTCGAGAGTCGAGAGACATTTTATGCGGCCGCCTTGAATGATTTATTAGGTGCGACGTTGTGTGGTTAAAATTATTCGTGTAGTCACGAATTGGGCGGGAATGTGATTTCTTTTACACATGCCATCTAAAAACAATTTGTGAAAGTTTTTAGAGCAATCAGTTATCTTATGTGCAAATATCTGTCGTAAATTATAATCGAATGAATGTTTAAATGAGTGAATTACTATGATGTATACTCCCCGGGTTTGTTTTATTAGCGTTAAGATGTGAAGTATTAAACTATTGTGAAATACTTAGGCATTAGTATCAATTTATAATTATTTTTTCGATTTGGTTGTTCACTCGGGTTTGACATAAAATTATACGGAGTGAAGTTAGGGTCACAAAAAATATCATGATAATTTTTATCATTTTGGTCGTGGCCGCTCCGCTTGTCAAACTGTCAAGAAGCAATTGCAGCTCTTGATAAGTTGTTAGATTTGTACGTGTTGTATACTTAACTTATAAAAAATATATACATAAATCGAAACGGAGAAGATGGTGGGTGAGACCACTAAATGTAGATAGATGTCAGTGGATATTTTGCCTATTCATTTCAACAAATGAAACGCCTAGATTCCGAAGATTTTTTAATATTACCAGAATCTTTATGACATGTTCTTAAGCCAAGTTGAGGATGATCTAGCTAAACACTCATTCCAACGACCAATCGATGCTGAATGCCGCTTGGCATTAACCCTATCATAAGTAAAATTTACGAGCTATTTTGTAATAATTCCATGTACAAATTTTTTTGGTTTTTTAGATACTTATCACAAGGTGATTCAAAAATTTTTTTAGCATGGTCATTTAAAATGGGAAGATTGACAGTCAGAGAAATCTTCATTAAAACTTGTTCAATATTGTGGAAAATTCTTTCGCCTTTATATGTGTCACCCCCGAACAAAGAAGTCTATTCTAATAAATTGCTTTACAATTTTGGGAAAAGTGGAATATGCCTAATTAATAAATACAGATTTATAATTATTAAATTAACATCTGTCGAAAAGCGTCCTCTTTTTCTTCGTTCTCGTAGATAAGGTGTTACCCTAACTGAAGGATTCTCTTTTTATTTTTTTTCTCAAGTTTATTCTTTTAGAGCAAAAGGTACGCATCTATAATAAGATCGTCAATTTGCCGTTGACGTTTTAAATTCATATTCGCTTTAATTTCTTTTTTAATTTAAATAAATTTACATTTAATTTAATTTAACGAAAATTAATAAATAAATTTAAGTATTGAAAACACAAAAAAAAATTTTACAGCACAAAAAACAAAACTAAAACACAATTCATCTGCATGTCAAAATAAATCACAACAAAACAAAATATGTCTCTGACATTTCAGCATGAAGTTATACGCACTAAAATATTTACGAAACTCGTCAAACTAATTTATCCATATAACTAAAAGAACTACAAGGGCGATTGCTCATACTTTACATAGTAAAATGGCGCACCGACATATTGTCATATTTTTTTTTCGTTAAAAGGTTACTGGGTAATTATAGAGATGTCGCACCAATCCGCCATTCGTCAAATTTTAAATGTTAACGAAACGTTTTTTGTATTTTTACTTGTTCGCTATTTATCATTATATGTACAAAGTCATAGTGTTTTCGATTGTTGTGTTTCGAGTTTATAAAAATTAAAAAAAAAACAGTTTTTTTCAAAACTAAATTAAATATTGAATGCATTTTAAACTGAGTATTTTATGTGTGAAAATATTGCAAAACAATTTGTATGTTAAATAAAATCAATATAGTGACTAAACTATATATTTGTTTTTAATTGTAAGAATACATTTACAAGAGACATAACACTACAAGGAACATTTATAGCAAAATAAATTTCCATATTTGTTCATCTGGGCCGGAATTTTCGCCATCCAATAATAAAATGCAATAATTGAACCCTACTTAGCGTTCGATCAGCAAGAGAATTCATGACCTCTATCACCTTTGTCATCAAAATCCGGCTTAATTCGCACCAAAATTCTCGTTGCTGTTATCTTTTAATTTTTTATCGGTTTCTTCAGATTTCGGTTCTTTGCTGCTATACTCGATTATAGTTGTTTTGCAATTATTTCGTTAGTAACTCAGTTTGTCGATTTATCGAAAATCACACTCCCAAAACTCATTACTAGCATCACCTTCAAATTGAACATAATTATTTTTTGGTGAACATATTTTTGTTAATTCAACTTGGTAGTAGAATAAAGGTACCTACGTTGGTTGATGTTATGTGTACGATCGATGTACAATTATTTTATATAAATCTTCAGAACTTTTCAGTAAAGCTAATTGACCTTGCGAACTGGTTTCCTTTTTTATCTATAATATAAAAAATGGTAATTGTTATAAGAAAAAACGGAGATAATCATTGTTTTCTTACAATTTATAGGCAAATACAACTTCTGCTACCTAATAGAATATTCCAACGAATGGACTGGTTAGTGTTGTACTATTATTCGAGATATCAGATGAATCCCGCTTAGTTTTTACATTATTACTACCCCAACTTTGTTGATTGATATTTTAGTGCTGCATTATCATTTACGTCTTGCAATCCTATTCCTGTACCAAACGTTATTTCATTATAATCTAGTTAGCACTAGCAGCACCTCTAATTATAAATTTGCACTAAACATTTCAAAATTGTGATTACGTTAAGTTGAAATGAATAAAAATAAAAACAATAGTTTACTTCCGATCTTGTAACACGCGTAATTTATTTTGACGTTTCGTTAACTAAAAAAAATATCGTTGAAATATAACAACAACAACAAAGAAAAATACCGTTTAGATACCAGTGCTGACATCTTCATATTTACCCGATGTTGATTAAATTTTTAGACCCTATTTGCTTTATTTTATTTATTTTTATTTATTTTATTTATATTCTCAGTTAAAATACAACTACCAGATTATTCAGTGGATTTATTGTCCTTTGAAGAATAATCTGAGTAAGTTTGTACAGCAAAATAAATTATTATGAAAAGTAATAGGAAAATAACAATATCAAAGAAAGAAAAAAAAACCAATAATGAAAAAAATACAATAATGATAAATGTAATACATAAATTGCCTATAATTAAAAATATAATTTAATATTGGACTTAAAATACTTTTTAATACTATTCTTAAATTTCAAAAATGTTTCAGATATTTGTAAATTATCAGGTATTTGATTATATATAATTGGTCCTAAGAAGGTAATCGACTTTCTTCCAAATTCAGTCTTTATGTGATAGTAATTAATTCTTTTGTAATTTCTAGTTCCATAAATATGATGAATACAATCAAATTTAATATTAGATAACACTGATGATACATGTAGCGCTTTATACATCTATTGCGTTATTTGAAATTTATGTAACACGTTATTGGGTAACACTAAATTATTCCCACTACAGTATAATTCTTTAGTTGGAAACAGAAATGGCAACCTATAGACTGATTTTAAACTTCTGCATTACTTGAATTTTATTTAGCCTAGTTGCAGCGGCTGTTCCATATGTAAGTAGACCGTAGCTGATTCGTGAATGAATGAACGAGTAATAAATCATTAACAACACCCGTCTAGGAACGAAAAAAGATAATTTCCTAAGAAGACCTACAAGTGGAGCAATTTTTTTACTAATGTAATTAATATGATCCTGCCAAAACATACGATCATCAAAAGTTACTCCTAAATATTTAAATGAATTAACTCTTTCAATCATAATGTTGTTCACTTTAAATGGAGGTAACGTAACCATTGATTTATATGGGGAATGAAATATCATATGTTTAGTTTTAGATATATTAAGTGAAATTAAATTGGATTTAAAATTTTCTAATAATATGTTGAGATCGTGATTCATATCATCCATTATCCCACTGGCATCTAAGGTTTCATAGAATAACGCCTTATCATCAGCAAAAATTCTAATTTTGCCTTTTAATGGTAAATAAGAAATATCATTAATGAAGATTAAGAATAAAAGTGGTCCCAGAACACTGCCTTGTGGAACACTACATTTGATATCCAACATATTACTTCTAACTTCATTGACCATGACATACTGTTTCCTATTTGATAAATAGCTACACAGCAAGCTATAAGGAACACCCCGTATACCATAAATATATAATTTGCTAAGTAACAATTCATGATCAATACAATCAAAAGCTTTCTGTAAGTCTAAGAAAAGCGCTCCAACATACTTTTTGTTGCCAAAAGCTGTAAAGATCATATTTAAAATTTCAACAAGAGCTAATTCCGTACCAGCTCTCTTTCTAAAACCATATTGATATGAGTAGAAAAAGTTATTTGAATCAAGAAAATTTATACCAATCGGGAGAAGAGTAATTTTTCAAAAATCTTGTCAAATACTGATAAAGTTGAGATAGGTCTATAAATATTAATTGATAAACTGTCACCATTTTTAAAAACGGGAATAACTTTCGCAACCTTTAAGCAATCAGGATAAATACCAGTTAATAAACATTCATTAAACATTTCTTACAAAAGTTTTGAGAAAAAATCTGCTCTACCTTTAACCACATATAGTTATTAATTTTGTCCGGTTCACAACCCTTACTATATCATTAAGTGAAAAAATAATATTGTAAACTTCAATAGCTGTAACTGATGAAAAATACATAGAATCACAATTCCAGTAAATGGTACCGAATTTATGAATATTTCTGTCAGAGTTGATAGATTCACTAATTAAACTACCTACCTTAACAAAATAGTCATTGAAAAGGTTAACTATATCACCAGTATCATTATAAAGCCGTCCGTTACATAAAATTGAATCAAACTGAGCTGTTTTGTGATTTTTATTAAGAAACAAATTAATATTTTTCCATAGATCTCTTTGGTTTAAATCAACAAACATTTCATTAAAATAACGTTTCTTAGCAAAATATTTTTTTGATTTTAGTAACTTACTTAGGCGTTCTAGTTCCGCTTTAAGATCAGTGCTATTGGGATTCAGTTTACATCTTTTTAACACTTTGTTTTTCTCACGAATTACTTGCCAAATATCATAGGTAATCCAAGGGCATAAAGTATTTTTTAATTTAACTTTGACACTTATTGTATTATAGTATATTTATTATTAAGGTCATTGTATTTCTTTACAATTAATTGTAAAGTGCTGTCAGGATCATGAATATCAAGGGGCATTGAAATCAGAAAGTTATTAAACTCTTCATTTAATTTATCAAAGTTCACAATTTTTTTACTCAAAGTTTTCCCAATGTACTTAGCTGCGTAGCAAAATTTTGTGTAAAGAAAATTGTGGTCACTAATTTTTAAATATATGGTACAATTGTAAACATTTTTAATGTTTAGAAAGCTAGATACGGCATGATCTAATATAATTCCACTAGCAGAACGAGTAATATTCGTATTAGTAGTTATCAAACCATGGCTCATTAGCAGATTTATATAATCAGTTACATAATCATCTGTTTTGTTGATGGGAATATTTAAATCTCCAAGTAGAATATTATCTGACCTGCAGCTATCAGAGAGAAAACTATCTAAAAAGTTAAAAAAAACAATCAACATCAGAACTAGGTGGGCGATAAATGGCACAAACATTAGTACCAACAAATCGAGGAAGCTTAATTTGAATGAAGTGAAATGGGTATAAACCATTATCATTTTTCAATGAACAATATTCAATGTCATTTCTGATATAAAATGCAAGACCTCCCCCAGATCTATCATCTCTACATGAAAATATGCTACTATAATTGTTGATAGTGTACGACATCATATTGTGACTCTGAATAAAAGTTTCCGAAATAACTAAAATATGAATATCAGATTGTAAATTATCAATGAACTCTAACAGGTTGTCAAATTTATTAATGTCATTCATCCCACGAATATTAATTTGGAGAGTTATTAATCGTTGAGTGTTACTACCAAAGTCACCGTTTGAATTCATTTTAAAATCATCAACATTATCAAAATACTCATTATGACAATATTGGTTTAAAATATTACTGAGCTTACTCATAGCCAATAAAATGAAATAAACAGTAAGATCCAGTCATTAATAACATTAGTTGAAAACGTAAACAATGCCAAACAGTAAAAGTTTACTAATACCAATTTAATGAAATTCAATAATGAATGAACCAAAGAAATTGAAAATAGAATTTTAAATCGTATAAAATTTACCAGATGATAAAACAATGTCAAATATATGAAAAACTTAGACCAATTAAATTCGACGCGAACAACACCAAAAATTACAACAAAAAGATCTGAAACATCTGTAAATGACATTTCAAATGTAAACAATACAATTATTGTAGTAATAAAATTAACAATTTTTAAAGTGTATAATAAACTTTAGAAATAAAATGTAAGTATAATATATTGAAAATTTAAAATAGTGAAAAACTAAATATATTATTATATTTACATGACAACAATTCGGAGTTGAGGATAATACATCAATTACAATCAGCACTATTATCGATCGCACCAGTATGTCGTCCAAGAAATGTTTGTTCAATATAGTTGACATCGTTCATCGATTTAATATGATAAACAATAGGTTCACTATCCTTCCTCAGTAAGATTTTTCCTTGCTTACGCCACAAATATTTGAAATTTATCTTTTGTTTTATTCTTTTAGCTTCTGCGTACAGTTTGGTTTGAAGCGGTGAAAGATGATCCATAATACGAATAATAAGATTGTTATGTAATGATGGGCAGCTAACCCCAAGGTCAGACGTCCGTATGTAATTTTTATTAGTTGTTTTTGATTTATACTTTAATAAAATTTCATTTTTCAATTCGTTATTATGTGTTTTAATTATTAACATTGGTTTTTTGGATGTGCTTGTTCGTTGTGGATCCTTATGGTTAACAAAGAATGCAGATTGAATTACACTACTGTCAACTTTTACATCCAGAACACGAAGCAAACCGGTGACCATATCATTTTTAAGATCCATATTTGATGAAAGACCGCTAATTACTAGATCATTTTGGATTGAACGTTAAAATTCATTATCCAAACTTGCTTCAATTTTGTGGAATTTATAATCATAAGAAGACTGTTTTGATTCCAATTGTTTGATCTTCTTCTTTAGCAACTTGTTTTCATCAGAAATTGTATTGATTTAATGTTGTAAAAAAATATCAAATGAGTACGATACCTGTTGGGAGGTTTCCACATTAATTATTCTAGCACGCAGGTCATTTAATATTTTCAAAATTTCAGGAAGATCAGATAAATTATTCAACACTGTCTCACTGGTACTTTCCGACCCATCTATAATGGATCTACGCTTCGATGCTTTACAAGAGTTGCAAATCCAGGCTGCTTTATAGTTCTTTTAGTTATATGGATTTATCAACTTATTTTTGGAGACCAGTGAAAATTTCATTTCACTTCAGCAGCGTACCGGCCTATATAAGGAAATATTCAACCCTGAATAAAACACAGCAAAATGGACTGCCTTTTTTTTATTTTTCAATAAACAAAGCTACTTGTTTGTTGTTGAAAGCAAACATTATTTTGTATGTCAGAATATCGTGCTAATACATAGCCGTCGGATGAGCTCGTGGCGTCGTGCATTTCCTTTGTAGATTTTAGTTTCGCTGCTGTTATTTCTAAATTGTATTGTGTCCATTATCCAAAAATCTCTTGTAAATTAGTTTTATTTATGTTGTTTTTAAAAGATTTGTTATGGAAAACTTCACATATACAAATAAAAATAACACACAAATACAAATAAATGATTAAAAAATTTCCCTTTGTAATTATTTGCGATGCATTTAAATGACAACCAATAGTTAAAGGAAAAAACAAGCTAAATAGGATATTTAAAATAAAAAGTATTTTTTAAATAATTTTCTGGACATATAAATAATTATACGTAACAAAATAATACACTGAGAGAAAAAACAAACTATTATCAATGAAAACTACCTTGAATCAAAACATCAAAATAGAAATGGAGCCCAAAATTTTTTAATAGGGCATTTAATTAGCCTATAATTAACCATACTATCTTGTAATGTTCTACTGTATGGGTTCTGCTAGCTTAAGGGACGTGTTTTCTAGTTATATTAGGTCTGTAGTGGATTTGTCTTCGATTATCCTGATTTTTAAAGAAAGATTAACAAATAAATAGTTTTAATTAGCTTAATTGTATAAATAATTAAGTTTTATATTCATTTTGTTGATTTTCTTGGTTGTTGTTATGACAGTTTGGTTATAAGTTGTCAAAAATTATTGACAAAAATTTGAGCAAAATGGTTGCGTACTTTGGCAAATTGAAAGTTGAAAATACCAACTTTAGAATAATTAATTTTTTATAAAATAATTTAGAAACCTTAGTTTAACAAAATTTTGCATTATATAAAGGGAATTTTGTATAGTTTTTTGTTCAGTTTTTGATTCAAGTTAAAGGAATTTTGATTCCAGTTATAAAAGAATTGCGATTCATGTTATAAAATTTTTTTTATTATAAATCCAGTTAAAATAAAATATTCTAATTTTTTATGTTAAGTGAAATTTCGTCATATAATTTGTTGTTCTTTTTACAAAGTGAAAAAATTTAAAACAACGGCGAAATTTGTATTTGAAAACTTAACAGTTGTGATTGCTGGCAATTAATGAATTTATAAAATAATTAATGCTGGCATAAATAAAGAGCATATAAAAATGTATGCGAATCTTTTACACAACATGTAAAAGAAGAATCTTTTTATCCACACAATGCAGTTAGGATTATTTTATTTAAAAAAGCCATCCATATAAATATACATTCAATCGGATAAGGAAACGGAATTAACCAAAGGTCTATTTCAAAGTGAAAACACCTGCTTTGAAAGTTGTAAGGTCTTAGAAGTATCTTAGGAGGAAGAGTTTTCAATTTGACTTCTACTTCTGCAACTTTTGAATACTAAATCCAGTGTTCCCCTAGTTTTTCCGGAAAATTTGTGTTTTTTAGTTGGATTGGGTCAAGTTTAAGGTGAAAACACATATTCTGGAAGTTGTAAGCTCTTAGTAGTACCTTAGGACAAAGGATTTTGATTTTCATTTTCTTCTAAATCTTTCGAATTATAATCTTATGTTTATTAATAAATTAAACTTTTTCAATTAATTATATTATTCTAGATTATTAATTTACTAAAATATAATATTATAAATTGATAAATAATCCAGTCATTTTAACTTGCCAATAGTGTTTATATAACAAATATCGTATTATTTTACACTGTTAAAATTAGGAACGTCTATAGGACAAAATTCACGTTTCTATATAGTCGAGTGAATTTTTCCTAAATTTGTCTTAAAATGGTTGTTGGATTTAGGACAAGTTAGGATAAACTTTCACGAGAATTACTATCTGTAAAGTAATTCTCGTGAAAGTTTATCCTAACTTGTCCTAAATCCAACAACCATTTTAAGACAAATTTAGGAAAAATTCACTCGACTATATAGAAACGTGAATTTTGTCCTATAGACGTTACTAATTTTAACAGTGTGTTTTGTATTTATCAATACAAAATTCACTTCGAGAAATCCTTTGTCAAGGATTCCGGATAATAGGTGTATCACCAACAATTTGAACTCGAAAGTACTGTTACAGTTCTGGTAAGAATTAAATTACGTATTTAATGAAACCAAATTAAATATTAGTACATAACGTCAATTCAAGGGTTTCATTGTTAATCATAATTCTAAATAAGCGAGGGTAGATACATTTTAACTGTTGGTTCTCATCTGAATGCATTGCAGTTATTTGCAAAGGGAAATTTTTGGCTTGTGCGACTGTGTTAGTTATTTCTTATTCTAGTGGTAGTAAAAAATTTTGACATTTTAAGACAAAATAAATTTTCATTTTTAAATTCGTGTTTCTAAAAAAATCAATTAATATAAAATATACATTTATTAATTACAATAATTATGAATTCCGAGTGTATTGAAAACGTGAGAACGGCAGCTATAGCAATTATAATTTGTAACCAGGTCAGTGAATTTGTAAAGCCTGAAAAAAAAAGTGTGTTCGAAAAATGTGGGTACGACCAATTTTTCATCAAAATGAACGAGACTCGTTTGGACATCACAATTTGGTGGCAGAAATGAAGCTCAATGATCACGAATCATTTTTTAATTTTACACGTTTGACGCCAGAATCATTTAATAAATTATTATCTATAGTGGGTCCTCGAATTTCTAAACAAAACACAAAGTTTAGAATGTGTATAAACCCATCTACTAGATTGGCACTTACATTAAGGTAAATAAATAAAAAAAATTGTCAAATTGGGGGCTTATTTCAATTAGTTGTAATTTCGTTTTAGATATTTGGCTAGCGGTGACAGCCAACGATCACTGTCGTACAATTTTCGAGTTGGAAAAAGCACTGCTTGTAATATAATAGCAGAAACTCTTGATGCTATATATTTAGGCCTTCAGCAGAACACGCTACCTGAATTGAAATCACATGATTGGCTGGAAGTTGCAGAGGGGTTTAAAATCAGATGGGATTTTCCGAACTGTATTGGAGCCGTAGATGGCAAGCACATAAGGATTATTGTATGTTAATTTATGGCATCAAAAACCTCATCATAACACAAATTTTATTATAGGCACCACCAGATTCGGGATCAGAATTCTTTAATTACAAAAACTATTTTTCGATAATATTAATGGCAATATGCGATTACCGCTACCGATTTTTAGCTTTTGATATCGGTGCTCAAGGACGTCAAAGTGACGGAGGAGTTTTCCAAAGATCGAAAATGGGGAGAAAATCTTCAAATAATTCGATGATGGTACCGGAAAAAAATGAAATTTTTGAAGGTGGCCCAGTTTTGCCCAATTATCTCGTTGGTGACGAGGCTTTTGGCCTTAAACCGTGGTTGATCACGCCATATCCTGGTAAGTCCACTGGTAAACTGGATTTCGAAAAACTGATTTTCAATTATCGCCAATCGAGAGCACGACTAGTGATAGAGAACAATTTTGGGATATACACGGCAAGATGGCGTATTTTGCAAAAGTGTTTAGACACCTCTGTAGAGACAGCTGACAAAATTGTACAGGCTACCATATGTTTACACAATTTTTGTATGATGGAAGACGACAGCAGTATACACCAAAAGAAGTATTGTCCAAGAACTCTCGCCGATCGTGACAGTATAGATAAAACCAATATTATACCCGGTGACTGGAGGAAAAACGTTGAAGTTTTGCCTCAGATTTCTAAACAAGGCAGCTATAATGCTAGCTTCGCTGCAACAGAAGGACGAAACACTTTGGCAGAACATTTTATGACCGATGGGTCAGAACCATGGCAGTGGAATTGTGTTTTAAAAAAATAAATATAGTAAAAGATATAATTATGAATTTGTTTTATTTTCAATAATTTCGTTCATATACGATACAAAATATAATTGGGCGGCATATTTTTCTTTGAGATTTAATTCTCTTAAAAATAAAGTGACTTGGTTGCCAAATACCTGTTCCATATCAACTGGTGGTGTTGGATCCAGTGCTACTTTATTTGTGTTGGCTACAAGTTGATTTAGCGGCTCCAAGAAATCTGCAGCCGATGCTGTTGATTTAGAGGTAGAAGAGCGCCCGCTTAATGTTCTTGCTCGCTTTCTTGGAGAGAACATAATTTCATCATCTAAAAAACAAAATATGGTTTATAAGTACGATATTAATAATAAACTAGTTTATTTTTTACCTAAATTTGCACTATCCATAGATGTTGGAGACGGCGTCGTTGGGAACATCTCTTGGATATTACTATCTAAACTGCTTTTTTGCCTATAAGATTAAAATAATTAAATTAAAACACGAAATATTTAATATAAAACCACTACATTAAATTCTTACTTGCGCTTGAGTATAACACCGTCCAATCTTCTAAGTTGCTCCAAATGTTTTGGCTCTGTTACAACTTTTGCTGCTGAACCGCTGGGAGTTACCTTGTCTTTATTGGTATTATACCGCGTATAATTATTTCTCATGTTTTTATACATGGATTTTATTATTTCAATTTGAATTGAAATAGTGGGATATTTCAGCTCCAATTATTTTTTAATTTCCTCCCACAAATGGTTTATTATTGATGAGGTGCGGCTTCGTATAGGTAGCGTATAATCAAAAATTGGAGGGCGGTCGAATAACAAATCTAACATATCCGCCTCAAACGCGAACCGGCTTGCCCCTTCCAACATTTTTAAAACATTTTGTATGCCACTATATGTTTTTTTATTGGATGGCACATTTTTTGAAGCTACTTCAACATCCATGAAACCCTCTTCCAAAACCTCTACCTCTTCATATTCCGAATCCAATTCGATATAATTCATTTTTCCACCTATAAATAAGATATTAATATTAATTTCATAAAAATATATTGTTAAAAAATTTATTCATTAATTATACATTTTAAATACAAAAATAAATCAAGCATTTAAATAATATATTTTTGTACATAATTTTGACTCACTTTTGTAGGCTTGTTTAATAAATAAAAACAAATGATTTTGAAATGAACACAAAAAAATTGTTGTCAATTTTGCTGTGTTTTATGCAGGGTTGAAAATTTCCTTATATAAAATAAGGGAAATTTTCCAGTTTTTGAGCAAATGCAAAATTTACATTGGAAAAGGATGTATGCCCGACTACTTTCGATTGCAAATCGCTTTGTAATTTTTTTATGTGTGTGTATAAAAATTTGTATACCGATACGGAATTTATTTGAATGTGTACTATAAAAATAAGAAATTTAAAATCGATTGCAATTAATTGCAAAGCAAGCTCAGATGAAACCGCACAGGAAGAGTAATTCCGTATTCAATATTTTTTTTAGCGGCGTAAGCGGAAACAAATCGAGCTTATTTTCAACCAATTTGGATTTTTTTGCTTCAGACTCAGTTTCAAGTTTCAATCTCGTTTCTCTATTTTTATGGGACGTTTGTGTGATTTTACCTGATTTACCTGAGTAAAATCCGATAGGGTAATGCAAGTTTAGTTCATTCTAATGTCGGTGATATTTATTTTATTCTATAGGCAACTGAGAGTTATGTTTGGTTATGTTAAGTGAAATTACCATTTAAAGATAATCGCGAACATTTAAATAATACTTTAAAACTACTTAATATAGAATAAAAGCAATGGAAAGTAATGCTTTTTAATTAAACGGTGAAAGACTGACAATTAAATTATCTAGTTTACAAAAGATGGTCACTTAACAGGCAATGATCCAGATTTATTTAAGCACCAAATCACGAAACGACAAATTTTGCCAAAATATGGTAAACTTTTCTTGTAACGATTTAACGCGACACGCGTTTGGCTTAAATGTTTCCTGGGTGACGTAACAAATGTTGCTTTGGTAGGATGACTTATAATGATGGATGTGCATGTCAATTACGATCGATGATGATTAATGGGAGACAACAATATACCTTTTCATGATTTGTGTAGTAGAAAATAAAAACGCGTTGCCCCTTTTTCTCCAATAAAAAAATTATAAAAAAAAAAATTTGAAAATAGAAAGAACAAAAAAAAACGAAAAGAGGAGAAAAAAGACAGCTCGATCGGAAGAAAAGCGGGGACAGTCAGTTAATCTTTGACGATTACCAAGATTGGTTGTATAATTTGTTTGGTTGTGCAAAATTTGGTTGCATAAAGTGCATACAATAAAATTTTAGTTTTTTGAGATTGTTTTTGTTTGGTGTGCCAATTCGAAAGGCAATAAATTGCGATTGTATCAAAGAAAAAAAGAACAAATATAAAACAAATAATACATTTAGTGCAAAATAGTTGTACGTATTATAATAAAAAAATCAAAACGAGTTTTGTGAAGTTTTTTGTTGGTACCAAGCCATCTTGTCCAATGTGACTGTTGAGGTCGAAAAAAGAAAAGATAAAAGATGCATAGCGGGTCACTTAACTCCACCATTTTGCATTTGGTATACGTGCAAACATTATAGGCGTGTGAGTCGCCAAACGAGTTAGTGCAAAAGGGCCAATCCCAAAGGTTTTGTTTGGCATCCTCAACTCTCGTCGAACGTACTGGTAGCGGTACAGTTACTGCGGGATACGACGTTAAAACGATTTCTGGAATAAGAAAGTTTATTTTCCGGGCAGCGACCACTGGAACCACCATCTAAACTATTGGAGTAGGAGGAAATGCTGAGCAAAAGCGAGCGTTGGGGCGATTCCAACTACGGCAACATGGTCTAACCAGAAAATAATTTTGTAAGGTATTCTGTTAAATATTTTATGTTAATTTTTTTTGAAACTGTAAACATATACATACAGTATATATAATTCTTCGAATTTGGCAGTAACGTAGTTCTAGCAATTTATATATTTTGGATTGGTTTTTTTGTAGGCGATTATTGTAAATGCAACCTAATTTTGCTCTCATCTGCTCGCGTACGCAAGGATTCGAGTACTGTTATCTTTTTGGCTCTTTTTTACGATTTTTGTCGCAGTGCATCGAATGTTAATAAAGATGTCAGCCTAAATTGTATAATGATTAGTGACGGGCAGCCTAGATAAATCGCGTGTGGATATTTATGCATACCAGGTAACCGTAATTGGCTCAATATGGTAGACAGTATTTCGGAAATTACAACCCGGGCGCGACGAACCACACCCGCAAATACTAGCACCTGGTTCCGAAACCAAGCGAGCCGTTACAAAATGGCGCCCGAGCAGGGACCTGGGGGGTTATTATGTAAGCATTACGAGTACGACTTACGAATTACGACTGAAACTAATTTTGAAAAATTGTCAATGAAAACAAGAAAAAAAAATATAGTACGACTTTTGTGTCGTATTTATAAATGTGTACGACTAAAACAACAACAAAAAGTCGTAATTACGACAACTCAAAATGCTTTAAATGAAAAGGCCTTTTGACGTCATTTGTCGTAACTCGTAACTCGTAATGTTTACATAATTCACCTCCTGATGGGTCCACGTTTTTAGTTGGCTACTTTTCTTTACAAGTTTGATTATCGGTAAACTTCGATTTCCGAGTTGACAAGGAAAATGTAGTGTATAATTACAGTTAGTTTCAATTTTTTAGTCGTTTAATTAACTTCAATTTAAGAGTTCAAGTCAAGTTAGATTTTGTTAGCGATTATCCCGATTGACTTCTAGGTTAGCTAGCTTCTCGTGAAAACGTTAATAATTCGCCGCGTTTGAACTGTTCAACAGGTATTTAAATTAGTTTCAGTTTGGCCGTTCATAATAAAACTATTGCTCATGTTAAAAAAAAAAATAATTATCGATTGTTTGAGAATTTCGTATTCTAGATTTTCTTAACATGAGTAGCAACTCAGTAATTCGATACTTTTTGAAATTGGAGACATAGATTTTTGACCTTGACAAGCTTCGATTGATTTGAAATATTTTTAAGCTAAACCTCGTAGCTGTAAGGTAAAACGTCACATGTCCTCCAGCATCGTATATGCGCTTGAAATACGCTTACAATTTTTTTTTGTCGTCAACCATTATCGTTCTTTAATAGCACGCGATTTTCTAGGTACCTATGCCATCACTAAACAAAAATTAAACTTTCCTTAAAATCTTTACAAGAAGAATCTATATAATATATAAAAAAACAAAAATGTATATCATTTTTTTTATAATTACTTAAATATTTGTGAAATTTTTTATATCCCTGAAGTTTATAATAGTAATTAAGTTTATGAATTTTTTTTTTTTTTGGTGAAAGTATTGCATTTTTCGGTTTATATTTTTTTTTGTAATCATATTTCTAATTGAAACTATTATTTTCTTTATCCAAAATTTTGGCAATTCAACGTTTCACGGAAGGGTTGTTTCAGTCGGTTTATTAATTGTCCAGCGATCGTTCACACATCATTGATCATACCCTTAATTCGTTTTATTTAGTTCGGGTAGTTGTGAACCTACATATCTGTATTTTTTGCTCGGTGAAGCTGAGTTTTTCCCGTTACTGTACGCACTAGTTTAAAACTACATCATGAGCACTAAGGATGACGATTACCAACCTTTACTCGGTTTAACTCCTGACGAAATAAAGGTAGAATGTTTGATAAGAGGCATAGATACTTCGGACGTTGGTCATAAGGGTTTACTTCGGGAAGCGTTAAAAGAGGAACGTTCGAATCCATCAAGAGTACCTGGTCGAAGCCATGCAGATAATGTACAGATTGAGCTGGATGCCTGTAAAACACAAACCGTAACCCTTATAGTACCTTGTTGAATAAACAGCCAGATGTCTTTCAACGTTTAACTGAAATAGCGAACCAAATTAGACACTGGAGAGGTCGAGTTCAAAGACTGAAAGGATGCTTTCATCAGGACAATGAGGTAGATTAAACCTTAAATCACTTTCAGAGGTTAAAACGATTGCTAGAAGCCCGGCGAGAAGAATATACGCAGTTGCAACAAATTGCGGTTCCCGTGTCTACCACTTCTACTCCGATTGGCGTCGAGAATCAGATAAAATCAAAAACAGCGGCCCCAAAAATAACCCAGGGGGCAGGCGATTACCAACATGTGTCTAAACCTCTAGACGTCTATGCAACGGTATACCAGCTACCACCTCACCTCAAATGGTCTTAACTGGTCCAATCCCAAATACGCAACAAAGTATTACCACCTGGACACAGCGTCCTATGGTAACAAGATGTTCGCCAAACGTCATTCCCTCATTTATAACCCATTATCAAAATCCACCAGGTAATCCACACCTCTACACCCAACATAACATGCCTGTCCCAATTCAGAATAATCTTGAATTAAAAACAATATCTGTGTCAAATAGGGTTCCGTATTCCAACTTTGAAGCTCAACAACCATCTTTTTCGAATGTCAATAGTACCTATGTCGAACAGAATGACATGCACCATGAAGTATCTAAACCATTTTCACACTACGAAAAGAACGATCTTAAATGGAAAATTAGCTTTTTGGGTCAACCCGATGGGGTGGACGTTCATGATTTTCTTTTTCGTATAGAATTGTTAGCGAGCAAAGAAAATATAACGTTAAACAGACTAGAAGCTTTCATGCCAAAATTATTAACACATACCGCCGAAAAATGGTACTTGGTATTTGTACGAAAGTTTCCACAATCATCTTACTTTCAATTAAGACAAGCCCTTTTAGACAGGTTTAGTACGACAGAATCGGATCGGGCTTTACGACAAATGATTCAAAATAAAAAACAAGGTGATCGCGAGAATATTGGGGATTATATCTTAGATATGGAGAGCCTAAACGGCCGTCTTATGCGACCTTTTCCAGAAATTGAGCTAGTCGAAATAGTTCGAGATAATATGAGAGTTGCTTATAGGGAGGTTACCTTGACTACGCCTTCATTTACTTCAGAAAGTCTTCGCGTAGTTTGCGAACAATACGAAAAGCTATGGAAACAAAAACAAAAACACGTTGCTTTTTCGGAGCGAAACCACAAATATATTTACGAGGTAATTGAAGAAGGTAAAACAGAACCTTCGAGCGGGCTATTTCCCAACAGTTCAAGGTCTCAGAGACCACAAGAATTTTACCAAAACGAGGTTTATATTGATGCCATGCAAAGACCAACACCTATGGGCAGAGGAAACTTCGGAGAATCGCACTATATAGTCTGTTTGAACTGTCATGATTTAGGGCATCGCTACCACGACTGTGCATTGCCGCGCCGCAAGGGATATTTTGCTATGGTTGTGGTAAAAGCGATACGATCAAGCCTCATTGTTCTCAATGTACTATATTTATGCCGGGAAACATGTATCCGGGCGTGAGCCGTTCGGGATCGACACGACCGATACAACAGATCTCCCATCCAACCCAATCAGGGAAAACGCTTTACCCTCAGATGGAAAATTCGGCATCGAACACCGAACCGTCCGATCTACGTTAGTTCAAACCGACTTAACTTTACCTTGTTCGTCAGATAACAAATTATTACTAAATAAACGCTCGATAAGTCGCAAATTAAGTAAACTTACTCCTAAAGATACAAACCACTCTAACGAGAGCATTATTACATTCTTAACACCTAAAAGTAAGAGACGGCAGCGAGTTATTCGTTATTTTAAATTCCGTAAAGCTCTTAAACTAGCTTGTAACGAAACAGTATTATCAAACCCAACTGATCCACGTCCATATATTACTATAAACATAGCTGGTCGAAATATTAGAGGTCTGCTTGATAGTGATGCTTCAATCAGTATTCTCGGACATGGTTCCTTGAATCTATACTCAACAACGCGGGCTTACCATATAAGAAGCTGACTTCCGAAGTCAGAACGGCTGATGGTATAAAGAATAAGATTATAGGCTATATTGATGCACCCGTGACATATGACAAGATACATCACATTATTTGCTTCTTTTTGGTTCCAACCTTGCACGGTCAGTTGTATTTAGGAGTCAATTTCTGAAATGCTTTTAATATCGCTCCTCATCTGATAGACTCCTTAGATATTGATTCCCTTGACGATACTCAAAAACATGTATTTTATCCAGGACAACAGCAAGAATTGGATCGAATAATCACCGATTTTCCGTCGTTTGAACGTCATGGATTAGGACATACTTCCTAAATAGAACATGAAATCGATGTCGGAAATTGAAACCCCCATAAAACAAGGCCACTACTCGGTATCCCCAGCTATTCAAGCGCTAATTTACAAGGAACTCGATCGAATGCTTGAAATGGGGGTTATTGAAGAGAGTTCCAGTGCATGGTCTTCTTCAATCGTTTTAGTCCGAAAGCCCAATAAGATATCCTCTTCCGCTAATTAATGGTATACTTGGACGCCTAAACAATACGACAGTCATCTCCAGCATTGATCTCAAGGATGCCTTTTGGCAAATCCCCTTGAAAAAAGACTCGCTAGATAAAACAGCCTTCACGGTGGCAGCACGCCCACTTTATCAGTTTCGTGTCATGCCGTTTGGGCTATGTAACTCTCCACAGACATTATGCCGGTTAATGGATAAAGTGGTGCCGCATCCTTTACATACTAGAATTTTTGTATATCTCGACGACCTGCTCGTAACCTCATCGTCCATTTCTGAACATTTTGCTTTGTTCAAACTCGTGGGACAACGCCTGAAACAAGCGGGACTAACTATTAATATCTCGAAAAGTAAGTTCTTCATGAAAGAAGTCAAATATCTAGGATTCATTGTGAGCAATGGGGAACTCAAAACGGATCCGAGTAAGGTTAAGGCAATATACAATTTTCCAACACCGACCTCCCTTAAACAGGCCCGACGATTATTAGGAATGACCGGATGGTACCAACGGTTTATTCCCAGCTATGCCGAAATTACCACTCTCATCACGAACTTACTCAAGAAAAACGCTAAATTTACTTGGACTCGAGAAGATCAACTGGCTCTTCAAAAACTTAAATACCTTCTCACCACAGCACCAGTACTTGTCAACCCAAACTACTCCAAACCGTTCTTCATAAGGTGTGATGCTTGTAAATCTGGAGTTGGCAGTGTATTATACCAGAAAGATGAAGAGGGCAATGAACGACCTATCACTTTTATGTCGAAAAAGCTAAGACAAGCCCAGTCAAATTATTCAACCACTGAGCTAGAGTGTTTAGCTGCCGTTCGGTCAGTGAAGAAATTTCGTCCTTATTTTGAGGGTTATCGTTTTACGATTATCACTGACCACTCTAGTCTTAAGTGGTTGATGTCCCAGTGCGACTTGAATGGAAGATTAGCCCGCTGGAGTCTTAAGCTTCAAGCTTTTGATTTCGAGATTCAGCACCAGCGCGGTTCTCAGAATGTAGTACCTGATACTCTCTCACGTGTGTATAGCAAATCCACCTCGGCATTAATATCCGAAATAGATTTTGGAAAAGTGGCCTTCAACGATTCTGAATATGTACAACTACGGAATAGAGTATTGGGCGACCAGGCTCGCTATTCGGCGTTTAAACTCAGAAATGACAGAATCTTAGTTAAGGTCGGTGCAACAATTGATCCTTTGTTAACCGATATTCCTGAGTGGAAAATATGGATACCGGAAAGCATGGCGAATGACCTAATAAAACAAAGTCACGAAGCGCCCTTGTCATCTCACGGAGGGGTGACCAAAACATTAGAACGTATACGTCGCTTGTACTATTGACCAGGCATATGCGTAAACAAATTTATAATTTCGTTGTTAACTGCCCTACATGCAAAACATCAAAAAGCGCAAACACATTGTTAAAGCCCTCGTTAGGACAAACTGTTTTCGCGCAAACACCATGGCAAAAAGTATACATCGACTTGATGGGCCCTTACCCCAGATCACGAGCGGGAAATTCTTTCATCTTAGTTATCCTCGACCAGTTTACCAAATTCGTCTTGTTGAAGCCGCTCAGTTCCAGTACAAACAATAAAATCATCTCTTATCTGCGAAATGAAGTTTTCCTGGTATTTGGGATTCCAGAACAAATTCATTCCGATAATGGATCTCAGTTTGTTAGTAAAGGCCTCCATCAATTGTTGTCAGAATTTAATGTCCAACAATATAAAACCGGTCTTTATTCCCCTCAGGCAAACGCCTCGGAAAGGGTAAATAGATTCGTATTATCTGCCATTCGAGCATATGTCAAAACTGACCATAAAACTTGGGATATACATTTACCCGAGATAGTTTGTGCCTTATATGAACGGCAGTACATCAATCCACACAATATTCCCCATACTTCTTACTGTTTGGATACAATATGTTGACTGATGGGAAATCATACCACCTCTTGCGGGAAATGAAATCTTTGACAGAAGATGTGGAACAGTTGCCCATGAATGATCGGTTGACTGTCATACATAACTCGGTAGTAAAGAATTTTCGTGACGCCTACAATGCATATGCTAGAAAATACAATCTAAAAACTTGGCTGGTTTCCTACTGCCCCGGACAAACCGTATATGTGCGTCAACATTCTCTTAGCAATGCCTTTAAAAATTTCTGCGCGAAATTGGCTCCAAAATTTCTTAAAGCAGTTGTCGTAGCAAAGATTGGTAACGTCAGTTATAAATGTAACGATGAATCGGGAAAGTGTTTGGGAATTATACATGCGAAAGATCTCAAACTTTAAAATACAGTAATGAAAGAAACTCAGCTTCTTCGCAATCGGTAACACAATTTCGACGAATCTGCCCTGTAACGATTTAACGCGACACGCGTTTGGCTTAAATGTTTCCTGGATGACATAACAAATGTTGCTTTGGTAGGATGACTTATATTGATGGATGTGCATGTCAATTACAATCGATTATGATTAATGGGAGACAACAATATACCTTTTCATGATTTGTGTAGTAGAAAATAAAAACGCGTTGCCCCTTTTTCTCCAATAAAAAAATTATAAAAAAAAAAAATTTGAAAATAGAAAGAACAAAAAAAAACGAAAAGAGGAGAAAAAAGACAGCTCGATCGGAAGAAAAGCGGGGACAGTCAGTTAATCTTTGACGATTACCAAGATTGGTTGTATAATTTTTTTGGTTGCATTAAGTGCATACAATAAAATTTTAGTTTTTTGAGATTGTTTTTGTTTGGTGTGCCAATTCGAAAGGCAATAAATTGCGATTGTATCAAAGAAAAAAAAAAACAAATATAAAACAAATAATACATTTAGTGCAAAATAGTTGTACGTATTATAATAAAAAAATCAAAACGGGTTTTGTGAAGTTTTTTGTTGGTACCAAGCCATCTTGTCCAATGTGACTGTTGAGGTCGAAAAAAAAAGATAAAAAGTGCATAGCGGGTCACTTAACTCCACCATTTTGCATTTGGTATACGTGCAAACATTATAGGCGTGTAAGTCGCCAAACGAGTTAGTGTAAAAGGGCCAATCCCAAAGGTTTTGTTTGGCATCCTCAACTCTCGTCGAACGTATTGATAGCGGTACAGTTACTGCGGGATATGACGTTAAACCGATTTCTGGAATAAGAAAGTTTATTTTCCGGGCAGCGACAACTGGAACCAGCATCTAAACTATTGGAGTAGGAGGAAGTGCTGAGCAAAAATGAGCGTTGGGGCGATTCCAACTACGGCAACATGGTGTTACGACTGTGTGGTCGCAACCACGATTTTATGTTTTGTATTTGCCTCTGGTTGGTGTCTCTACTTCCTATGATTGCTCAATGTTGGTATTTTATATTCACCTCGGTTGTTGTCTCCGCTTTCGTAGTTGTTTTGTTTTGTACCTCATCATAAGGTGGCGTAGGGGTGAGAAGAATGATGAGAGAGCGAGAACAATGCGCATCGAGTGTGTGTCAAGCAAAACATTCCATAAGAATGTTTTTCTTATATGCCTCTCGTTTACATCAATGCGAATTGATGTAAACAAGAAACAGAGAAGAAAGACAATTCTTCTGGAATGTTTTGCGTGTTATTCGGCGTGAGAGTTTTTTTTTTAATTGAGTTAGTCTTGATTGGAATTTGTTAAAAAATAAATGTCAGTTTTGGTTTTTTGAAAAAAAAAATAGAAAAAAATACAAAATAAAATTTATGTGGAATTTTGGATGGCTAATAAAATCGAGTTTGGAAAGACAAAATTTTTTTTTTTTAATTCAATAATTGTTCGATTTGTTCAATATCAATTAAGTTAAGTGGCTCGAAATATAGTACATAAACTAGAGTGTAAGAATTTAAATAAACCCTATGGTATAACCAAGGAAAAATATATATTGTATGGATATATTGTAAAGATACGATATTGTTTTATGTGATATAATTGTATATGAAATATTGTTATATGAAAAGAAAGGAGGAAAAATAAAGATTTAGTTCCAATTAAAAAATCAACATATTTGAGTGAATTAAACTTAATGGCGCATATTGCATTTGCTACGGGTGGTGAGGTGAAACCATTTATTCACGATTACGGCGAGCCAACGCCTAACTTATTTTGGCGACCAGTTGAGGCCAAATACGTTTATCGGGGAGAGGCCCCGCAACATATTGCCCAACCAGGCAAGCGCTCGAGCGCAAAGACGGGGAGTCGCCCAACGACGGCACCAGGCCGCACCGGTGGGGTAACGGCACATCAAGCCGCAACGGTCCGGGTGGGGCAAGGTCACCGAAGGCATGACGGCCGCGCAAGGCCGCAACCGTTTATTGTTTTTAAATAAATAAGGTACATTTATTTTATTTTTTTTATTTTTATTTCATTTTTTGTTATTTTTAAATTTATTTTATTTTTATTAAATTTTTTTTGAAATTATAATTTGTAATCGAGCGCCGGATAACGGTCGCGCGCTCGGTGCGCATTGCTCTCCCTCTCTCTCGTTTTCTCTCTCTCGTTTCTCTTTCGCTCGCTTCTCTCTCTTGTTCTCCCTTTCTTGTTTTTCCTCGTGGGAAGGTGGGTTCTTTATATTATTTTTTTTTTGTTGTGTTTAAATAAAAAAATTATTAAATAAAATGAATTATTAAAATTTTTTCGGTGTGGTATGATGAGGGGGGAATTCCCACCCTGTGTCGGCGTAGGGTAAGCGGTCCCTTGGTGCCCGCATCCGGATTCGAAACCGGTGTTTACCACCGTGCGAGTTCGGGAGGATGCGCGCACCAGGGCACCTCTCTACCGTTATGATTTTTTTTATTTAAAATTTTCTGCCGTTCGTTCCTCAGGTTCCGGCCGACGAATTTCGGCGGAACATCGGGTTTTTATTATTTGCGTTTTTAATTTTTTTAAACTTTCTGTATTAATCACGGTGTAGGCCAGGAGCCATGCATGCCTCAAACCCCACGACCCTAGCACTTCTCGCTGAGAACGTAGCCGGCAAAATATCACCGTGGAGGCCTCTGCATGCGCTTAGTGATAACTGCAGGTTGGCAGTAGCCAGCCTGTAACAATGGTATAACCAGAAAATAATTTTGTAAGGTGTTCTGTTAATTATTTTATGTTAATTTTTTTTTGAAACTGTAAACATATGCATACAGTATAAATAATTCTTCGAATTTGGCAGTAACGTAGTTCTAGCAATTTATTTATTTTGGATTGTTTTTTTTCGTATGCGATTATTGTAAATACAACCTAACTTTGCTCTCATCAGCTCGCGTACGCACGGATTCGAGTGCTGTTATCTTTTCGGCTCATTTTTACGATTATTGTCGCAGTGCATCGAATGTTAATAGTGATGTCAGCCTAAATTATATAATGATTAGTGATGGGCAACCTAGATAAATCGCGTGCGGATATTTATGCATACCAGGTAACCGTAATCGGCTCAACATGGCAGACAGTGTTTCGGAAATTACAACCCGGCCGCGACGAGCCACACCCGCAATTACTCACACGTGGTTCCGAAACCAAGCGAGCCGTTACAAACTCTGCGTTTGATAAAAATAGAATGGGAGGATCCAGTACCAAAAGAGATCAATCGCATTTTGTGCACCATTAGGAATGAGTTGTCATATCTTAAGGACGTAATTATACCTCATTTTTATAAATGTACAATGTTCGAACCATTCTATATCACAGACTTTGTGACGTGTTTCAAAAACTTGTTCAGCAATTTATAAAAGAATTTTTCGGCTGTTCAGGCAAAATATTTTTTTATTGACATTTGCAAAGTTTACGACTTGTCTAGTCATAAAATAAAGAGGACATATTTTACTTATTTTTTGTAAGGGTTGTTTATGTTCAAACAAGTACCCTCGGGTTGAAAATGGGTGTAGTAAATTTTTCTAATTTTTGTACTGGATACCTGTCTGGAAAGTTAGAGAAATCTTAAATAAATTAATTAATACAGGCGAATTTCAAAACTGCTTGTTCAGCAATGCCTTATAGAAGAGCTGTCCACTATAATGGAAATATTTTCGTTCGTCTAATCGTTAAGCTTTTATATTTGATGCACCGACAGATTTGTTGTTCGGATCAGTTTCATTGTAGTAAGACGATCACGAAATTGCCGGCAGCACATGCTATCTAACATGAATCCATTCACTTTTGTTAGTCGAAGCTTATAGCTTAAGGGGATACTCAAACAAGAAATTTGGTGAGATGGTCCCAGCTCATTACTGAAACTCTGAAATAATACTGTTGTACTTGATCGTCAGCGAGACTCTATAATTCACCAAGAGTATTACTTGTGAAACAGGTAATATATATTTTTTACTATTGATTTTCTGAAATTGTCATTTCCGCTTAAGTTATTGAAACCCGATTTGGCCCGGTATTGTTGCAAAATTAATTTAGAACTTTCAAACATCGGAAAAGCTCCTATGGACGCTTTCAGGATCACGTCTCATAACCAACAGAACATATATGTAGATTTTTATTTAAATCCGTGCAGTTGTTCTTCTCGTGAATCATTTTCAGTTAAAAACACTTCTCATGACCCATTGAACATATACACAAATTTTTATCATAACCGGTGCAGCAGTTCTTGAGTTTTAATGTTACAATCACACACGTCATTTATATTTAAATCGAGATAGTTTCAATTATAGAGTTAAACCATATTATTTTTCGGTGGGACCGTACTCTTTCAGTAAACCGGATGATTCATTAGCTACGAAGCATTGTCTGAGTCAGAGTGCAGTTATGGAACTTCCAGTTAAAAAAAAACAAAAAAGGTGTAATAATGGTAAAAGCAAAAAATCTGTTAGAAGCTAAATTAGAAGAAATTAAAAACCATATTAAAAGTTTTCCACTCATGGGGTCCAACTATTGTAAAGAAAGCAAACAAAATCATTATTTAGACACTAATCAGAAGATGTACAATTTGCATTATTATGCGTAGCTATTCCACAGCCTCCGAGATAATAAAATACACGTAAAGCAGAAAGAGATAATGATTGCAAAACGACCTGGAAAAAGTTTTCACTTTGCCGAGAGCACATATATTTCTAATTTTTATTATAAAGGCACATTTTGCAGTTTACAATTTGATACTGCAACCTAAATAAAACTAGATATTGCAGTATTTGGAGGAAATCTAAAAACGTCGGAAAGCGTCAGGTAATGATATTTCGAGCGCGTTTTACACAATTTTGATAACTGTTGTTCCAGGGCTTCCAAAATATATCAAAAATAATTTTGTGGTCTGACAGTTGTGTAGCTCAAAAAAAAAAATCGGGTAAACACCACAATGATTTGACAATATCTTAACATTGAAAGGATCACTCGTAATTATTCGGAATTATTACATTGTCACAATTCACAGTCCCATGGATTCACAATTCACAGTCCCATGACAAAGTTCATTGAAAAATCATGCAATTGAAAAATAATATCCCTTTTTTTAAATTTTAATTTAGTTTCAAAAATATTTGAAAACATGTTTCCATTTTTAAAGTTAGAATTATGAAATATAATCCTGCTGATTTGCACTCAGCTGAAAGTAAATATCCGTTATCTGCCGCACGAAATCGTTTACGAATATAAAATTATTTTAAAATAGTTAAAAATATCCCGAATATAGAAGTAGATCCGATTAAGTTTAATTGGCAAAGTATTATTCAGCTTTTAAGTGATAACTGATAATAAGAATATGAAAATTTTGGTTAAAGCCTCGCATACCATTTTGAACAAAAATTAAAAGTTTTTGATCAAGCCCAATTTAAAAAAACTCATAGTTCAAAACATAAAACCTTTGTGACGTAAGATTCAGTATGATGGACAGTTTCGTAAAACGTTATTCAATTTTGAAAATTATCCATAGTTTATAAACAATAAATATTTCAATTTTAAAGACAATAGGGTCGATTCCGGGATCCAAAATGTTTTGTTATGTTATAATTTTGTTTTTTTCAATACAAATTCCAATAGGAAGCGGGGAAATAAAATAACATAACTGCAATTTTATGTCATAAGAATTGGGCCCATTATTCGTATTCAAATAGGAATGAAATATGTACCAAAATGGTACACATTTCATTCCTTGGTACAAAAATTTAATAAAATCAAACGAAGAATGCCATTTACTTTTTTGTCGTAACAAATATTAATTTTTTAGATTAATTTGGCGGAGTTTAATTTTCCATATGGTTCTTTATGCGATAAAAATTAAAAATCTACTTAGATTGTTAACAAATTAAAAATTAACTTTTCTTAGCAAGACGCCAACCCATTATAATTTTAGAAAAAGTTGCTCTAATGGTCAAAAGGACAACTTTGCGTAGAATAATTTTATTCTTACTCCAACAAAAAATTAGTGTAAAACTAATCTGTGGTAGGAATGGAAACGTTTGCTATTGGGGTTGTAAAATTCCCACGATAAATATTATTCGATTTTTTCGCCGGCTACTTTAATCGTTTCTTCAAATTTGATTTCAGTTTTCTATTATTTATTTCCCGACTAAAGCCCTTTCCCAAACACTGATTTCGAAGTCGGTCAAGTTGAGTTTTAGTTGAATTTGAGATATAAGCCGTGTAAAGTCGTAGTAGATCATAATTAACAGAGCAAGGTTGGTATGATATGTGTGGAGGAAGGTTTCACCTTTCAAACGCCAAAATAATGTGAATCGAGTCTATGAGTTGAATTTTAAATATATAGTTGTTTAAAGTCGTAATAGATATCAGTTAACAGAACAAGGTTTGTATGGTTTCATAATAAGGCCCGCGAGTTTCTGATGTAATCCCATCCTCAGTTTCACCACACCTGATAAAACTATTCCCTTCGGTGAAAGTCAACAATTCTATTGTGAGAGTAGTGTGTAATCAAACTAAAAATTTAAAGTTTTTTTCATTTTTTATTAAAAATAAATTAATAAAACGCTCAAACGTCGAGCCAGCAAGTAAACGTTATGGTAAATCTAAACGATCAGCGATTGTTAATTTTTTACTAGGTTCCCAATTCGTGCTTAAACTCTTCATGCTCCAATATACTGCAATTATTATTAAAAATACGGCAATGCTTATAAATGTAATTCCTCCGATTTGCAATACAACTACATCATCTAAGATCTTCGGTTCACTAAGGATGATGTTTGTAATATCTCCAGATTTAGTAATTAACAACCATATTCCAATTGAGATTGTTTTCAATTTTCCGTTGCTCACCACATAAACGGCGTACAATCCATTTATTTTGATTAACGCTTCCCCAACAGCAAACATTATCATTGGGAATAATAGCCAGATAATTGAAATTTCAAGCGGCTCTATTATATTCTTGGTTATAACATCACTTGTACCGTTGACCATATCAATCGCTATTAAATACAATCCACCCATTTCAAAGTGATATAAACCGGTATAGTTTGGTGATGTAAACAAAAAATCTCGCATTTTGTACATCCCGGGCATTATAGTAAAACATGGTAAACTCCGGTTTTTACATCGACGTACATACCGCAATCCGCTTGCATAATTTTCCCCAACGCCATTAATTTTATATAATTCAAACGTGTGCTCGCCCCCAAATGCAGCATTCACGCAATTTATACACAACGTTGGAAGTCCAGACCAATCACGTTTGTGTCTCGTAAGTTTCAATACAGAGAAGCAATAATTAGCACTAGGGTTAAAATAAGGCGAATTAAAAGGATCAAAAAGCCCTGGATTAGAGTTTGCACAATTTACAGTCGTATATAAATGGAGTAAGTAGAACAAACCTCCACTCGGTATTTGAAATAACATAAGTTTAGGGGAAACATTTGTTTGGTTAAGTGGGAATATATAAAGTTTACATTCATATGGTTCCATTCTCCCAACCATATCTCCAGAAAACGACCAATTGTACGACAATGCTTTACTTAGCCTTGGCGGACAAACTATAACTGATACTTGCTTGTCCGAAATTAGATTCGAAATATATTTTTGTGTACCTATATCCAATTTTCTGTTCGTCATTGTACCCAGTGCCATTAGCAAACAACCGATTATAATCGCGATTAACGGATTTTTTACCAAAGATTTCTCAAATTTGTAGAAGAAAAAAAAATAAAATATTAAAGTAAATATCGCAAAAAACGAACGATACAAACTTCCTAGATAGTCTCTATCGAAAATATACGACAAAAATGTAGGAGTAAGCAGGTCCGCTTCTGCTGGCCATTTGGCTAAAATTTGCTTTTGCATAATGAAAACTATAGATATTGGAGAAATGATTGGTAATATTTTCCATAAATTCCAGCCTACAAATACTGGGCTAATGTCAATCTGGAACGAACGATCACGAAACATAAAACTGTATTTACTGCAGTAAAATATTGCTAAAAATTTAAATGGTTATTAATTAATAAGAAAAGCAGAGCTCATAAACACTTACATGTTGTTCCAATTGCAAAAGTTCCCAATATAATTAGTAATTTCGCCGAACATTTTATTAATTTTGGGTCGCAAAAGTTCCAATTGTAAACATTGTTAGGTGGCACATAATAAAATGTCGGAATCTCGCTTAACGTAATTGCTACGTACGAAACTAAAAAATATACGTAAAGCTCTCGAGAGGTTTTAGATTCGTACTCGGCTGCTCCGTAAGCCAAGAATGCAATTTTTAGAGTACTGGAAATTACGCCAATACCAATAGCTAAAACTAGTATGCTCAAAAGAGTATCAGTTTCATTAAGCATGCCAATCACAAATATCCATAATATTGATCCAAGTATAATAAAATAATAGTTGGTGGTGAATACTTCAACAATTATCGAAGCAAATAATAGAGGCACTATTTCGGCCAATTTAAATATGTACAGAACATACTGGGTATCTTCCGAATTTAATTTAAATAACGTTTCCGGGTAGTAGACCAAAATAGCTGTAATATAGAGAAAAAGTTATTTGCGATCAAATTTCACGGGCTCATTGTTTGTTACCTCGAACTATAAAATATCCTGCGCAGTGTAAAAATAACGCACCTACGGTAAACGGAAGTAACTTGTGCACAACGGGGGGTTGAAACTGAAAAATAACTTTATATAGAGAAAATATCTAAATCATACAAATAACTTACGTTGACCATTTCGGAGTTGCTTATTTCACGGCTGACGATTTTCAAATAAAATAAAAGAATGTTTAAAGGCAAACTAGGTTTTTGTTTAAATTAGCGTTACGCGAATACGATTTGCTGTGCCAACTCATTTTATCTTGTTACCATGCAGAGCTACATGTGGTTTGAGTTGGAGTTAGCGTTCAGTAGATTTAAATAATTTTCAGAGCATATAAATATACGTAACAAATTATTACGCACGAATAAAATTAAATTTACTAACCGGACTTTAAAATCTCAAACCAACCTAAATATACTCCATGGATACGATCAACGCCATTTTGGAAGCATTGAAAACCTTATTTGAATTCATCCTATAACTCAACCTATAGTTCATGGTTCTCAACAACTCGAGCCGAAAATAGCAAGAACAATTTGACTACAGTAAACCATACTAACATCGAATAATAACGGACAGAGCGATGTAAAATCTTCTACAAAATCAACAAGAAATAGCTAAATAGATGTTTCAGCTTAAAAGTAACTAAGAAACAGAAGAAAAGTTGTAAAATATCTCGAATCTAAGATAGCCACATTAAAATCATTATATGCTGACTATTTAATCAACGAAAACAAGATTCGACCTAGTACACCTACACTATAGAGCCAACACAACATTACTACGGTGATAGAATGAAAGTGGTCGACACATGTACACTTCTTTTTTGGAAGAGAAAGGTGTTCGCCTCAATACTAGCCCAGAACAAATGTCCAGCGATGATGATCAATGGAATAAGTTCAAATTTCCACCATCTAACCCAGGAGATTATACGACACGTAATAAACAATCAACCGTTACGTTCGTCAACAAGACATTAGTATGCAGAATCTATGGAAAGAGACTGGCGCTCCAAGAAAATATATTTCTCGGAGACTCAGACGAAGAAGAAACGACACTACCATATTTCATTCAGATATTTTACGACGATATACGAGAATCGTATGAGAAAACAATGATAGCTGTCCAAACATCAGTGGACCGTTTAAGGCATAATACGAAGGATTCAGGATAATCTGCGATAAGTTAGCTCACAGTAACAAAACACTAACAGATACATAAAATGAGTAATCTGAAAGCATACACTGGATGCCAGCCAGCCAAATTAATCAACCATCCTCAAGCCACTGGCGGGAACTACGAAACTGCATGGACAACGGAACTGAAAGCTGTAAACTACATGGGAATAAAAAACGAGATTTGGGATACAATTATCATCTACACGAAATCAAAAAACCTTCACAGTAAACCAGTGAGTTTATACTAGATGTCATTAGAAAATTAACGAGACATTCAAAGCTTACAAAGTTTTATGAAGTTTTCTGAAAAATGATTTAAAGCCTTATAGAAACCATACTGCCACAGTTAAGAAACATGAAGGCTACGTACTATTCCAACGGTGCTACAATGAGAAAAAAAAAATCAAAAAAACTATACATGTAGTTTTTT